>CM031967.1:5890084-5910084 GCA_018749465.1 Paracanthobrama guichenoti
TATTCTCTTAAGACTCATTATAATATTACTGACACATTATGTGCTATGTAATAATTATATTTATTTTGATTATTTTATTTGTTATATTTATTGATTTTTCCTTTTGATTTGGGGAAATGAAATAAGAGCTGGATTTTTATTTATCATTTTTATTTTTCTGAAGACCAATTATAATATCACTGACACATTATATGTAATCTAATTATACATAAAATATTTATTTGGATTTTTCTTTTTATTTATAATATTATTTGTTGGTTTTTCCTTTTGATTTTGGGATGAAATAAGAGCTGAATTTTATTAATTATTTTATTTATAATTTTTATTATTTCTTCTATGAAGACCAATTATAACATTAGTCATAAAGTGTTTTTTATTGCACCAAATATTTCTCACCTTTCTTTCTAATGTTTAGAATTAAACTAAAGATGCTAAACTTGCAACCCATTTTATTTCTGTAAGGTGATGCATTATGCGCTATAGTATAATTATATGTAATATACACGTAACATTAATATAAAATATATACATTTTAAATTATTTGAAGTCTTAGTTTTTTAAAAAAATATAATATATACATTTCTCTCTGAATACCCGTTGTAATGCAGTACTGGATGTGATTGGTCATGAATTGAGCATGTTTCATCTGCGAGCGTACCGACGCAGCGAGTTCCCTCGGCGTTCAGGTGGTATCCGCGACCGCAGTTCACAGACTGTCTCTGGCAGGTGTAGGAGCCGACCGTGTTGAAGCACATGTGACCCGGCTGACATGGCCCGTTCACACTCACACACTCGTTTATATCTGTCACACACAAGGACACGTATCTTT
The DNA here is from genome assembly GCA_018749465.1 of Paracanthobrama guichenoti. Lineage (NCBI taxonomy): Eukaryota > Metazoa > Chordata > Actinopteri > Cypriniformes > Gobionidae > Paracanthobrama > Paracanthobrama guichenoti. The sequence continues at coordinate 5,890,914 of CM031967.1, forward strand.
ATGGAGCGCAATGGGTTTTGATATTTCAGATGTCGCTGGAAAACCTTACAGCAGCGTCTCACCGATGCAGCTGCCAAGAGCGTCCTGAATGAATCCCTCACCGCACTGCATTCTGGGTCGGCAGCGGAAAGACCCGGCTGTGTTCTGACACACGAACTCGGCTGCGCAGTTATGAGTGCCCGTCTCACACTCATCAATATCTGAAACATCAAACCAAACATATGCACAGTATATCAGAGATCTCAAAATAAAAGTTAACATTTTAAAATAAATTAATATAATATTAGTATGGTAATTTTACATGTTTTTCTTATACATATTGTACAGTGAAATATCACAAAAAAGTATTAGTAATAACGACCATAATAATAATAATAATAATAATAATAATAATAAATATAATAAAAAGGATGATTATTTTGTCATATTGATGAGATCACAAAATTGTATTTTTCTTAATTTATTTTTTATTTTGCAGTGAAGTATTACTATAGTAATATTTTTGTTTAATACTTTTCATTTAGTAATAATAATGATCATAAAAATAATATTGATATATAATCATAAAATATTATAATATTTTTTGTTATTTTTATTTTACAGTGAAACATTACAATAGTAATAATTATTATTTGTTTAGTAGTAGTAGTTTTAGTAGTAATAATAAAAATATTTTATCATATTGATAAATAAATCACAAAATATTGTTATTATACTAGTTTTCCTTACAGTGAAATATTACAAATTATTTTGTTTAATATTTGTATTTACTACTACTACTACTACATATTGATTAATAAACCACAAAATATTGTTATTATAATATAATGTTTCTTAATCTTTTTACAGTGAAATATTACAATAGTAATTCTTATTTTGTTTAATATTTTCACTTTAATAATAATAATAATATTTTATAATCATTAATATCACAAAATATTGTTATTAAAATATTCTTGTTCTTAATATTTTAACTGTGAAATATTACAACAGTAATTATTATTATTATTATTATTATTATTATTATTGTTATTATTATTATATTATATTTTAATCATATTGATATGTAATCACATAATATTGTCATTATAATATAATTTCATTATTTTTATTATACAGTGAAATATTACAATAGTACAGTACAATACAATAGTATTTCTTATTTTGTTTAATATTATTTAGTAATAATGATAATAAGAATAAAAAATTAATTATAATCATTGATATATAATCACACATGCAGTTTGTGAATGTCCTGTAAGCCGGGCTCGAGTATGTTCTGTCTGTGTTTGTGTGTGTCTGTCTGTGTTTGTGTGTGTGTCTGTGTGTTTGTGTGTGTGTCTGTCTGTGTTTGTGTGTATCTGTCTGTCTGTGTCTGTGTCTGACCGTCACACTTGTTGCTGTCGGTGAGCTCGTAGCCCGTCCCGCAGCTGACCTCTCTCTGACAGCGGTACGAGCCCAGCGTGTTGATGCAGCGTTCGCCCGGACTGCACTGATGAGCGCCCAGCAGACACTCGTTGATATCTGCCGAGACACACACATCCCTCACAATCTTCTCACATGACTGAAGTGCATTCAAATACATGTGGAAGTGGACGCACACTGACCTTCACAGGTTTTTCTGTCAGTCTTCAGCTTGTATCCCTCTGAACAGGCACAAGTGCCATTAAAACAACTCTGAGTGCAGCCGGCAGCTTCAGCGCAAACACACAAACCACATGAACTATCAGAATCGGTTATATTTGTTAACATTAGATAACATCAACAAAGATGAATATGCCTTGCTCATTGTTAGTTAATGCATTGTATTTTTCATGCATTTGTATAGGATTATATGCTCCAGCTACCTTTGCATTGGTCCTCTGTGTTTGATGCATCAGGTTGTGAATCTGTAATTTTTAAACATACATGTAATTAATGCATTAAAGCTTTAAAGTGTTTGGTGCCGGATCTCCTCTAGAGGGCAGCAGAGTCCATCATTACTGCTCGAGACTGAAACGAGAGGATCTTCACGTTGAATATTGACTGTTTGATTTATTTTACATTGAGACAGTTGCTGGTCCCCATTGACTTCCATAGTATGGAAAATAAAGACTGTTTAGTTGCACACGTTCTTCAAAATATCCTCTTTTGTGTTCCACAGGACAAAGAAACTCATATAGGCTTGAGGGTGAGTATATCATTTTTGGGTGCACTATCCCTTTAAAGAAATCTGCATTCAATTCAACCTGTTTATTTCAAAAAAGCAAGAACCCCTGTTTTCCGTCATAAAAGCGTTGTGTTTGTTTGTTCTCACCCGTTGTTGGTTTCCCGTCGGTGTTCGGCAGGCGGTCCACACAGCAGGCCCGGGACACCACACCACACTGATACCCCACCGCGAGCGTGAGGTCGCAGGTCAGACCTCGCTCCTGGGCCGCCCGGCCGAGCAAACAGCATTCACAGCACATCTGCAGAAGAGAAAAATCACACAGGATCAGAGATGAGGGAGGACTGGTGATACATCCTCGACACCACAATACATTTATCAACACCTTGTGTATTAATCCCTTAATAATATTTATATAATATATTTAGGTTACACTTTATGTTAAGGTGTCTTTGATACGGTGTAATTATACATTTAAGTACTGAGTAATATTATTAAAGGATACACCGCTCCAAATCACTGAATTCAGGTGGCCATGGAAGTGACTGGAACACAGGTGTATAAATCAAGCACTAGGCATGCAGATATTCGTGAAAGAATGATACTACTAAATATTCCTCGCTTAACTGTTAGTGGTATTATAACAAAGTGGAAGCAATTGGGAACAACAGCAACTCAGCCACGAAGTGGTAGGCCACGTAAAATCACAGAGCGGGGTCAGCGCATGCTGAGGTGCACAGTGCGCAGAAGTCGCCAACTTTCTGCAGAGTCAATAGCTACAGACCTCCAAACGTCATGTGGCCTTCAGATTAGCTCAAGAACAGTGTGTAGAGAGCTTCATGGAATGGGTTTCCATGGCTGAGCAGCTCATCCAAGCCTTACATCACCAAGTACAATGCAAAGCGTCGGATGCAGTGGTGTAAAGCACGCCACCACTGGACTCTAGAGCAGTGGAGACGCATTCTCTGGAGTGACCAATCACGCTTCTCTGTCTGCCAATCCCATGGACGAGTCTGGGTTTGGCGGTTGCCAGAACGGTACTTGCCTGACTGCATTGTGCCAAGTGTAAAGTTTGGTGGAGGGGCGATTATGGTGTGGGGTTGTTTTTCAGGGGTTGGGCTTGGCCCCTTAGTTCCAGTGAAAGGAACACTTAATGCTTCAGCATACCAAGACATTTTGGACAATTTCATGCTCCCAACTTTGTGGGAACAGTTTGGGGATGGCTCCTTCCTGTTCCAACATGACTGCGCACCAGTGCACAAAGCAAGGTCCATAAACACATAGATGAGCGAGTTTGGTGTGGAGGAACTTGACTGGCCTGCACAGAGTCCTGACCTCAATCCGATAGAACACCTTTGGGATTAGAGCGGAGACTGTGAGCCAGGTCTTCTCTCCAACATCAATGCCTGACCTCACAAATGTGCTTCTAGAAGAACGGTAAAAAATTCCCATAAACACACTCCTAAACCTTGTGGAAAGCCTTCCCAGAAGAGTTGATGTCGTTACAGCTGCAAAGGGTGGGCCAACTCCATATTAAACCCTACGGATTAAGAATGGGATGTCATTAAAGTTCATGTCGTTGGCTTAGCAACATTTTAAAGCCAAAGTCTAACGCAATCTTTTGAGGGATTTAAAAGTACATATTATTCCTTTAAAAGTACATATTAGTACCATTTCGCTTTTGTACCATAGGTTACCGTCTCCATGATAGCGCTGTACCTTTTTTTCTGAGAGTTCTGAAACCATTTCTTAGAAGTCAGTGAGTCAAGATTACTGCGGTATACAGACACAAAGAAGTGCTGTCTATTTCACCAGACCTTTGATGATCTGTCAGAGTGTCACCAACAACATTCGCACCTATGTGGAAAATGACTAAATAATTTTTCTTAAGAAAGGGAGAGAGGGAGAGAGGGAGGCAGGACAGTACAGATCCTGGCGGTAAGCATCATGGCTGATTGCCCAGACACAGATAAAGTCTCATCCTGGACTTTACAGATCTTTCTTTATTCAAGATGGAGATGTAGCGCTGGATCAGAAGCACAAAGCTTAATGTGGAAAAACAGAGATGTGTGCAATTTGATAAACCTGAGTATATAAACACATGATAATTAAAGGACTAGGTCATACGCCCTGCAAAACAATGATTTTCTTTTACAGTATTTTTGAGTTGTTTTACAGTAAAAATATCTAAACGTTCTTAAATCAAGATATGTTACTTAAGAAGCAAAATTACAAAATATTAAGTCTTAGATATTAAGCTTTTCAAAATTGAGTTAATGAAAACATGTCTGCCAATGGGGTCAGAAAAATAATCTTGTTTTTCTGAACCCGTTGGCAGATATTTCTTGTTTAATTTTGATATATTTTTCAGTTAACAAGCCTTAATATCTTAAGTAATTCTTCATCTCCAAGAATGTTATTTGTACTGGAAAACAGGACAAATATATCATATGACTTCAGAAAACGTTGTAGTGCACAAGACTTTTATCATACTTTTTGTCCATTTTGGAACTTGAAATCATATGTTTTTTTGTTGTTTTTTTTATGATAAAAGTCTTGTGCACTACAATCAAAGTTAGATAGATAGACAGATAGACAGATAGACAGATAGACAGATAGACAGATAGATAGATAGATAGATAGATAGATAGACAGATAGACAGATAGACAGACAGACAGACAGATAGACAGACAGACAGACAGACAGACAGACAGGATAAGATAAGGATGATAAGAATAAGATAAGAATAATTGTTTTTTCTGAGTGACAGACAAAGGTAAAGACTCATAACTCCAAAACTAGAGCAAGGAGACCCAAAGGGTAAGTAGGTTTCTAAGCTTTATTTTTTATTTTGTGTCATTTCATTCTATGGTTGCCAAGTAATTTGATTATGAATTTTTCGGGAGGGGTTCAAGGGTTAAATGATGAGAATTTAAATGTTTGTGTGAATTATCAAATGCACATGCATCTTTTGTCCATGAACAATTTTAATAAGGTTTCTAAGAACTGAAAACTCACAGGACACCACTAGAAAAGGCTCCTCTAGAGTTCTAGGGGAAACACAAACGGATATGGTGATTTAAAGAGAGCTTTCTTGCCACCAGATCATCTAATGCCGGCCTTGAACGGTTTGAGATAAATTAGGCTCAGCGATTTGAGATAAACACATAAATAAACTAGAGCAATACGTCTGACAGACACTATCCAGTCCCACTGACACCCCAAGATGAATGTTTCCTAGAAGACAGCAGGCACCTGGAGGACTGTGGTGTTGAAACACACTCAGGTGTGCATTACAGCTTGAAGAGACACTCTATTCTTCATGCTGAGGTTTGGCCAAGAGCCTGTGCGTATAACCGGAGCTGGATTTATCATGCCGTCTGACAGGAACAGTCTCCACTTTTGTGATGTGGGCAAGTTCTCTCCTGCTCAACGTAAACAGTGCTGAGAGAAAGGCGTCTATTTTTACCCCCCTGCTCTCCGGCTTTAAATCCACGTTTATCATCTTATTGTGATCTGAGTGTCTAACACAGACGTGTGCGGACAGGAACACAGACCCGGGACTGTACTTGGACACTTAAATCACACCTAGAAAAACTTGCATTTCAGTGCATTAGATGTAAAATATCAACACAGGTCTCATATATTTTAAAGAGACAGAGAGTGAGTGCACTTTATAAACTAAACAGTTTTTCAAAAAGAAGTTTGTTATAGGGTTCAAATGATAAAGTGATTGTGTGTGTGTGTGCGAGAGAATCCATGTGTGAGAGAGAGTGAGAGTGCGTGCGTGTGTGAGTCTGAGAGAGAGTATGTGTGTTTGTGTGGCTGTGTGAGTGAGTGAATCTATGTGTGGGTGTGAGAGCAAGTGAGTATCTATGTGTGTGAGCGTGTGAGCGAGTGAGCGAGTGAGCGAGTGAGTATCTGTGTGAGTGTAAGTGAATCTATGTGTGGGTGTGTGAGAGAGTGAGTATGTGAGTGAGTGAGTGAGTGAGTGAGTGAGTGAGTGAGTGAGTGAGTGAGTGAGTGAGTGAGTGAGTGAGTGAGTGAGTGAGTGAGTGAGTGAGTGAGTGAGTGAGTGAGTGAGTGAGTGAGTGAGTGTGAGTGAGTGAGTGTCTATGTGTGGGTGTGTGAGAGTGAGTCTCTATGTGTGAGTGAATCTGTGTGAGTGAGTATCTATGTGAGTGTGTCTGAATCTATGTGTGTGTGAGTGAGTGAGTGAGTGAGTGAGTATCTATGTGTGAGTGAATGAGTGAGTGTGTGTCTATGTGTGAGTGTGTGAGTGAATCTATGGGAGTATCTATGTGTGAGTGAATCTATGTGTGAGTGTGAGAGAGAGTATGTGTGTTTGTGTGGCTGTGTGAGTGAGTGAATCTATGTGTGGGTGTGAGAGCAAGTGAGCGAGTGAGTATCTATGTGTGAGCGTGTGAGCGAGTGAGTGAGTGAGCGAGCGAGTGAGCGAGTGAGTGAGTATCTGTGTGAGTGTAAGTGAATCTATGTGTGGGTGTGTGAGAGTGAGTATGTGAGTGAGTGAGTGAGTGAGTGAGTGTCTATGTGTGGGTGTGTGAGAGTGAGTCTCTATGTGTGAGTGAATCTGTGTTAGTGAGTATCTATTTGAATGTGTGAGTGAATCTATGTGTGAGTGAGTATCTATTTGAGTGTGTGAGTGAATCTATGTGTGAGTGAGTATATATGTGTGAGTGAATCTGTGTGTGAGTGTGTGAGTATGTGAGTGAATCTATGTGTGAGTGTGTCTGTGTGAGTGAGTCTATGTGTGAGTGAGTATGTGTGAGTGAGTCTATGTGTGAGTGTGTGAGTCTATGTGTGAGTGAGTGAGTGAGTGAGTGAGTATATCTATGTGTGAGTGTGTGAGTGAATCTGTGTGTGAGTGTGTGAGTTAGTCTATAAGTGAGTGTGTGAGTGAGTATCTATGTGTGAGTGAGCGAGTATCTATGTGTGAGTGTGAGTGAGTATGTGTGAGTGAGTGAGTGAGTATCTATGAGTGTGTGAGTGAGTATCTATGTGTGAGTGAGCGAGTATCTATGTGTGAGTGTGAGTGAGTATGTGTGAGTGAGTGAGTGAGTATCTATGAGTGAGTGAGCGAGTATCTATGTGTGAGTGAGCGAGCGAGCATCTATGTGTGAGTGAGCGAGCGAGCATCTATGTGTGAGTGAGTGAGCGAGCATCTATGTGTGAGTGAGTGAGCGAGCATCTATGTGTGAGTGAGTGAGTGAGTATCTATGTGTGAGTGTGAGTGGTGAGTATCTATGTGTGAGTGAGTGAGTGAGTATCTATGTGTGAGTGAGTGAGTGAGTATCTATGTGTGAGTGAGTGAGTGAGTATCTATGTGTGAGTGAGTGAGTGAGTGAGTATCTATGTGTGAGTGAGTGAGTGAGTATCTATGTGTGAGTGAGCGAGCGAGCATCTATGTGTGAGTGAGCGAGCATCTATGTGTGAGTGAGAGGCGGCGAGCATATATGTGTGAGTGAGTGAGTGAGCATCTATGTGTGAGTGAGCGAGCGAGCATCTATGTGTGAGTGAGCGAGCGAGCATCTATGTGTGAGTGAGTGAGCGAGTATCTATGTGTGAGTGAGTGAGCGAGCATCTATGTGTGAGTGAGTGAGTGAGTGAGTGAGTGAGTGAGTGAGTATCTGTGTGTGAGTGAGTGAGTGAGTGAGTGAGTGAGTATCTATGTGTGAGTGAGTGAGTATCTATGTGTGAGTGAGTGAGTGAGTGAGTATCTATGTGTGAGTGAGTGAGTGAGTGAGTATCTATGTGTGAGTGAGTGAGTGAGTATCTATGTGTGAGTGAGTGAGTGAGTGAGTATCTGTGTGAGTGAGTGAGTGAGTATCTATGTGTGAGTGAGTGAGTGAGTGAGTGAGTGAGTGAGTGAGTATCTATGTGTGAGTGAGTGAGTGAGTATCTATGTATGAGTGAGTGAGTATGTGAGTGAATCTATGCGTGTGTGTGTGTGTGTGTGTGTGTGTGTGTGTGTGTGTGTGTGTGTGTGTGTGTGTGTGTGTGTGTGTGTGTGTGTGAGTGAGTGAGTGTGATTTCACATTCACTGTACTACATAAAAATCATAAAACATGATATGTATGTACTGAGATCACCACACTCAAACACACCTTGGACGTCTTCATTTCACATGTGCTGCTGGACAAGAGGCCGTCACAACTTCCCTGGTCCTTCGCCAAATTGATGCCAATGGTGCAAATGTTGTCGTCATGAACCGTAGCACAACACTGTTCCTGAGCTATCCTACACAAACACACACACACACACACACACACACACTGTAGCTTAGGATATCTCAGGTCAGTTGGCCAGCGCTTTCAGATCTGGGCCGGTAATCAACAGATTATAGGGACTGAGCTCAATGTGTTCATTTTGTCGTTGAGCAAGACCCGTAACATTCAGGTTTTCTGGTGGACTAGTCGTGAAACCAGTATGAGCTAAATGATAAAAAGACTGAAGGATATTACTATGGAGCTTCTGATAACTAAGGAAAGACTGCATTGCAATGAAAACTAGATGAGTAACGTTTGTTATGACAAACTTTGTTGTTGGCTTGACAAAGCTGTAACAAAGTTTGAACATTTAAGCTTTAAATTGAGTGAAGTGGAAAGAGAAAGACATTGCTAACATTATTTAACATGTTTTGCTTGGATTTTTTAACAGGTTGCTAACATGTTCTAACACATTGCTAATATGATTTGGCACATCGCTAGCATGAATTAGCATTTTGCTAACATTCAACATGTTAACATTAGCATGTTTTTACCTTGTTAACATTAATCATCATGTCGCTAGCATTATTTAACATGTTAGCATTAAATAGATTGTTGCTAACATGAATTAACATTTGTTTTAGCTTGTTGTTAACATGAAATAGCATGTCATTAGCATGACTTAACGCATTGTTAACATGAATTAACATTTTTCTAGCATTTTTTTGCTTTTTTCAGCACGAATTAATCAGGTTGCTTGCATGATTTAGTTTGTTCATAGCATTAATTAGCATGTTGCTTATGTTTTTGTATTTTGTTAGTATTAATTAACATGTTGCTTACATGAATTAGCATTTTGATAACATGTTCTATCACGCTGCTAACATGAATTAGCTTGTTTGCATTTAACACATTGCTAGCATGAATTAACATGTTGGTGGAATTTATCTATCAAGTTGGTAGCATTAATTAACATTTTGTTAACGTTTTAACACATTGGTAGCATGAATTAGCATGTTGTTAACATTTTAACACATTGCTAACATGAATTATGTTGGTAGCATGTTTTAACACATTGGTAGCATGAATTAGCATGTTGTTAGCATTTAAGACATTGCTAGCATGAATTAGCATGTTGGTGGCCTTTTTTATCATGTTGCTAACATGAATGAACACATTTGCTAACATGTTTTAGTACATTGGTAGCATTATTTAACATGTTGTTAACATGTTTTATCACATTGCTAGCTTGAATTAGCATAGCATAACAGTCTGAAGGTCCAAACTGAATTTGGTGGTTGTAGTTTTAAAGCTCTATTAGGGGATACTGTTTACATTTTGGCTCAGAAGAAGTTTAAATAGTAGATCTTTGGTCATGAAAATACTGAGTAAAAACACTTTCTGCAGTGTGTTCACAGTGTAATTCACTTGACCACTTTAAGTCAGAGGACAGATGTTAGAGAGCAGACATCAGGACGTCATTGCCTGGTTCTGCTCCAGCACTGACGCACGGAGCCCAGTTTTTACGGTAAGATGTCAACAGTTTGACTCTTTCGCTCTTGCTTCACCCTCTTTCACAATCAGCCCATCCATCCTCGCAGGAAAGCTCAGCCCCGTGCATCTCCTCTCCGAAGAGCCTTTTAAGGCAGAAGTCTTCTGCAATTTCTCCTTTCGCTTTTCTGGGCTTGTTTTTCCCCTGTTCTGTGTCTGAAATAATCTGCAGATTTCCTGTTATTCGGGTCGCTTTCTCTCTTCTCCGTCTGAGTTTCACCTCTGTGGAATTTCCTGGATTTGGAAATAGTCCCATTTTTGCAAGCCCACCTACCAAAATATCCAAACATCACTACTTTTTTTCTCATTTAGACAAACTCCGGATCACTTTAAAGGCCAAGACAAGCACATCTGATACCGGAGTAGCACGATCGGTTTCGACTGGCACTGAGATTGAGCGCTGATCTTATCATCCACCAATGATGCATTGCTTCTGCACTACTAATGTGATGACCATGTTCATCTTTCTTTAGTGTGTAATGTTCCTGTTTGAGTCCCTCCAGCTGGAGTTCTTCTCTATATCAGTGTCAGTGTTTCTGAACTCCCTAAAAAAACGCCTGCATTGTAGTCTTAAGTTTCTTCTGGGAACCAACACGTCAAAATAGGGATGTCACGGTACCAAAATTCCAGTAGTCAGTACCAATACCATAAAATTTTTACTGTTACATGTTTTTATTCAGAGACACAGAACATGCAGGAGTAATATTTAAGTAGCATTTTGCAGTATATTCACAGACACTAGTATATATTCAGCTACAGTCTGAAGCCCTGCACTTAGATAAACACAGAAGCGACTGAACGCAGCTGCGGGTACCGGATATACTCGGGAGTCGGTACTACAGAAATGCTGGTATAGTCACATTTTTTTAATTTCAGTACCGACTTGGTACCGAAGTACCGGAACTTGTGGCATCCCTATGTCACAATATTTCTCATTAAAATAATTCATATGCAGAATAAAGGGGCAGGGCCTGGTTGACAGTGTTAATTTTGACAGCAAATTTTGATTTAGTTTTAGTCACCTGAATTCTTTGTAGTTTTAGTCGACTAAATCTAATGAGTTTAGTTCAATTGTAATGCATTAATTGAGCAATTGAGCATTACATAACCGACTGTTACTTGAATACGTTATTAATTTCAGGTAATGAAGATTCTTTTAATGGTTTTAGTTAACTATTATAACCCTGATACTTTATTGAATATGTCAAACGCTGTTCTTAATCTTTCCTCCTGACTATGAATTAAATTAAATAGTTTAACCAAAAACGTATATATAATGTGACTTTATTTCCAGCTTGTTTATAATTCACCGTGACTCTTATTTTGAAATGTCTGTGCCCTACTATTGCAGAACAGGCTGCTTATTCAAGTTCAGATGAGGGAGATAAAATATGCATTGTTATAACGGTCTAAAGCATATTACTATATAAACATCATAAAGTAAACATTATTATTATTCCTCAGCCTTAGTTCATAAACATTACCTGTCATAAATGTGTGTTATTCATTGATTGAGCCACTCTGAAGCACTGTCGCGTGAGCCTGTAGAAGCTCAACAGCACAGTGTTTTCCCGCGGTTGGATCCGGACATAGTATGGATATAAAATATGGACATAGTGTCCGTGATGTCACCCATAGGATTCTGAAGCGTAAAGTAAGGTCGAGCTGGCTGTTGCCACCTTGGCAGCGCGTCACCGTGCGTCACCCCCGGATAACAGAAAATGGCGGGACGTGGCTAGAGCTGAGGTGACGCGATGACTAACAGACCAAAACCACATATCGTATAGACCAAAACCACAATTTGTACCAGGCTGTAAGCGTTTCTTTCTGCTGTAAAGTTGGGCATTTTAACATGGGGCTCAATGAGATTCTGCTCCCTTCTGGAGCCTGTCTCTAGCGGCCAGTCGATGAATTGCAGTTTAAGTCACTTCCGCATTGGCTTCAAGAGAAACTGTGGGAGGTTGCTAGCCTGACAAGCCAGACCCACATCAAGATGCTGGGTCTGGGAACTCACCATTGGCAGAGCTCAATCTGAGAGGCGGCATAAACGGTTGTCTTTCAAAGTCCCTCTGCACGCAATAGGACAGCGCTACAACCAACCAGAGCAGCGGAGAAGGTGAAGCCGAGCTAGTTGATAGATTAAACTTTTGCGTATCTGGTCGGCAAAACTCCGAACACATCTTCCTTTCTTAAGAATGACTTCAGTGCCGTTCTTTGTTCTTTTCTCAAAGAAAAGTTTAACACCAAGTGTCCCAGAGTCACAGCCAAAGCCGATTCGAAAGACCGCTGTTCGCCAGCTTCTTTGTTTTAAGTAGCACGCGGAACCTTGGCAACTCTGCCGTCATTATGTTAAGCCCGCCCACCGACTCAATACACAATGTGATTGGCCTGACCAGAGTTTGGGTTTTCCAGCTCGCAGGTCTACCGAGAGTAGCTAGATTACACTCGCGGCAAATTAGATTTGCTACCGCTAGGGATTTATAGGCTAGGAGGATGCCGCTTGGTTACAATTCAAATAAGTGCCTCTGTTACACAGGACATCACTTCTTACTGGATCTCTTCCCTAATCATCCCTCCCTAACATTTTCCTCTCGTTTTTATTTGTTTACGAATAAAATCATAGTTTTGATTTAGCATTTTGCTAACGTGTTTTAGCATTTTGCTAGCATGTTTTAGCTTGTTGTTAACATGATTTAACATGTTTTGCATTTTGTCAACAGGATTTAACATTTCTTGCTTGCATGATTTAACACATTGCTAGCATGAATTAGCAGAATTAGCAAAGTAGTGGTAAACGATGCTACTTGTGCCTATAATACTGAGTTTTTATTATCAAGCAAAACACTACAGGCCAAACCATTGCTGGCATTAATTAGCGTGTTCGTAGCATGATTTAACATGTTGCTAGCATTTTTTTACTTGTTAAAATAAATCAACATGTCGCTAGCATGATTTAATGTGGTTAACATGAATTAGCATGTTGCTAGCATGATTTAACATTTTGCTAACATGTTTTAACATGCTGTTAGCATTTAATATGTTGCTAACATTAATTATGTTGCTAACATTAATTAGCATGTTTTGCTAGCAATGATTAGCATTTTGCTAGCATGATTTAACATGTTGTTAGCATGAATTAGCATGTTGCTTGCATCACTTATTTTATTGAACTTTATCCGTTTGCGCGGCAGCATCACTGACTATAATGGGTTCTATTAGCTTTTGTCACGTCGCGTTTAGATGTTAGCTGTTAAAGCTAGAAAATCGGTTGATTTCTGTTTAATTTGCTGTGGAAACGGTGCTGCTCTGGATCAAACCTGCAGGTGGTGGATTCGGAGATGAGCGGCAAACTCGTGCAGTCCGGGGACACCTGGCCTCGGTCCTTGCCATCCTTACAGCAGTCGTTCAGAGAGATGGGATCTGTGGGCTCTGGGACAGGAAAAAAACAGGAAAGACATTACACACAACAAATCTAAACCAGACCATTCACACACACAAACGCAGATTAGAGCTAAAAGTCTGTAACAGAGCCAGCGAGTCTAGTTTTATTACATTTTAGGACAGATTTTAAGCATTTCAGGTTGTTAATCATCTGTCAGGAGCAGCTATTCCCTGTTTCTGGCTCCTCTCTGACTACATTGCACTATTAAACCAGGTTTGCCATGACTTGCCCTGCCTGATTCCTGAATTATGATGAGCCCGCTCGTCTCTGGCAGTCTCTGGTTTGTGGTTCCACCACGAGCGCTAGATTTGACACTATGGATGGGAAATGGAATAATTTTATTGCCAAATGCAAAATGGTGGCACTGTATAAAACTTTAAAAAAAAAAAAAGTACAATTAACTTGGATGTTTAATCATTTCAACTTAAATTACATTAAACTGACTTAAAAGATGAGCTGAATCTCATATAACATGAAAACTGCTGAAAATTGCTTAACTTATTTTGATGAGTTAAAGCAATGTAAAAACATGTTGTCATAACTGTTGTATTTTACATTATTTAAAATATATTTACATTAAATTAATATTCATAAAAATGTTTCTGTCAGGATTTTTACATTTTTACATGCATATTACTCACAAAATGATATATAATTAGACAAATATGATTATACATCTTATACATTTTCATATTATATATATATGACTTTATGTAATATTATGACTTTAATTAGAAAAACTTTAAAATTACAGCATATGTGTCCATCATCCATTGCTAACATCCATCATACATCCATCCACCCATCCATCCACCCACCTATCACCCACCCATCCATCATCCATAAACCATCCATCATCCATCCATCCACCCACCTATCACCCACCCATCCATCCATTCATAAACCATCCATCATCCATCATGCTTCCATCCATCCATAAACCATCCATCATCCATCCATCCACCATCCATCCATCCACCATCCATCATCAATCCACCCACCCATCATCCATCCTCCAATCTATCATCCTCCATCCATCCATCCATCCACCCATCCATCATCCATCCATCCACCCACCCACCCTCCATCCATCCTCAATCCACCCACCCATCCATCCTCCAATCTATCATCCACCAATCATCCAATCCATCCATCCAGCCATCATCCTCCACCCATCCATCCATCCTCCAATCTATCATCCATCCAGCCATCATCCTTCATCTATCCATCCATCAATCCATCCTCCAATCTATCATCCATCCAATCTATCATCCATCCATCATCATCCAATCTATCCTCCATCCAATCTATCTATCATCTATCCATCCATCCATCCATCATCAACTATCCATCATCAATCATCTATCCATCAATCATCTATCATCCATCATCCATCCAACATTCATCCATCCAATTAAGAATATTTTATATTTGTTCAATTAGAAATTATTATTATTATTATTTTTATTATTATTATTATGCTACATTAAAATTAATATATGATATAGATAATGTGGATACCATCTCAGATTTGGTCTTAACACAAGATATTTATTACCATAATAGTATGTTTCTCTAATTAAACATTATATAATGTTCTTGTAATTAATTGTATAATTACGAGCTATAAAGATGAATTATTTACAATTATATACAATTATCAATCTTTTGATTGGAGACTTCAAATCTGAGCATAGTCCTTTTGAAATCATGGGGAGATTTCCATGGATTTCAGCAAAGTCTCCATTTGCTCTGCTTTTAATCTGCCTTATTAAAGAGACCCAGTTTGTCGTTTTACTTCCCTATGATTGAATGTTGAGTTTCTTTGTAAGGAAACGAACATTAAAGGTTCACATCAGATGGTGGCATGACCTTTGTCCAATTAGGGATGGACGGCACATGGAAAACCCCCTTAAAAATGTTACTGGCCCAAACCCTGCGGCGAAGAATAAAGACTCTTCCTGGACGCTCAGCGGGAGACCGGCTTTTACTTCGTTTTAGAGCATTTGGTACAATTAGTGAGGAGATAAGATGTGTCTGGATGAGATACGTTGTTTGCACACATTTCTATTCTATTCTATTCTATTCTATTCTATTCTATTCTATTCTATTCTATTCTATTCTCCCACCTACCAAGGTCTGTCTTTCAGCAAATCAGGGCATCACAAAATTAATATTCATGAGCTAAGTTTTTGCCCCGCCCACTTTCAGATGGTGCAGATATTTCCTTGTTTTCAGCAAAAACCTCACTTAATTTCAAACTGATTAATTTCCAGAAGTCGTAATATCTTGTTATTTAGCATCTCAAATAAAAGGCATCTTGTTTTAAGAATGTTTAGATATTTGTACTGAAAAACAAGCAGACTTTATAGCAATAGCTGCCTACTTCTAATCTGATGAGTGTCTGCGTGTCTATTCATTGATTTATTTGTTTTTAATCATCATTCTGAAGAAGCCATTGTTCTACAGCGTTTGCACAATCAATATCTTCTCTTGATAAGCCGCTCAGAGCTGTCTGGATTGCATCTCGCTTGTTTGTTTTCTCCCACAAGCCATTTTCCACTCAAGCTGAATAATGTTTAGCGTCTGGCGGATGAAGTAATTTGCTGAAGGGCAGCTAGTCAACTCCGTTAAACACGTCTGAGTCTCTCCCAAAGATTAAAGGCCATAAAAACTAGTCCAAAACATTTCCAAACAACCATCAGCTGACGCAAGTGGACTCCATTGGATCAAACAGATCATTAATTTCCCTGTGGTCTCCATCATCTGCCAAAACGCAAAATATTTTTGGCAAATGAGTCTTTTGGACTCAGGTTTGCACAGAAATCGAAATGCCAAATGGGGTTTATAAGCAGTAATTTCTCCACGTGAATACACACATTTTTATTTATTTGAGTACAATAAACCACAGTTTTTAACTCAAATAAAAAAATAAAAAAAAATAAAAAAATTAATAATAATATATTATATATATATAAAAATAAATGTACTTTATTAAAATAAATAAAATGCAATTTTATTTAATTTTAAAGGATAACATTTACATCAAATAAATTAGGTGAATATACACAGTTTTTTTTATTTGAGAACAATAAACCACAGTTTTAGTTCAATAAATAAATGAATAAAACAATTTATTTACATGAATATTAATTTAAAATAATGTACTTTATTAAAATAAATAAAATGCAATTTTATTTCATTTTAAATTATACAATTTACATTAGGTGAATACACATTTTTAGTTCAATAAATAAATAGAATATTAATTTACATAAATATTAATTCATTTATAAAAAATGCTTTATTAAAATAAATAAATTTTTAATTCAATAATCGTGTTCATTTTATTAAAGAAATTTGCAGTCGGTTTGTTATAGCTGTGATTTAATTAATGTTAATTAATGAACCACAGTTTGTTAAAAATACAATCAATTATTTATTTAAAACGTTATTTAATTTTAATTATAAAACAAGTCATCCAGAAGAAGAAGAATTTTTTTTTAAGTATAGTACAGTAGATTGTGAAAAATGTAGTTGTTTCTGTAAGAGAAACTGGTTGCACTTTATTTTAAGGTGTCTTTGTTACACTGTAATTATACATTTAAGTATACATTTAAGTATATATATATATATATATATAACTACATGTAGGTTTGGGGTTTGGTTTTAGATTAGTTGCATGTAATCATGCATAATTTATAGTTAGTATGTGTAACAAGGACACTGTGAAATAAAGTGTTACTGAGAAACTTTCTAAAGCCCAATAAAACCAAGATAATATACTTTCAAAAGTGAGCTAAGAACAGCACTAGTGTATGAAAACACCAGCCACAGGATACTAAGGTTGCCGCTGTTCAAACAAACACAGTTTGTCTCTCTGAATTATGACATGCACCCAAACCACACGTGTGTGGTGACCATCTGAATGACATGAGTGCGTGAAGAATGAGTATCTTGAGACCTGATACTCTTCAAGACACTACACCAGTCCTGGTGAGGCGAGGATGGAGGAGGCTAACACCCTCTCTCTCTGCGCTGCTCCATACTTCAGATTCAGAGCGGCAAGCCAATCCTCATTGGTTCCCGCAACACAGACTCCGCCCCCTGATCTGAATATTCATCCTACCTCATCTACCATACAGTTTCTGTTCAGAATAAAACACTTCTGCTGGCAAGTCATAGTTTTGGGAGCGAAACCCTTTAGTTAAGAGATCAGCAAGAGACTCATTCGAAGGTTTATTATACAAAGGCATATTAAATATATCAACAGTGATATATATATATATATATATATATATATATATATATATATGGAGAGAGAGAGAGAGAGAGGCTCTTTGTGTGTGTGTGTGTGTGTGTGTGTGTGTGTGTGTGTGAGAGAGATTGAGTGTTTGCATGTGTGAGTGTTTGCGTGTGAGTGTTTGCGTGTGAGTGTGAGAGAGACTGTGTGTGTGAGTGTGAGAGAGACTGTGTGTGAGTGTGTGAGAGACTGTGTGAGAGTGTGTGAGAGTGTGTGAGAGTGTGTGAGAGAGTGTGTGAGAGAGTGTGTGAGAGAGTGTGTGAGAGTGTGTGAGAGAGTGTGTGAGAGTGGTGTGTGAGAGAGTGTGTGAGAGAGTGTGTGAGAGTGTGTGAGAGTGTGTGAGAGTGTGTGTGAGTGTGTGTGAGTGTGTGAGAGTGTGTGAGAGTGTGTGAGAGTGTGTGAGAGTGTGAGAGTGTGTGAGTGTGTGAGAGTGTGTGAGTGTGTGTGAGTGTGTGAGAGTGTGTGAGTGTGTGTGAGTGTGTGTGTGAGTGTGTGAGAAACTGTGTGTGTGTGTGTGTGTGTGTGTGTGTGAGAGTGTGTGTGTGTGTGTGTGTGTGAGTGTGTGCGTGTGTGTGTGCGTGTGTGTGTGTGTGTGTGTGTAAGAGAGACTGTGTGTGTTTGCATGTGTGGGTGTGTGTGAGAGTGTTTGCGCGTGTGAGTGTGTGAGAGATACTGTGTGTGTGTGTGTGTCTGTCTGTCTGTGTGTGTGTGCGCGTGTGTCTGTGTGTGTGTAAAAGTGAGAGTGTGAGTGTGTTTGCGTGTGTGAGAGATACTGTGTGTGTGTGTGTGTGTGTGTGTGTGTGTGTAAAAGTGAGAGTGTGAGTGTGTTTGCGTGTGTGAGAGATACTGTGTGTGTGTGTGTGTGTGTGTCTGTCTGTGTGTGTGTGTGTGTGTTTGCGTGTGAGTGTTTGTGTGTGTGAGAGATACTGTGTGTGTGTTTGCATGTGTCTGTAAAAGTGAGAGTGTGAGTGTGTTTGCGTGTGAGAGTGTTTGCGTGTGAGAGTTTGGGTGTGAGAGTGTGAGAGAGAGACTGTGTGTGTGTGTGTGTGTGTGTGTGTGTGTGTGTGTGTGTGTGTGTGTGTGTGTGTGTGTGTGTGTGAGAGAGATACTGTGTGTGTGTGTGTGTGTCTGTAAAAGTGAGAGTGTGAGTGTGTTTGCGTGTGAGTGTTTGTGTGTGAGAGATACTATGTGTGTGTGTTTGCGTGTGTCTGTAAAAGTGAGAGTGTGAGTGTGTTTGCGTGTGAGAGTGTTTGCGTGTGAGTGTTTGGGTGTGAGTGTTTGGGTGTGAGAGAGAGACTGTGTGTGTGTGTGTGTGTGTGTGTGTGTGTGTGTGTGTGTGTGTGTGTGTGTGTGTGTGTGTGTGTCTGTCTGTGTGTGTGTGTGTGTCTGTGTGTGTGTAAAAGTGAGAGTGTGAGTGTTTGCGTGTGTTTGCATGTGTGAGTGTTTGCGTATGAGAGTGTGAGAGAGAGACTGTGTGTGTGTGTGTGTGTGTGTGTGTGTC
>CM031967.1:5917584-5960084 GCA_018749465.1 Paracanthobrama guichenoti
ATGGGTCTGTCCTGCCTTATCTGTGTCACACAGCGGTGGGCCGCAATCACCGGCAGACCCCTCAGACCCCCTCTGACAGCTTTCAAAGGGCCCGAGGAGCCAGAGCTGAGGCTCTGTTCACGTTAACACGGATTATTCTCTCACTCTGATGTTAAGTAACAGCTTCATTTCCTAATTACAGTCAAATCTACAACAGAGGTCAGCTATAGTTGTTCTGTTTGTTATTTATTATTGGTCAATGATGACCTTTTAGTGGTCGATGGATCATTTTGTATATACTTTATTTATTTGTATTTTATAATATATATACTAATATAGACACACACACACACACAATTTAAATAATTGCATTTTACAAAAAAAATCTAATAATTGTGTGTATATATAATAAATATAAATAACTGTATACATAATTTAATGATTGTATTTGTACAATAATGTAATAAAAATTATTTAGATATAAATAATTTACTGGTTGTATTTATACAATAAATAAATATACATATTTAAATAAATAAATAAACAAATATTTATACAATCATTTATATTATAAATATATATATATATATATATATATATATATATATATATATATATATATATATATATATATATATATATATATATATATATAATATTAATGATTGTATTTATACAATAAATAAATATAAATATATACATATTTAAATAAATATTTATACAATAATTTAATAAACATTGTACATCAAAAATACATAAATATATATGTATTTTTGCAATTATTTAAATAAAATTATATATGTGTTTTTATTTTTACAGTAATTTAATTAAAATTGTGTACACACACACACACACACACACACACACACACACACACACACACACACACACACACACACACACACACACACACACACACACTCCATAATAATATAAAAAATTTTACAAATATTCAAATTAATTTGTTTAAATAAACTCTTAGTCCATATAATAAGAGTCTAAATAAACATTTATATTACTCAATGTAAGAAATGTAAGCATGTAAGTGTTTTGTCATCCATAACTCGCTGGTTTGTATTATTATACGTTTGCTCTTCATCTTTCTTAGTCTTGGCCCGATGTTTGTTTGCAGGGAAAGTTACAATCCCAGAGGAAGAGAGTTGGGATTGGCCTGTGAACGTCTGGTTATGATGATAAATCTCTATAGCTCTTCACTAAAACGAACCGAGCAGCAGTGATCTCTCCGTCTGTCATCTGCTGACTGCATCTACTCATGTACAGACAAAACAGCGTCTGGCATTATGATGACAATACAATGTGGCTCCTTTAGACTAAAACAGAAGAGAACCGAGAACAAATCAAAGTTAATTAACCCTTAATTATTTGTTTTTCAGTTCAACATTTTACTGAACCTGATGGATCATATACTCACATTTGAACATGATTAATAATTCAATTATTTAAATTATATATATATATGAAACTTTTTTATAGATTTTTTTGTTCACACAAATTTTATTTTTAATTACTGTAAAAATGTAATCATTTAAATTGTATGATTCATTTAAATAATATATCAATTTTTATAAATTATCTTAATTTTATAAAATTTAAACTATTGCATTTTACTGTATTTTTCACACGGTTTATTTTTAATTACAGTAAAAATACAATAATTTAAATTGTACAATATGTTTTATAATATATACATTTCTTATACATTTTCTTTTATATTATAAATATTATAAATGTATATAATTATATAATAAATATACAAATAAACATTTTTATAAATTGGCTTAATTTTTTTGTACATTTTAAACTATTGCATTTTTACAGTATTTTTCCCACACAGTTTTGTTTTTAAATTACTGTAAAAATGCAATAGTTTAAAATGTATAAAAATGAAGCTTTAGTTTAAATATTGTAAAGTGGTCATATTCTATAAATAGACTAATACAAGATTAAAAAGCTGATAATTAAATTAAAATAAAACACTTACTAAAGAAGCTATATAAAATATATGTTTACCTGCATGTCATGTGATCATTAGCCAATGTCAAATATTGACATTACATCTAAATTATAGCGAAATTATTGAAACTTCAAGTAAATATTTGACGTCAACTGGTTCGGCTGACAAAAAAGTTTGGGATACTTGCACTAATAAATATCCAAATTAGCAATCCAACACTTTTTTTCATGATGGGATGCATTTAATGTTTTTTAGATGGCATGAAATAATAATATTTATAATAATATCTGACATTAGCCTATGTCTATTTCTTGTGAACGATTAAAAAATGGCACGTTTAGACACATTGATCAAGATGCAATCACAATGTGTTTATTTATTTATGTTTTGCCCTTTTGCTTGATATTATGAATCGCTGCACTCTTTGTTGCCTAACATTTGTGTTTCACAGAAAAATAACAAAAAATAAAAACACGGTTTGGAACAACATGAGGGTGAGTAAATTATGCCAATGCACAAACATTTTATCAGCCGTCCAATAAAGGTCACTTGACCTTTGACCCCTCAAAGACTAAATAAACACAAACGTTTCGTCGCGCTTTAGCTCAATTGAGCTCAGCTGTGGTTCAGTGATCCTGACCTCGACAGCTTGTTTGAATCTGAATGACGCCACTCAGGCCTTGTTCTCGTTTGCTCGTAAAATCTAAACACCAGAGACGTTTCGTTCCGGCGCTCCACAAAACCCAGGCCATCGCCAAGACCGGCATGAGCGGCGGCGAGGAGAGCCGGCTCGACTGCGAGGAGGTCTAGACTAAACAATCCACTACGGCAGACGTCAACAGAGACTCGTGAACACGTGAGCCGCTCGCGTTCACAGGGCCAGATTTCACCTCAAATATTGTTTGCGCTTGTGTATGATAAAAGATGGCATGTCATTTCCAGTGCTATGATTTATTTATTTACAAAGTAATTTTTTTTTTTTTAAATGTTTCAAAATGTATTTAAACATTTACTTATTATTTAATGTATGTTATATTATTCATTTAAAAATTGTATTTATTTGACTTTTATTATTTATTATTATAAGTATTATAATAAATGTTATAAATATAAGTATATATTTATTTATTATACATTTGTTTATGTACAATATATGTATTTATTTACAATAAATATTTATTTATTTTAAAATATTTATTTACAAAAATTAGATTTTTATTATTTATTTATTTATTTTTAAGTATATATTTCATTTTTTGTTTATTTACAATAAATATTTCTTTTAGAATATTTTTATTTATTATTTATTTAATTTATATAATATTTAAGCATTTACTTATTATTTTAAATAAATGTATTGACAATAAATATTTTATTTATTTTAAAACATTTATTATTTTATGCATGTATTTATTTTTAAAAATACAAATATTTAATTAAACAAAATATGAAAACCTAAATGTATTTAATAAATGTAATAAATAATAAATAAAGTATATATTTATTATTAATGTATTTATTTACAATACATATTTAAAATATTTGTGTATTTAAAAGATTTATTTGAAAAGATTTATTTATTTAAAAATATTTATTATTGTATGCATTTAATATTTTATTTATTCATCATAAATGTATTCATTTAAAATATGTATTTATAAGCTATTTGTTTAAAATAATAAAACTATTTTTAATAAAGATTTATTTATTAAAAAATATTGATATACTTATTTGCCTATTTATTTATTTAAAAAAGTATATATTTGTTTTAAATAAAAATGTATTTCTTTAAAATTATTATTATTATTATTTTTAAATTCACTCCAGAACAAGTGCTTATACTCTGGTGTTTTCTAACAGATTCTCATTGCAGTCTCTCTCTGATGGCTGTCAGCACCGGTCCTTCCTGCTGATGTCCTGTGGTGGTCCGGCTGGGTGTGAGAGGAGTCGTAAACCGCCCCCCTCGCCCCCCTCTGAGAGGCCTGATGTGGATCGAACCCCTTCACCACTGCTATAGTGCTGTTACTAGATAACCTCATGACCCTTAGTCATAGTTTCCAAAACTTACTTAACAAATAGTTACTTTTAAACTTAAAGTGATTTAAGTTAACATCTCTATGCCATCATGAAGCCGACTGATCAATATTTATTGATTTAGAATGTATTTATATATTATTTGTGTGTAATTATTAAAACTTATTTATTTATTTATTTATTCAAATAAAATATTTACTTTTTTATTTTTTTATTTATTTAAATACATTATTAATTTATTTAAACTGTTTTATTTAAAATATTTGTTTATTTACTTTTAAACATATTCATTTAAATGTTTATGCTAAAAATATAAATATTTGTTTAAAATCTATTTATATACTTATTTTTGTGTGTAATTATTAAAAAGTATTTGTTTATTAAAAACATTTATTATCTTTATTTTATTAAAAACTGTAAACGCATTTTTATATTTATTTATTTTAAAAAGTATTTATCTATTAAAACATATTCATTATCTTTATTTTTCTGTTTAAATGTGTATTTGTTTAAAAACATGTATTTTATAGTTAGATATTTAAACAGTTATTTATTAAAATATTTTTGAATTTATGTATTTATTTACATTTAATTTGTATTTTATTTTTAGAAATATGTATTGTTTTAAATACACATTATATTTATTTATTTATTTAAAATATATATTGTATTGTATAATTAGTTATTTAAACTGTTATTTAATTTTATAAAACTAAATTTATGTATTTAAACATTTATTTATTCGTTTAAATGTAAAAATAATTATTTAAAATATTAGTTTATTTGTTAAACCTTAAAAACTGAAAGTATGTATTTATTTACATTTAATCTTTATTTTCTTTTTAGAAATATGTATTTTTAAAATATATATTTTATAATTATTTAACAGTTATTTATTTAAAATATTTATTTTATTGAATTTATGTCTTTATTTACATTTATTGTAATATTTATTTTATAAAAATGTAAACATGTATTTTATTTTTATTTATTTAAAAATATTCATTATCTTTATTTTTCTGTTTAAATGTGTATTTGTTTAAAAACATGTATTTTATAGTTAGTTATTTAAACAGTTATTTATTAAAATATGTATTTTATTTAAAAATCAGAATTTATGTATTTATTTACATTTTTAGAAATATGTATTGTTTTAAATATAGATTTTATATTTATTTATTTAAACATTTATTCAAAATATGTATATTTTATTAAAACTGAATTCATGTATTTATTTACATTTATTGTAATCTCTATTTTATTTAAAAAAATGTACTTTATATTTATTTACTTAAACAGTTATTTATTTAAAATAAAAATAAATAGTGTGAGGCACATCACCTTACGATGTGCCACATCTGGAGCTGTAATATAAACTATAATGAAAATAGTTTGCTATCTAAGGCCACGTTTTAAATAAGTCACATTGTCTATGTGTCTTCTGCCCTCTTGTGGTAGTTTTGAACAGTACCTGACTGAACACAGCTCAACCACTGAGGACATGCAAGCAGAAGGGAAGGAAGCAACGTCTGTCAAGTAGCCGGTAGGCAACCAAGAACACCTTAGCAACCACACAACGCGCTAAAACCATTTACAACACCTTAGCAACAACACAGTAACGTCCTGGCAACCCTAGCATCATTAACACTCATGTTTTCTGCTAATGTAAACGTATAGTGTTGCATGTATTGTATAGTTAGTGTCTGCTTTGGGGTTCTGAAGGGACAGACGGGTTTTATTTTAGGAAAAAAGTCACTTTTTGCTGTTTAAATAAATGCATGTTGAGCATATTATTTTAATATACAATATATACATCTCATGTGTTAAAATAAATATTTCCACAAAAAAAGTTTCAAATTATTTTTATTTAAAAAATGCTGGGTTAAAAACAAACCAAGTTGGGTTGAAAATGGACAAACCCAGCAATTGGGTTGTTTTAACCCAGCGGTTGGGTTATAAATATAATTTTTTTAATTTATATTTATAACCCAGAAGTATAAATTTAACCCAACCGCTGGGTTTGTCCATTTTCAACCCAACTTGGCTTGTTTTTAACCCAGCATTTTTACAGTGTATTTATGTATTTTTAATGCTTGTTACAGTATAGAGTCTCCATCACTATACTGGGGCGTTAGGACCCACACAGACCACAGGGTGAGCACCCCCTGCTGGCCTCACTAACGCCTCTACCAGCAGGAGCCTAGTTTTCCCAGGAGTCTCATGTTATAATGTGCCCCTCACATGTTATAATATGCCCCTCACACACGTTATAATGTGCCCCTCACGTGTTATAATGTACCCTTCACATGTTATAATGTGCCCCTCACATGTTATAATGTGCCCCTCACACACGTTGTAATGTGCCCCTCACGTGTTATAATGTGCCCCTCACGTGTTATAATGTACCCCTCACGTTATAATGTGCCCCTCACATGTTATAATGTGCCCCTCACATACGTTATAATGTGCCCCTCACACACGTTATAATGTGCCCCTCACATGTTATAATGTACCCCTCACATGCTATAATGTGCCCCTCACATATGTTATAATGTGCCCCTCACATGTTATAATGTGCCCCTCACATATGTTATAATGTGCCCCTCACATGTTATAATGTGCCCCTCACATGCTATAATGTGCCCCTCACATGCTATAATGTGCCCCTCACACATTATAATGTGCCCCTCACATGTTATAATGTGCCCCTCACATGCTATAATGTGCCCCTCACACATTATAATGTGCCCCTCACATGTTATAATGTGCCCCTCACATGTTATAATGTACCCCTCACATGCTATAATGTGCCCCTCACATGCTATAATGTACCCCTCACATGCTATAATGTACCCCTCACATGCTATAATGTGCCTCACATGTTATAATGTGCCTCACATGTTATAATATACCCTCACATGTTATAATGTGCCCCTCACACGTTATAATGTACCCCTCACATGTTATAATGTGCCCCTCACACACGTTATAATGTGCCCCTCACATGTTATAATGTGCCCTCACATATGTTATAATGTGCCCTCACATGTTATAATGTGCCTCACATATGTTATAATGTGCCCCTCACATGTTATAATGTGCCCCTCACATGCTATAATGTGCCCCTCACATGCTATAATGTGCCCCTCACACATTATAATGTGCCCCTCACATGTTATAATGTGCCCTCACATGCTATAATGTGCCTCACACATTATAATGTGCCCTCACATGTTATAATGTGCCCTCACATGCTATAATGTGCCCTCACATGTTATAATGTGCCCTCACATATGTTATAATGTGCCCCTCACATGTTATAATGTGCCCCTCACATGCTATAATGTGCCCCTCACATGTTATAATATACCCCTCACACGTTATAATGTGCCCTCACACGTTATAATGCCCCCTCACATGTTATAATGTGCCCTCACACACGTTATAATGTGCCCTCACATGTTATAATGTGCCCTCACACACATGTTATAATGTACCTCACATGTTATAATGTGCCCTCACATGTTATAATGTACCCCTCACATGTTATAATGTGCCCCTCACATGCTATAATGTGCCCCTCACATGTTATAATGTGCCCCTCACATGTTATAATGTGCCTCTTACACACGTTATAATGTGCCCCT
Organism: Paracanthobrama guichenoti; assembly: GCA_018749465.1. Classification (NCBI taxonomy): domain Eukaryota; kingdom Metazoa; phylum Chordata; class Actinopteri; order Cypriniformes; family Gobionidae; genus Paracanthobrama; species Paracanthobrama guichenoti. Next base: position 5,925,220 of record CM031967.1, read on the forward strand.
CACGTGCTATAATATGCCCCTCACACACGTTATAATGTGCCCCTCACGTGTTATAATGTACCCTTCACATGTTATAATGTGCCCCTCACATGTTATAATGTGCCCCTCACACACGTTGTAATGTGCCCCTCACGTGTTATAATGTGCCCCTCACGTGTTATAATGTACCCCTCACGTTATAATGTGCCCTCACATGTTATAATGTGCCTCACATACGTTATAATGTGCCCCTCACACACGTTATAATGTGCCCCTCACATGTTATAATGTGCCCCTCACATGTTATAATGTACCCCTCACATGCTATAATGTGCCCCTCACATATGTTATAATGTGCTATAATGTGCATACTATAATGTGCCCCTCACATGCTATAATGTACCCCTCACATGCTATAATGTGCCCCTCACATGTTATAATGTACCCTCACATGTTATAATGTGCCCCTCACATGTTATAATGTACCCCTCACATGTTATAATGTGCCCCTCACATGTTATAATGTACCCCTCACATGTTATAATATACCCTCACATGTTATAATGTGCCCTCACACGTTATAATGTACCCTCACATGTTATAATGTGCCCTCACACACGTTATAATGTGTGCCTCACATGTTATAATGTGCCCCTCACATGTTATAATATACCCCTCACACGTTATAATGTGCCCCTCACACGTTATAATGTACCCCTCACATGTTATAATGTGCCCCTCACACACGTTATAATGTGCCCCTCACATGTTATAATGTGCCCTCACACACGTTATAATGTGCCCCTCACACACGTTATAATGTGCCCCTCACATGTTATAATGTACCCCTCACATGTTATAATGTGCCCCTCACATGCTATAATGTGCCCTCACATGTTATAATGTGCCCTCACATGTTATAATGTGCCTCACATGTTATAATGTGCGCCTCACATGTTATAATGTGCCCCTCACACACGTTATAATGTGCCCCTCACACATGTTATAATGTGCCCTCACATGTTATAATGTGCCCCTCACACGTTATAATGTGCCCCTCACATGTTATAATGTGCCCCTCACACGTTATAATGTGCCCCTCACACACGTTATAATGTGCCCCTCACACACATTATAATGTGCCCCTCACACACGTTATAATGTACCCCTCACATGTTATAATGTGCCCCTCACATACGTTATAATGTGCCCCTCACACACATTTTATAATGTACCCCTCACACGTTATAATGTACCCCTCACATGTTATAATGTGCCCCTCACATGTTATAATGTGCCCCCACACACGTTATAATGTGCCCCTCACACACGTTATAATGTACCCCTCACATGTTATAATGTGCCCCTCACATACGTTATAATGTGCCCCTCACACACATTTTATAATGTACCCCTCACACGTTATAATGTACCCCTCACATGTTATAATGTGCCCCTCACATGTTATAATGTGCCCCACACACGTTATAATGTGCCCCTCACACACGTTATAATGTACCCCTCACACGTTATAATGTACCCCTCACATGTTATAATGTGCCCCCACACACGTTATAATGTGCCCCTCACACACATGTTATAATGTACCCTCACACGTTATAATGTACCCTCACATGTTATAATGTGCCCTCACATGTTATAATGTACCCTCACACATGTGTACCCTACATGTTATAATATACCCTCACACGTTATAATGTGCCCCTCACATGTTATAATGTACCCCTCACGTTATAATGTACCCCTCACACGTTATAATGTACCCCTCACACGTTATAATGTACCCCTCAAATGTTATAATGTGCCCCTCACATGTTATAATGTACCCCTCACATGTTATAATATACCCCTCACACGTTATAATGTGCCCTCACATGTTATAATGTGCCCTCACACACATGTTATAATATACCCTCACATGTTATAATGTACCTCACATGTTATAATGTGCCCTCACATGTTATAATGTACCTCACAAACGTTATAATGTGTGCCCTCACACACATGTTATAATGTGCCCTCACACGTTATAATGTGCCCTCACACACATGTTATAATGTGCCCTCACATGTTATAATGTGCCCCTCACACACGTTATAATGTGCCCCTCACACACATGTTATAATGTACCCCTCACACGTTATAATGTACCCCTCACATGTTATAATGTGCCCCTCACATGTTATAATGTACCCTCACATGTTATAATATACCCCTCACACGTTATAATGTGCCCCTCACATGTTATAATGTACCCCTCACACGTTATAATGTACCCCTCACACGTTATAATGTACCCCTCAAATGTTATAATGTGCCCCTCACATGTTATAATGTACCCCTCACATGTTATAATATACCCCTCACACGTTATAATGTGCCCCTCACATGTTATAATGTACCCCTCACATGTTATAATGTGCCCTCACACACGTTATAATGTGCCCTCACATGTTATAATGTGCCCCTCACACGTTATAATGTGCCCCTCACACACGTTATAATGTGCCCCTCACATGTTATAATGTGCCTCACACACATGTTATAATGTGCCCCTCACACATTATAATGTGCCCCTCACACACGTTATAATGTGCCCCTCACACGTTATAATGTGCCCCTCACACACATGTTATAATGTGCCCCTCACACACATGTTATAATGTGCCCCTCACATGTTATAATGTGCCCCTCACACACGTTATAACGTACCCCTCATATGTTATAATGTGCCCCTCACACACATGTTATAACGTACCCCTCACATGTTATAATGTGCCCCTCAAGCACATGTTATAATGTACCCCTCACATGTTATAATGTGCCCCTCACATGTTATAATGTACCCCTCACATGTTATAATGTGCCCTCACACACATGTTATAATGTACCCCTCACATGTTATAATGTGCCCCTCACACACATGTTATAATGTACCCCTCACATGTTATAATGTGCCTCACACATGTTATAATGTGCCCCTCACACACGTTATAATGTGCCCCTCACACACATGTTATAATGTACCCCTCACATGTTATAATGTGCCCCTCACATGTTATAATGTACCTCACACGTTATAATGTACCTCACATGTTATAATGTACCTCACATGTTATAATGTGCCCTCACACACATTTTATAATGTACCCCTCACATGTTATAATGTACCCCTCACATGTTATAATGTGCCCCTCACGCACGTTATAATGTGCCCCTCACATGTTATAATGTGCCCTCACACGTTATAATGTGCCCTCACACACATGTTATAATGTACCCTCACATGTTATAATGTGCCCCTCACACACATGTTATAATGTGCCCCTCACACGTTATAATGTGCCCTCACACACATGTTATAATGTGCCCTCACACACATGTTATAATGTGCCCTCACACACGTTATAATGTGCCTCACATGTTATAATGTGCCCACACACGTTATAATGTGCCCCTCACATGTTATAATGTGCCTCACACACATGTTATAATGTACCCTCACATGTTATAATGTGCCCTCACATGTTATAATGTACCTCACATGTTATAATGTGCCCCACACATGTTATAATGTACCCTCACATGTTATAATGTGCCCTCACACACATGTTATAATATACCCCTCACATGTTATAATGTACCCCTCACATGTTATAATGTGCCCCTCACATGTTATAATGTACCCCTCACACACGTTATAATGTGCCCCTCACACACATGTTATAATGTGCCCCTCACACGTTATAATGTGCCCCTCACACACATGTTATAATGTGCCCCTCACATGTTATAATGTGCCCCTCACACACGTTATAATGTGCCCCTCACACACGTTATAATGTACCCCTCACACGTTATAATGTACCCCTCACATGTTATAATGTGCCCTCACATGTTATTATAATGTTATAATATACCCTCACATGTTATAATGTACCCTCACATGTTATAATGTACCCCTCACACGTTATAATGTACCCCTCACATGTTATAATGTACCCCTCACATGTTATAATGTGCCCTCACACGTTATAATGTGCCCTCACATGTTATAATGTACCCTCACATGTTATAATGTGCCCTCCTCACATGTTATAATGTACCCTCACATGTTATAATGTGCCCTCACATGTTATAATGTGCCCTCACATGTTATAATGTGCCTCACATGTTATAATGTGCCCTCACATGTTATAATGTGCCCCTCACATGTTATAATGTGCCCCTCACATGTTATAATGTGCCCTCACACATGTTATAATGTGCCCCTCACATGTTATAATGTGCCCCTCACACACGTTATAATGTGCCCCTCACATGTTATAATGTGCCCCTCACACGTTATAATGTGCCCTCACACATGTTATAATGTGCCCCTCACATGTTATAATGTGCCCCTCACACATGTTATAATGTGCCCCTCACATGTTATAATGTGCCCCACACACATGTTATAATGTGCCCTCACACACATGTTATAATGTGCCCTCACACATGTTATCACACATGTTATAATGTGCCCCTCACATGTTATAATGTGCCCCACATGTTATAATGTGCCCCACACATGTTATAATGCCCTCACACACATGTTATAATGTGCCCTCACATGTTATAATGCCCTCACCCACATGTTATAATGTACCCCTCACATGTTATAATGTGCCTCACATGTTATAATGTACCCTCACATGTTATAATGTACCCCCTTACACACATGTTATAATGTACCCCTCACGTTATAATGTGCCCACATGTTATAATGTGCCTCATGTTATAATGTACCCTCACATGTTATAATGTACCCTCACACCTCACATGTTATAATGTGCCTCACACATGTTATAATGTGCCTCACATGTTATAATGTGCCCCTCACACATGTTATAATGTGCCCTCTCATGTTATAATGTGCCCTCACACACATGTTATAATGTGCCCTCACATGTTATAATGTGCCCTCACACATGTTATAATGTGCCCCTCACATGTTATAATGTGCCTCACATGTTATAATGTGCCTACCCCTCACATGTTATAATGTGCCTCACATGTTATAATGTACCCTCACATGTTATAATGTACCCCTCACGTTATAATGTGCCCCTCACATGTTATAATGTACCCCTCATGTTATAACACCTCACATGTATATAATGTACCCCTCACATGTTATAATGTAGTGCCCCTCACATGTTATAATGTACCCTCACATGTTATAATGTGCCCCTCACATGTTATAATATCACATGTTATAATGTGCCCTCACATGTTATAATGTACCCCTCACATGTTATAATGTACCCCTCACATGTTATAATGTACCCCTCACATGTTATAATGTGCCCCTCACATGTTATAATGTGCCCTCACATGTTATAATGTGCCCCACACATGTTATAATGTGCCTCACATGTTATAATGTGCCCCTCACATGTTATAATGTGCCTCTCACATGTTATAATGTACCCCTCACATGTTATAATGTGCCCCTCACACACGTTATAATGTGCCCCTCACATGTTATAATGTGCCCCTCACATGTTATAATGTGCCCCTCACACACATGTTATAATGTGCCTCTCACATGTATATAATGTGCCCCTCACATGTTATACCCTCACATGTTATAATGTGCCCTCACATGTTATAATGTGCCTCACACATGTTATAATGTGCCCTACATGTTATAATGTGCCTCACATGTTATAATGTGCCCTCACACCTCACATGTTATAATGTGCCCTCACACATGTTATAATGTGCCTCTCACCTCACGTTATAATGTGCCCTCACATGTTATAATGTACCCCTCACATGTTATAATATACCCCTCACATGTTATAATGTGCCCCTCACACATGTTATAATGTACCCCTCACATGTTATAATGTGCCCCTCACACACATGTTATAATGTACCCCTCACATGTTATAATGTGCCCCTCACACACATGTTATAATGTGCCCCTCACATGTTATAATGTGCCCTCACACATGTTATAATGTGCCCCTCACATGTTATAATGTACCCCTCACATGTTATAATGTGCCCCTCACATGTTATAATGTGCCCCTCACATGTTATAATGTACCCCTCACACACGTTATAATGTGCCCCTCACATGTTATAATGTACCCCTCACATGTTATAATGTGCCCCTCACTCACATGTTATAATGTGCCCCTCACATGTTATAATGTGCCCTCACATGTTATAATGTGCCCTCACATGTTATAATGTGCCCCCTCACATGTTATAATGTGCCCTCACATGTTATAATGTGCCCCTCACATGTTATAATGTGCCCCTCACATGTTATAATGTACCCCTCACATGTTATAATGTGCCCCTCACACACATGTTATAATGTGCCTCACACGTTATAATGTCACCCCTCACACATGTTATAATGTACCCTCACACGTTATAATGTACCCTCATGTACCACACATGTTATAATGTGCCCCTCACACGTTATAATGTGCCCCTAACACACATGTTATAATGTGCCCTCACACACATGTTATAATGTGCCCTCACATGTTATAATGTACCTCACACATGTTATAATGTGCCCCTCACATGTTATAATGTGTACCCTCACATGTTATAATGTGCCCTCCTCACATGTTATAATGTGCCCTCACATGTTATAATGTGCCCCTCACATGTTATAATGTACCCTCACATGTTATAACACATGTTATATAATGTTATAATGTGCCCTCACACATGTTATAATGTACCCTCACATGTTATAATGTGCCCTCACACACATGTTATAATAATGCCCCTCACATGTTATAATGTGCCTCTCCCCTCACATGTTATAATGTGCCCTCACATGTTATAATGTGCCCCCACACACATGTTATAATGTGCCCTCACACATGTTATAATGTGCCTCACACACATGTTATAATGTGCCCCTCACATGTTATAATGTGCCTCACACACATGTATATGTGCCCCTCACATGTTATAATGTGCCTCACACATGTTATAATGTGCCCCTCACACACGTTATAATGTGCCCCTCACATGTTATAATGTGCCCCTCACATGTTATAATGTACCCCTCACATGTTATAATGTACCCCTCACATGTTATAATGTACCCCTCACATGTTATAATGTGCCCTCACATGTTATAATGTACCCTCACATGTTATAATGTGCCCTCACACACATGTTACGTTATAATGTACCCCTCACATGTTATAATGTGCCCTCACACATGTTATAATGTGCCCCTCACATGTTATAATGTGCCCTCACATGTTATAATGTGCCCCTACGTTATAATGTGCCTCACACACATGTTATAATGTGCCCCTCACATGTTATAATGTGCCCTCACATGTTATAATGTGCCTCTCACTCACATGTTATAATGTGCCTCTCACACACGTTATAATGTGCCCTCACACATGTTATAATGTACCCCTCACATGTGCCCCTCACATTATAATGTGCCTCCACATGTTATAATGTGCCCCTCACATGTTATAATGTACCCTCACGTTATAATGTGCCCCTCACACATGTTATAACATGTTATAATGTGCCCCTCATGTTATAATGTACCCTCACATGTTATAATGTACCCTCACATGTTACCCCTCACATGTTATAATGTGCCCTCACACACATGTTATAATGTGCCCCTCACATGTTATAATGTGCCTCACATGTTATAATGTACCCCTCACATGTTATAATGTGCCCCTCACATGTTATAACACATGTTATAATGTACCCTCACATGTTATAATGTGCCCCTCACATGTTATAATGTACCCCTCACATGTTATAATGTGCCCCACCTGTACCCTCACATGTTATAATGTGCCCCTCACACGTTATAATGTACCTCTAATGTTATAATGTGCCCCCACACACATGTTATAATGTTGTTATAATGTGCCCCTCACATGTTATAATGTACCCCACACACATGTTATAATGTACCTATGTTATAATGTGCCCACACACACGTTATAATGTACCTCACATGTTATAATGTGCCCCTCCTCACATGTTATAATACCCCCTCACATGTTATAATGTGCCCTCACATGTTATAATGTACCTCACATGTTATAATGTGCCCTCACACACATGTTATAATGTACCCTCACATGTTATAATGTGCCCTCCTCACATGTTATAATGTGCCCTCACATGTTATAATGTGCCCTCACATGTTATAATGTGCCCCTCACATGTTATAATGTGCCCCTCCTCACATGTTATAATGTGCCCCTCACATGTTATAATGTGCCCTCACATGTTATAATGTGCCCTCACATGTTATAATGTGCCTCCTCACATGTTATAATGTGCCCTCACACACATGTTATAATGTACCCTCACATGTTATAATGTCACATGTTATAATGTCTCACACATGTTATAATGTGCCCCTCACATGTTATAATGTGCCTCACATGTTATAATGTGCCCCCCTCACATGTTATAATGTGCCCTCCACATGTTATAATGTCTACACACATGTTATAATGTGCCCCTCACATGTTATAATGTGCCCCTCACATGTTATAATGTGCCCCTCACCACATGTTATAATGTGCCCCACACACATGTTATAATACCCTCACATGTTATAATGTGCCCCTCACACACGTTATAATGTGCCCCTCACACATGTTATATACCCCTCACATGTGCCCCTCACACATGTTATAATGTGCCCCTCACATGTTATAATGTACCCCTCACATGTTATAATGTACCCCTCACACGTTATAATGTACCCCTCACCCCTCTCACATGTTATAATGTGCCTCACATGTTATAATGTACCCTCACATGTTATAATGTACCCCTCACATGTTATAATGTGCCCCTCACATGTTATAATGTGCCCTCCCTCACATGTTATAATGTGCCTCACACACACATGTTATAACGTACCCCTCACATGTTATAATGTGCCCTCACACATGTTATAATGTACCCTATGTTATAATGTGCCTCTCCATGTTATAATGTGCCTCACATGTTATAATGTACCCACATGTTATAATGTACCCTCATGTTATAATGTGCCCCTCCTGCCACACACATGTTATAATGTACCCTCACACACATGTTATAATGTGCCCCTCACATGTTATAATGTGCCCCTCACATGTTATAATGTGCCCCTCACATGTTATAATGTGCCCTCACACACATGTTATAATGTGCCCCCTCACATGTTATAATGTGCCCCTCACACACGTTATAATGTGCCCCTCACACACATGTTATAATGTGCCCTCACATGTTATAATGTGCCCCTCACATGTTATAATGTACCCTCACATGTTATAATGTGCCCTCACACACATGTTATAATGTACCCTCACATGTTATAATGTGCCCCTCACACATGTTATAATGTGCCTCCTCACACACATGTTATAATGTGCCCCTCACATGTTATAATGTGCCCTCACATGTTATAATGTGCCCCTCACATGTTATAATGTGCCCCCTGCCCCTCACACACATGTTATAATGTACCCCTCATGTTATAATGTACCCCTACATGTTATAATGTGCCTCACACACTGTTATAATGTACCCTCACATGTTATAATGTGCCCCTCACACACGTTATAATGTACCCCTCACATGTTATAATGTACCCCCCTCCTCACACATGTTATAATGTACCCCTCACATTATAATGTACCCTCACATGTTATAATGTGCCCTCACATGTTATAATGTACCCCTCACATGTTATAATGTACCCTCACACACATGTTATAATGTGCCCCTCACGTTATAATGTTATAATATAATGTACCCCACACATGTTATAATGTACCTCACATGTTATAATGTACCCCTCACATGTTATAATGTGCCCCTCACTCACATGTTATAATGTGCCCTCACACATGTTATAATGTGCCCTCACATGTTATAATGTGCCCCTCACACATGTTATAATGTGCCCCTCACTCACATGTTATAATGTGTACACCTCACATGTTATATAATGTGCCCCTCACACACATGTTATAATGTACCCTCACATGTTATAATGTGCCCCCTCACATGTTATAATGTACACATGTTATAATGTACCCCCTCACATGTTATAATGTGCCTCACACATGTTATAATGTACCCTCACATGTTATAATGTGCCCCTCACATGTTATAATGTGCCCCTCACACACATGTTATAATGTGCCCCTCACACACATGTTATAATGTACCCTCACATGTTATAATGTGCCTCACACATGTTATAATGTACCTCACATGTTATAATGTACCCTCACATGTTATAATGTGCCCCTCACATGTTATAATGTGCCCCTCACACATGTTATAATGTGCCCCTCACACACATGTTATAATGTACCCCTCACATGTTATATTATGTGCCCTCACATGTTATAATGTACCCTCACATGTTATAATGTGCCTCACCCTCACACACATGTTATAATGTACCTCACATGTTATAATGTGCCCTGTGCCCTCACACACATGTTATAATGCCCCTCACACATGTTATAATGTGCCTCACATGTTATAATGTGCCCCTCACATGTTATAATGTGCCCCTCACATGTTATAATGTACCCCACACACATGTTATAATGTACCTCACACACATGTTATAATGTACCCCTCACACACATGTTATAATGTCACATGTTATAATGTGCCCCTCACATGTTATAATGTGTTATAATGTACCCCTCACACATGTTATAATGTACCCTCACATGTTATAATGTGCCCTCACATGTTATAATGTGCCCTCACATGTTATAATGTGCCCCTCACATGTTATAATGTGCCCCTCACACACATGTTATAATGTACCTCACATGTTATAATGTGCCCTCACACACATGTTATAATGTGCCCCTCACATGTTATAATGTGCCCCTCACACACGTTATAATGTGCCCTCACACACATGTTATAATGTGTACCCTCACACACATGTTATAATGTGCCCCTCACATGTTATAATGTGCCCTCCTCATGTTATAATGTGCCCCACACATGTTATAATATAATGTACCTCACATGTTATAATGTGCCTCATGTTATAACACACATGTTATAATGTACCCTCACATGTTATAATGTGCCCCTCACATGTACCCTCACATGTTATAAATGCCCTCACACACATGTTATAATGTACCCCTCACATGTTATAATGTACCTCACATGTTATAATGTGCCCCTCACATGTTATAATGTACCCTCACATGTTATGTGCCCCTCAATGTGCCCCTCACACACATAATGTTATAATGTACCCCTCACATGTTATAATGTGCCCCTCACACATGTTATAATGTGCCCCTCACATGTTATAATGTGCCTCTCACACGTTATAATGTGCCCACACATGTTATAATGTGCCCCTAACACACATGTTATAATGTACCCCTCACATGTTATAATGTAATGTGCCCCTCACATGTTATAATGTACCCTCACATGTTATAATGTACCCTCACATGTTATAATGTGCCCCTCACACACATGTTATAATGTACCCCTCACATGTTATAATGTGCCCTATATAATGTATGTTATAATGTGCCCCTCACATGTTATAATGTGCCCCTCACATGTTATAATGTGCCCCTCACACACATGTTATAATGTACCCCTCACATGTTATAATGTGCCCCTCACATGTTATAATGTACCCCTCACATGTTATAATGTACCCCTCACATGTTATAATGTACCCCCACATGTTATAATGTACCCCTCACATGTTATAATGTACCCTCACATGTTATAATGTGCCCTCTCACATAATTTAATGTGCCTCTCACATGTTATAATGTGCCCTCACATGTTATAATGTTATGTTATAATGTACCCCTCACATGTTATAATGTGCCCCTCACATGTTATAATGTACCCCTCACATGTTATAATGTACCCTCACACACATTTTATAATGTACCCCTCACACACACATGTTATAATGTACCCTCACATGTTATAATGTGCCCTCACATGTTATAATGTGCCTCACACACTCACATGTTATAATGTGCCCTCACACACATGTTATAATGTGCCCTCACCTCACATGTTATAATGTGCCTCACACACATGTTATAATGTGCCCCTCACACACACATGTTATAATGTGCCCTCACACACATAATGTACCTCACATGTTATAATGTGCCCTCACATGTTATAATGTGCCCCTCACATGTTATAATGTGCCCCTCACATGTTATAATGTGCCATGTTATAATGTGCCCCTCACATGTTATAATGTACCCCTCACATGTTATAATGTGCCCCCCACACATGTTATAATGTACCCCTCACATGTTATAATGTGCCCTCACACACATGTTATAATGTACCCTCACATGTTATAATGTGCCTCTCACACATTATAATGTGCCCTCACACATGCGTTATAATGTGCCTCACACACATGTTATAATGTACCTCACATGTTATAATGTGCCCCTCACATGTTATAATGTACCCCTCACATGTTATAATGTACCCCTCACACGTTATAATGTACCCCTCACATGTTATAATGTGCCCCTCACACACATTTTATAATGTACCCCTCACATGTTATAATGTGCCTCACATGTTATAATGTGCCCTCACATGTTATAATGTACCTCACATGTTATAATGTGCCTCTCACATTTATAATGTACCTCACATGTTATAATGTACCCTCACATGTTATAATGTACCTCTCAACATTTATAATGTACCCTCACATGTTATAATGTACCCCTCACATGTTATAATGTACCTCACATGTTATAATGTGCCTCACACATTTTATAATGTACCCTCAAACACATTTTATAATGTACCCCTCACATGTTATAATGTACCCCTCACATGTTATAATGTGCCCCTCACACACATTTTATAATGTACCCCTCACATGTTATAATGTACCCCTCACATGTTATAATGTGCCTCTCACACATGTTATAATGTACCCCTCACGTTGTCACATTTCACTTCCATTCTTTTGGGGTAAATCAAGAAAAAAGTATACAGTGTAAACAGCCCCTAAGAAAGTAAAATTCTCTGCTGCTTCGAGACAGTACATTAGAAACATTCCCGTCTCATCTGCTCGTTCTCGCACTTTCCTGCTGCCCTGTTTTCCTTCTGCCAGAATCTTTTACGCAAGCAGTCTCCTACTGCGTCTTTAGGAGCACAGCACAACCGTTAACTGTGCTCAACGGGACCCTGCGCTCCGCATGCTCAAACGCATAATTAACAGCGTTCCTGTCCCGGTTAAGACAAGGTGATGTTAAACGAAAGAGACGGAGCACGGACACACCACGCTGGCCGGTGACCTGTGGAAGTGATGTGGAGAACTTTCAGGAAAAAGGGGCAAGAAAAACATCTCTGAGTTCCTTTTTATTGATGCTCAACGTTTCAAAATCACAATGTGGAACAATAAGTTCGGACAAGATCCTTTTTGACCTTTTTTAAAGCAGTTGAGGAAGGAATGTGTGTGATTAATGTGATAATCAGTGATAATCTGTAAACATCCTTTAGAACATGTCCTGCTGTTACAGAAGATGCCAGATATTCATACGGCATATTTCAACACACAGTAACCTATTGGAGATGTAAATGACTGTATTTCCTACTGTATGTACTCAGGGGGGTTTCAGGGGCTTAGACCCCCTTTTAGGTTGAATCCAAAAAGAACATGTATGTGCAGGTCAACAATAATGAGAAAAATGTGAATAAAAAATACTTAATAATAATAACACATCCAGGTTAAATCTCAGCCAAAAGGAAAATAAAATCAAAAGAATTTTTTTTTTAAATATATTTTGATTTAATTTGTTGCATTGTGACATTATTTTTGAGAGCCTTATTTTCTTTAATGCAAGAATATAATCAAAAATTTTTTCAATAAAACTGTTTTTTATTATCATTCCTGATTACTGAAATACATATTCTTAACTTCTTAAATAAATACAGACCTGATATCAAAGAATCGTTAAATATCAGCAAAAATATTATACAATATTCATACAATATTCATTATACAAAATGTCAATCATGCTAATTTTTTTATTTATTTATTATCAATTTATTTTGGGTTGAGATATGAGCATGTTCTTGAGGGTTCATTAAAAAAACCATCCCCTATAACAATACAGTAAACTTTGAGTAAATAATAGATGTTTTAAGAGGGTTATTCATGTTCTGCTATATATGATATTCTTTAGGTTTGTCAGAAGCAAAATGTACAGAATTCATTCAACTTTTTGACAAGAAGACAAGCATCAAGCGGCTATAATGTACTGTCCCATATAGCATCAACATGCTGGAACTGGAGAGCGTCTGGTTAAAGTAGCCTTTGTTTCCCTGAGAGAAGGAGACATTGCTTCAGTAGCTGTGAAAGGGAACCCTGCGTACTTTCACTGACAGATCACCTCTAGCATAGTTTAGTGTTGAAATGCTATTAACGTCTTATAAAGGAACATGTGCAGCTGTCTGCTTCACTTAGACAACAAGACGATTAATGCTGAGCAAATGGACTTGCTGAAGTCTCAGATGTTTCTCCTGAGAAAACCACCCCAGTTAATCTCACATGCATGTATCTCCATTAGTTTCAGAAGACTCACATTTACCCAAAGGTCTGCAATCTGAAGTCAGAGATCCTCTTACAAAAAAAAAGTTTATTCAAGTGTGCTATTAGTATACTTCTTTCAGTCCACTTTTTATGTACTTCTCGGAAATATACTTAAAATTACACTTAAGCACACTTAACTTATACAGACAGAAAAGTCTAAGTATATTTGACCTGTACTTAATCTAAGCATACTTGGCTTGTAGTTGTGTTTACTCTTATGATTGTGTAGTAGCCTATACTTTTCACATAGCTTATATAAACTTACATTGTGTGAAAATATTGATTTATAAAGAGATCTGAGTATGTGAATTTTTATGTAGCCTATAGTGCACATAGGAATTAACTTCAAATTCACTTAAAGCATATTAGCAGTAGTATAAACATTCATACCTAAATAAGAACAGTGTAGTGTACTTAAAGTGCAAAAATATATAAATAGTAAACTATAAGTATGTAGTAGCAAGTATACTTAAAGTCCAAAACTATTAATCTAGTAGTTTACTGAGTGTACACTTCAAAGTGTACTTTCATGAACTAAAAATGTTAATGTGTTATATATAAAATAATTATATATAAAATATACCTTTATACACTAAAAAGTGAGCAAATTTAATCCCAAATATACCTGCATTCTAAGTGTTTATGTTTCTACTAATCTAGTAGTTTACAGAGTATACGTCAAAGTGTACATTCATAAACTAAAAAATGTGTTACAAGTATTTGACTAGCAAACTATCAGTATAACTACAAGTTCAATTGTAATATAGTTGCAGTACAAACAAAAGAACGTAGTTGTAAACTAGTGTACTCAAGTTTACGACTTAAAGTATAGTTTGATACACTTAAAAAGTGGGTAAATTTAGTCCCAAGTATCAAAATAGTACACTTAGAAGTATACTTGCAGTCTAAAACTACACTGTTCATTGAAATTAAAAATTTGAGTTAATACAATTGACATTTTTGAGAATCGACATCACCCTTTATTCCAATAGTATTAAAAGATTTTGTAAGCATATTGCGTAATTGTGTTTTATTTGTTATAATGCATTTTTTTTATTTATGTGGTACATATGTGGCACATGTGAGTTTCTATTTATTAAACCCATTTCCTTCATTGTATTAACTCAAATTTTTAATTTCAAAGAACTCAACATTTTAAGGCAACCAGGTTACTTACTTTTTAAGTTAAACCAACAATATTTTTTACAGTGTACTAATCTAGTAGTTTACTGAGAGTATACTTCAAAGTGTACTTATACTTCAAACGTAACTTAAGTTAACTTGTATAGTTGCAGTATACAAAAAACATAGTTGTAAAATAGTTGTGTACTCAAAGTTTACTACTTAAAGTATACTTAAAAGTACGTCAAAGTGTACTTTCGTGAACTAAAAAATGTGTTACAAGTATTTAACTAGCACACTGTCAGCATAACTATATGTTTACTTGTAGCACAAACAAAAATGTAGTTGTAAACTAGTGTACTCAAAATTTACTACTTAAAGTATACTTTTATACACTTAAAAACTGGGTAAATTTAGTCCCAAGTATTAAAATAGTATACTTAGAAGTATACTTGCAGTCTAAAACTACTAATCTGGTAGTTTACTGAGCGTATACATCAAAGTGTACCTTCGTAAACTAAAAATTGTATTTGACTAGCAAACTATCAGTATAACTATAAGTTCACTTGTAGTATAGCTGCAGTACAAACAAAAAAAGTGGGACAATTTAGTCCCAAGTATTGGAGTTTACTTCAAAGTGTACTTATACTTCAAACATAACTTAAGATGTATAGTTGCAGTACAAACAAAAACATAGTTGTAAAATAGTTGTGTACTCAAAGTTTACTACTTAAAGTATACTTAAAAGTGTACTGTACAATATACTTACAAGTATATTATACTTATTAAATCAAGTATACTTAAAAATATACTTAGCTTAAATATACTTAATAAAATGAACTTCAAGTGTACTTATTTTTTGTAAGGGCCTCAATATGACCTCAAATATTTCTCATAAAATAATCTAATCTGTTCCACATTGATTTTATAGCTCTATAATCTTACTGGATGGCAACTAGTGACTCATTTGGCTTTGTTTTTTTGTTTTTTAAATTAGAAGAAATATCTGAGATTAAAATAATGTCTTAATGAAATATAACTGAGAACTCCATTAAATCTCCTGAGCTGTGAAAGAGCAGCATCTGAGCCGTAAAACTGTCTTCTGCGAGAGCGAAATGCTTGGTTTATTCTCCTAAATGAGCATCATTGAGCCGCTGGGAGAAAAACACCCTTCCTGCAGCATCAGTATGCAGGGAACGACTGAAGACACAAAGAAAGAGGAAAAGAAAGGAATGAATGAATGAGCAAACCGTTTGAATGCACAGACAAACTGAATTAAAAGGAAAAACATCCAAAGTATCAATAATACATGGAAAACGTACCACCACAGTGCATTCACAGGTTAGATAGGGTGCTTGCATTGTTAGGGTGTTCTAGGTTGTTGTTAGAACATTGCTGGGTCGTTGCCAAGGCATTGCTATGTGGTTGTCAGGGTGTTCTAAGTTGTTACAACATTGCTGGGTGGTTGCCAGGGCATCGCTATGCCGTTACGAATGTATTCTGAGCGTTTTTAGTGTTATTTGTGGTTGCCAAGGTATTTTGGGAGGTTACCACTGCGTTGTTATGCAGTTGCTAAGGTCTTCAGAGTGGTTTTTAATGCACTTCTATGAGATTGTTCTAGATGGTTGCTAGGGCGTTGCTGGGTGTTGCTAGTGTGATTTTTCAGGGTTTTGCATGAACATTTGTTGAGGCATTTTTCAGTGCTTTTAGGGTGTTGCTGTGGTGTTCTGGATTATTGCTTTATAGTGTATTCTGCGTGATTGCCAGGGTGTTGCTATGTGGTGCATAAGGTGTTATTATGAGTATTTTTTTACTGTTTGTTGTTGCTAGAGGTGCATGATTTTGATTAAATTGACTGATTAAATTTGATCAAATGACTCACTCATAAAGACTTCACTTGTTTCATTACTGGATGAATCAGTGTTTTTAAACGTATCTTTTGAATGAATGATTCAATGACTCACTCATGAATACTTCACTTGTTTCATTACTGGATGAATCAGCGTTTCCGAACAAATCTCTTGATTGAATGATTCAATGACTCACTCATAAAGACTTCACTTGTTTCATTACTGGATGAATCAGTGTTTTTAAACGTATCTTTTGAATGAATGATTCAATGACTCACTCATAAATACTTCACTTGTTTCATTACTGGATGAATCAGCGTTTCCGAACAAATCTCTTGATTGAATGATTCAATGACTCACTCATAAAGACTTCACTTGTTTCATTACTGGATGAATCAGTGTTTTTAAACTTATCTTTTGAATGAATGATTCAATGACTCGCTCATAAAGACTTCACTTGTTTCATTACTGGATGAATCTGCGTTTTTGAACAAATCTCTTGAATGAATGATTCAATAACAAATACATTTTTCGTCACCTACTGGCGTAACAATGTAACTGATACAATCTTTATTTGAAGTGTCAAGTTACTTTCAAAAGATGATTTGCTCTATTTCGATCGCTACCGTAGACATCAATGTTTATATCCGAACTATAACCTTTTATCCCAGAACTGCTGTGATAATTTGAATACTCATAACAGAAATAATGGTACTGTGTGGTTGAAAAGACTGTTTGTGAAGCTTTTTCATATATATACATGACAACTGTTCTCTCTGGATCAGAACGCAGATTTGAATGTTCGCCGTGATCGATTCGAAGATCGCAATCTTTAAAAGATTAGGCTTAATTGTGCAGCTCAAGTTGTTGCCTAAGCAAAATGCCACTAAAATACGGATATCTGTATATAAAATAAAAAATAAAACTCTCAAATTAAAGGTGCACTGTGTGTATTTTAGCGGTGTCTAGTGGTGAGGATGTGATTGCATCCGTCCACTGCTCACCCCTCCCTTTCAAAGCACATAGAGAAGCTACGGTGGCCGACACAGGACAAAGATGTCATCGTGGAGATAGAAATGGCTCATTCTAAGGTGATAAAAACAACAGTTCATTATGTAAGGTCTTTATACACCACTGAAAACATAGTTATGTATATTATATTGTATTTCTGTCAATAGATCCTCATAAATACTACACACTGCACCTTTAAGTTTTTATCCAAATAGGAACATCTCTTATAAAACATAAAAAACATGCCTGCTTTTGACCAATTTTCAAGCGCATGATCCTCTCTAGAGATTCAGTCTGAAACCCATTTGTTCATTTGTTGAGAAGCTGGTGTGATCCGGGTGGTCTTTTGAGACCGAGCCATAATGTTTCCTTTCTCTGGTGTCCTTCAGCAGAGAGAGAGAGAGAGAAAGCTTCACAGGCTGAACGAGCGCTGGGTGACGACGTTATGCAATCCGTCAGCGCCCCTCAAAGCCTCACGGTCTCAGTGTTTTGTGAATGGGAGCGAGAGGGAGGTGCTGAGGGGAGGAGTTGGACTTGGACCATCCAGGACTGACTGACTGACGGGTTCCAACAAACCAGAAAACCTTCACATTATAGAGCAAAACCTGAGAATATACAGGACACTTGACTGCTGTCGGCCGCCCTGCAACATCCTAATGAAGGGTGAGTCTTGTCAGATTCTCTTGTACATTTTCATGTTTACTCAGTGTAATGCAGGCTTGACTTGTGTGTACATGACTTTTTTCAGAATGCAACTTACAAGTACATTTTGTTTCGGTTTGTGACCTCTGTAGATTCTAATCAAAACCAGTTTGTAGGTTCAAGGAGTATGCAACTTGATTGCTGTTGCAATATTGTCGTGCACTACTCTGTCAGTAGTTTGGACATGCTTCTATTGTTCCTTATTGTCATTTTTTTCCACATTTTAGAAAGTCACTAAAACTCTAAAATAACCCAAATGAAAGTTTGGGAGCAAAGCATGTAAAACAGATGAAGGCTCTTTTATATTCAAGCTTCTTGTTTGTCTAGATTCCAGCTTTTCTTATTCATGAGATGCATCCTGGAATGCTTTTAAACACTCTTGAAGGAGGAGCATGTGTGATGCTTTTCCTTCGCTAAAATGTTAGTTTTATTATGACATTTTGTATGTATGCACATTTTACACTACTGTTTAAAAGTTTGGGGCCAGTAAGAAATCAATAGGCTAATTTTATTCATCAATGATGCAGTGACTTTACAATATAATGTTACAAAATAAATGCTGTTCATTCATCAAACAATCCTGAAAAATGTAATATATTAGGGGTTTCCACAAAAAATATGAAGCAGCACAACTGTTTTCAACATTGATAATAATTAGAAATATTTCTTGAGCCGAAAAATCATCATATTAGAATGGTTTTTGAAGGATCATGTGACACTGAAGACTGGAGTAATGATGCTGAAAATTCAGCTGTGATCACAGGAATAAATTACATTTTAACATTTATTCACATAGAAAACCATTATTTTAAATTGTAATAATATTCCACTGTTTTACTGTATTTTTTTATCAAATAAATGCAGCTTTGGTGGGTGTAATTTCTTTCAAAAACATAAAAAAATCTGTCTATATAATGTATTTATACTGTGTATAATTTTAATAAATGCAAGCTGTTAGATCATACTGTTGTAAGATCATTGTCCAAACTTGTGAACATGGTAAAAAAGAATTGCCTGCAAAACAGCTTTATTACTTCTAAAAATGTGCAATTAATTATTTTTGCTTTG
The DNA here is from genome assembly GCA_018749465.1 of Paracanthobrama guichenoti. NCBI lineage: Eukaryota > Metazoa > Chordata > Actinopteri > Cypriniformes > Gobionidae > Paracanthobrama > Paracanthobrama guichenoti. The sequence continues at coordinate 5,945,641 of CM031967.1, forward strand.
CATAAAAAAAAAAGGTGGTCAAAACGAATGCAGACGTATGAGGAATTTCAGTCATGCATCTACACAAATCTGTCACTGTGTGATATATGTAGACCTTTTCAGCTATGCAGTTCCTTTGGGATTTTTCCACGTGCATGTTCAGATTTCCATATACCCCATCACAATGTATGTTATTCTGCTCGTATGATTGAACAATAAGCCACAAAAGCACAAATTAAACTCATTAATTCCAACTTGTTGATTGTTAACAGCTACACGCATGAAATGATTACAAATCCATTATTAATAATCCAAATAATAAGCTGAAGGTCCTAAATGACGTGTGATTTATAGATGCTCCTGTGGCGTTTGTGCCATAATATGAGGATTATATGATCTTTTTGCCTGTATTACTGTGTCAGTAAGTTGAGAGATTTACTGAGCTGGCAGAGATTCAAAACTGCATTTGCCCTGCAAGTATCTACATGCATCAAGAGCTTATTTCTCATCTTCCAAATCTTAGTCGGATTTCACCGATTTTATTGCTCAGATGTTGCTTCTTTTATAGCTCATGATATTTTGAGATCTCTTGTGAGATAGGTGAGATAAGTAGGAATAGAATAAGATAAGTGAGAAGTAATTTGTTTCCTCAGGAGTAACATCTGAGAAAGCAGGAAACTTCAGGTCAGTTTGTGTCTCATTTATGTCTTGGAGAAACAGTTGAGATATTAAAGAGATCTGTGCATCGTTCTTCCTACCTTTTGTATCTTCGGGATTTCTGAGCACAGGTTGAGACATTTTTGAGATCTCTTTTAAAACTCTAGACTTGAGATGATATATAGGTGAGATTAGTAGGTATTTCTTTCCTCAGGAGAAACTTCTGAGAAGCAGGAGACTTCAGCAGGTCTTATTGGTGCCTACAAGAAAAAGTTGAGATATTAAAGAGATCTGTGTGCAGGTTTTCTTTGGTAACTTTGGGAAATATTAGCAGAGTTGAGATATTAAGGAGATATACACTATATTGCCAAAAGTATTGGGATGCCTGCCTTTACATGCACATGAACTTAAATGACATCCCATTCTTAATCCATAGAAGGCTTTCCACAATATTTAGGAGTGTGTTTATGTGAGGTCAGGCACTGATGTTGGACGAGAAGGACTGGCTCACAGTCTCCGCTCTAATTCATCTCAAAGGTGTTCTATCGGGTTGAGGTCAGGACTCTGTGCAGACCAGTCAAGTTCCTCCACACCAAACTCGCTCATCTATGTTTTTATGGACCTTGCTTTGTGCACTGGTGCGCAGTCATGTTGGAACAGGAAGGGGCCATCCCCAAACTTTTCCCACAAAGTTGGGAGCATGAAATTGTCCAAAATGTCTTGGTATGCTGAAGCATTAAGTGTTCCTTTCACTGGAACTAAGGGGCCAAGCCCAACCCCTGAAAAACAACCCCACACCATAATTCCCTCTCCACCAATCTTTACACTTGGCACAATGCAGTCAGGCAAGTACCGTTCTCCTGGCAACTGCCAAACCGTGATTGCCAAAGCGTGATTGGTCTCCAAACCAAAGAACATGTCTCCACTGCTCTAGAGTCCAGTGGCTCCGTGCTTTACACCACTGCATCTGACACTTTGCATTGCACTTGGTGATGTAAAGCTTGGATGAGCTGCTCGGCCATGGAAACCCATTCCATGAAGCTCTCTACACACTGTTCTTGAGCTAATCTTAAGGCCACATGAACTTTGGAGGTCTGTAGCTATTGACTTTGCAGAAAGTTGGTGACTTCTGTGCACTGTGCACCTCAGCATGCGTTCTGTGATTTCTGACCCCGCTCTGTGATTTCTACCACTTCGTGGCTGAGTTGCTGTTGGTCCCAATTGTTTCCACTTTGTTATAATACCACTAACAGTTGAGCGTGGAATATTTAGTAGTGAGAAAATTTCACAAATGGACTTATTGCACATATTGCTCATGATCAGCGGGTCACCAGTGAGCAGCTTCAGGTACCTGGGTGTAAACATCTCCGAGGACTTGCCCTGGACTGCTCACATTCAGACACAGGTGAAAAAAGCCAGACAAAGACTGTACCACCTGCGCCAGCTGAGGAAATTCAGGGTTTCACCAGCTATCCTGAAAACTTTCTATTTAGGGGCGATAGAAAGTGTATTAACTCTATTCTATTCTATTCTATTCTATTCTATTCTATTCTATTCTATTCTATTCTATTCTATTCTATTCTATTCTGTTCTATGAAAGTCTTGATGTCACACATGGTGTTTTTCTAAGGAGAATAATTTGAGAAGCAGAAGACTGATTGCTCGCCATCTAATATTATCTGGGAGAAACAATTGAGTAATCAGTTGATAATAATGAGATCTTATTTGTCATTTTTCTTTCCCATGGGCAAACAGCCCTCAAAAGCTCAGCTCTATAGGACTAATGTATGATCTCATCTCTGGCCTAGTGAAAACTGCAGTAAACTGTGATCAAACCATCTCGCTCTGAGCTCATCTTCCAAACAAACCAGAAGCCTGTTCTGCCTCATGCTGCCAGTCCTTCATTCCTTCAGGTGTCTTGTTAATGCAAGAGTCTATTTTTACCAGTCTGGTAATGCTTTTCAGTTTTCACTGACGACTGTGACACTGGCACTTCACCTCCCGTTTCTCCCAAAGAAATATCGCACATTCTCAAGGCCTCTGGCTCTGCGGGACGTCCAGCATGCTTGTTGTTTAAAACTTCAAGCATGTGAATCAGACGTCTGTCCCTCCAAACCTTGGACTCCTGGTTCCTTGATGTTGGTTTTGTTTCAGGACTCAGATTTTACTTCAACTATTCCTTTAATGTCTTTGATTTGTACTTGATTTCACGGAGCCGCTGAACACACAGATGAGTCCGACTCGTTAATTCAAGCTGACAGATATGAACACAGTGAGTGAGTCTTCTGTTCCGCACACAGAGAGACTCTTTTCAGCAGCGCTGGGTGTTGGGTAGCCGTATCCCACAATGCTCGTGTGATCTGTCACTATCATGGCATGCATGGGGTCATGTGATGCTGTCTCCAGTAAACCTCTAGAACAGGGATAGTGAGTTGTGTTGTCATTTACATAACACGGATATGACAAAAGGAGAAGCAGTAAAAATGTCAGTGCATAGAGATTTTCAAATATTTGCTGTCCTGAATGCCTGTTACGTTTGAGCGTTTTGCTATGCAGTTGCTAAAGGTGTTGCTAAGTAGTTGCTGCTAAGGTATCTTGAGTATTTTTGGAACATGTTGCTTTCCAGTTTTTATGTTCTATAAGGGTTTTAACATGTTACTATGCAGTTAAAAAATCATTCTATGGTAAGAGTTGTTTCGTGTGCTGCTAATGTGCTGCTATGTGAATGTGGATGTTAAGGAGTTTTGAGTGTTTTAACATGTTGATATGCAGTTGCTAGGGTGTTGCTGTGTAGTTGGTAAGGAGTTTTGAGTGTTATAACATGTTGATATGCAGTTGCAAAAGCATTCTACAGTAAGAGTTATTTTGTGTGTTGCTATGCAGTTGCTAGGGTGTTGCTATATGGTTGCTAAGGAGTCTTGAGTGTTTTAACATGTTACTATGCAGTTGCTAGGTGTTGCTATGTGGTTGGTAAGGAGTTTTAAGTGTTTTAACATGTTGATATGCTGTTACAAAAGCATTCTACAGTAAGAGTTGTTTTGTGTGTTGCTATGCAGTTACTAGGGTGTTGCTGTATGGTTGCTAAGAAGTCTTGAGTGTTTTAACATGTTGCTATGCAGTTGCTAAGGTGTTGCTATGTGGTTGGTAAGGAGTCTTGAGTGTTTTAACATGTTGCTATGCAGTTGCAAAAGCATTCTACGATAAGAGCTGTTTTGTCTGTTGCTAAGGTGTTGCTATGTCTTTGCTAAGGAGTTTTGAGTGTTGATATGCAGTTACAAAAGTATTTTACAGCAAGTGTTGTTTTGCATGTTGCTATGCAGTTGCTAAGGTGTTGCTATGTGGTTGTTAAGGAGTCCTGAGTGTTTTTAACATGTTGCTATGCAGTTGCTAAGGTGTTGCTATGTGGTTGTTACATGTTGCTATGAGGTTGCAAAAGCATTCTACGGTAAGATTTGTTTTGTGTGTTGCTATGCAGTTGCTAGGTTGTTGTTATATGGTTGCTAAGGAGTCTTGAGTGTTTTAACATGTTATGTGGTTACAAAAGCATTCTACAGTAAGTGTTTTGTGTGTCTATGCAATTGATAGTGTTGCTATGTGTTTACTAAGGTGTTCTTGGTGTTTAAACATGTTGCTATTTGGTGGCAAAAAAATTTTTTTGTGTGTTTTTAGTGTTACTATGCAGTTGGCAAGGTTTTCAAAGTAGTTTTTTTCTGTATGGTTGTTAGGGTAAGGGTTGTTAGGGTGCTATGTGATTGTTAAGGAGTCTTGAGTGTTTTAACATGTTGCTATGCAGTTGCTAGGGTGTTGCTATGTGGTTGTTAAGGAGTCTTGAGTGTTTTTAACATGTTGTTATCCCATTACAAAAGCATTCTAAAGTAAGATTTGTTTTGTGTGTTGCTGTACAGTTAAGTTGTTGCTATGTGGTTGTTAAGGAGTCTTGAGTGAGTGTTTTAACATGTTGCTATGCAGTTACAAAAGTATTCTACAGTAAGAATTGTGTGTGTTGCTGTACAGTTGCTAGGGTGTTGCTATGTGGTTGTTAAGGAGTCTTGAGTGAGTGTTTTAACATGCTGCTATGCGGTTACAAAAGTATTCTATAGTAAGAGTTTTGTGTGTTGCTATGCAGTCGTTAAGGTGTTGTTATGTGGTTGTTAATGAGTCTTGAGTGTTTTAACATGTTGCTATGCGATTACAAAAGCATTCTCCAGTTAGATTTGTTTTCTGTATTGCTATGCAGTTGTTAAGGTGTTGCTATATGGATGTTAAGGAGTCTTGAGTGTTTTAACATGTTGCTATGCAATTGTTAAGGTGTTGCTATAATTGGATGTTAAGGAGGCTTGAGTGTTTTTAACATGTTGCTATGCGGTTACAAATGCATTCTACAGTAAGATTTGTTTTGTGTATTGCTATGCAGTTGCTACAGTGTTGCTATGTGGATATTAAAGAGTTTTGGGTATTTTAACATGCAGTTGCAAAAGCATTCTACAGTAAGTGTTGTTTTGTGTGTTGCTATGCAGTTGCTAGTGTGTTACTACGTGGATGTTAAGGAGTCCTGAGTGTATTTATTATGTTGCTATGCTGTTGCTAGGAGTGTTGCTATGTGGATATTAAGGAGTTTTGAGTGTTTTTTCCATGTTGCTATGTATTTGCAGAAACATTCTACAGCAAGTGTTGTTTTTGTGTAGGTATGCAGTTTCTAGGGTATAGTTATGTGGTTGTTAAGGAGTTTTGATTGTTTTAACATGTTGCAGTGTGGTTGCTGAGGTGTTCTCGTGTTTTTATTATGTTGCTATGCTGTTTCTAGGGTTTTGCTATGTGGTTGTTAAGGAGTCTTAAAGGGTTTTAACATGTTGCTATGCTGCTGCTAGGCTGTTGCTATGTGGATATTAAAGAGTTTTTAACATGTTGCTATGCAGTTGCAATAACATTGTAAGTTTTTTGTGTGTTGCTATGCAGTTGCTAAGGTGTTGCTGTGAGTGAAAGGCCTTCACATGCTGTGTTCATAGTTAGTCGTAACTGATCAGTTGTTTTGTGGCTTCTGAATGCGACGGTTACAAACATCATGACAAAACATGCAGTAATATGCATGGAATTGAGTGGGTTTACTGCATTTACACAAACAGCCAGGCTTTTGTGTTCAGACTGGTTTATGAAAAGATCTGGTATGAATGGGTGTGTTCGGGCTTCATATCTTCATGTTTTACAATATAAAAACTTTAGGGCTTTTAACATGAATGAAACACTGCTGTCTTTTGACTGGGACTGTCAATCTTTTAAAAAGATTTAATTTGAAGCAATTACACCATTCATTCATTCATTAATCAAAATAGCCTCAAATGGTTCATTTTGTAGTTTAACTACTCTTGACCGATCACAAATTTCTTCGCTTTTATTTTTCAACAGGAGAGAAAGAGATCACGACCAAGATGGACCCGTCTAACGGGCTGACCCGGCCGCTGGAGATCGTCCCGCACACGGAGGTGAAGATGACGGACCGAGGGCAGTGGAGCAACAAGCTGGAGTTCATCCTGTCAGTGGCCGGGGAAATCATCGGACTGGGAAACGTGTGGCGCTTCCCGTATCTCTGCTACAAGAATGGAGGAGGTGAGGAAACCTAGAGGTTCACTCCAAAAATGACTGTGGCGAGACTGAAGAATTATCATATTCATGTTCTATGTACCTCAAAAAATGCTCTCGTAAACATGGTATTACTACGATAACATGTCCAAAAATGCGGTATTACCGTGGTACATGTCTAAAATAGATGTAAAATGTCCAAACAGATGTAATCAGATAAACTCTCAGCAGTTCATGCGGTCCCATGACGTCCCACCGTCAGCTCTTTTGAGTCACACTACTGAGGTTTAACAGGTAAACTGTGAGTCTAGTGCTAGCGCTGAAGGGAATCCTGTGTAATTTCAGAAATCACAGAAGCCCTGACTCATTAAATCGCTGCTGGTTAACATGCCTCCGTGGGAAAGAGCGTTCGTTCAGTCGCTTGAAGAGAAGAGAAAATGTGGGACGTGTCTGCTCGTGTCCTGTAGATCCAGAGCCGGTCGGGATCAGTTCAGTTCATCAATGTGCATGGGATCCCCTTCCTGAAATTTAAAACAAAGCTAAATATTTTAATAAATAAATATCCAATTAATACTCTATTATAATTAGTTGTGAAAATTTTTATTTTTATTTAATTAAAAAATATATGTTTTATTTTATTCATTTTAATATATTTATTATTTAAATCCAGTTTTATTGATCTTGTATTTATTTGTTTGTTTAATTATTTTTTTCTATTGTTACATTATTGTATTTTATCTACTCAATATTGTAATTAAAATTTAAATAAATAATACATTTAATTTGTATTACATTATAATACAATTTATTTATTTAAATAAAATATTTGTATTTATAATCATATGCATTTATTTTAATCTTTTTCATTTATTTATTGTAGTCAGTTTATTTAAATCACATATATTTATTTATTTAAATATAATTGTATTTATTTATTTTTATTGTTTATACTAATAATTTTATTTATTTAAATCAGATTTAATAGTGTATTTTCTATTTATGTATTTAAATCAAATATTTTAATCTTTATTTATTTATTTTTAATAAATGTATTTATTTAAATCAGATTATTTATTTATGTATTTATTTATTTATTTATTTAAATCAAATTTTATTCATTTATTTGAATATTGTTTCATTTATTTATTAAAATGTTTTATTGAAACAATTGTATTTATTTATTTATTTAAATCAAATTTTATTTATTTTAATATTTGTTCTTTTTATTTAAATCAGATGTATTATTTATTTATTTTTCTACACAGTTTATCTCTAAACGTTTCCACGGACCCCCTAGCACTCCCTCGTGGCCCCATGGGTGTCCTCGGACCCCGGTTTTAAAACCCCTGGTTTAGAGGATCCAATGGGCCGGATAAGGATCCGCACAGTCTAGATCCCGAATGCTTTTAACGTTTGCCAGGTGTTTGTGAAACTGACCTATTGATCCGACAGTTGGCCTGATGAAAGTGTTGCCAGTTCAGAAGGTGAAAGGTCACAGCTGTTGTTTGATTAACCCATAGCGTGTGTCCATACAGAGACGTTTGGGACATTTCGAGCATTGGGATGTTTCTCCTGAGATAAAGGAGTCCAGTAATCTCACACGTGCTCAGATTCTCCTCATGATTGATGTCATTATCCTCTTCCAGGTGCATTTTTCATTCCCTACCTGATCTTCCTGTTCACCTGCGGTATCCCTGTGTTTTTCCTGGAGATCTCTCTGGGTCAGTTCACCAGCGAGGGAGGAATCACATGCTGGAGGAAGATCAGCCCGCTGTTCGAAGGTGAACCATTCAGTTTCAGTATGACATGTTAGTTTGCTATGATTCACAGGAACCATCACTGGGTGCAGAAGTTCTTTAAAGCAATGAAGACACAAATCCGTGTTTTTTTACTGTTAGATACACTATATTAGAATAAAACAAGAGAAATACTATTTCAGTCAAAGTTTTAATCCAAAGTAATTTTTTCATAATTATTTGTGTAATTTACTAGCGATTTCTGAGTGAAAATTGTTCAATCCTACACCAAATGTTTTTTATATTAGCGTATATTAGATAAAATATAAACTATTGTAATTATCATAGTATGAACAGTAGCAGTCGAATGTTATAGTTTTTACATAATCTCTTTAATTAATATTAATTTGATTAATTTTTTAAATAATTGAATACCACAAAATGTTATATTTAGTTACTGTTATAGTTTTTATTAATATTATTATTAATTTGCATTTATTTATATATTGTACATTTTTCATTTTAGTTCAAGTTTTATGTGCTTTTGTCATTTTTATTAAAATTATAATAACTTATTTTTGTTTCAGTTTTAATTTAAGTAGTTTAGCACATTTCTATTTTTGTTTAGGTTACACACAAAAAAATGTTAAGCCTTTTTCAAGATTTATGCATTTCATTTAATAATACAAAATTCCATCAAATTGAATTTTTCATATATCATAAATTATTTTTATATTTTTTCATACATTTTGAATTATTCATATTATGAATTAAGAATTTTAAATGAGTAAAAAAACTAGAGCTTAAGAAACATTTTGTATAAATCTTAATGGACTATTTAGTTTATGTGATTTATATTCATAAATTTAAAAAAATGTAAGCTTAAGATTTATTTTAAAAATTTTACTCATTTAAAATTTACAATAATATTTAAAGATTATTCAATTTAATTTGATGGAATTTTACTATTAATTGAAATGCATAAATCTTGAAAAAGGCTTAACATTTTGTAAGTTCAAGTTTTCATCTGATTTTGTATTTTTTTATATCATCTTTTAATTAATGAAAATAATTTTAGTAGTCTTAATTTGAAAGAATTTGAAACATTGATTTTGAGTATATATATATATATTCTAAAAAAATGCTGGGTTAAAAATAACCCAAGTTGGGTTGAAAATGGACTAACTCAGCGATTGGGTTGTTTTAACCCAATGGTTGGGTTAAATGTTTGCTTAAAACAACCCAATCGCTGGGTTAGTCCATTTTCAACCCAATTTGGGTTGTTTTTAACTCAGCATTTTTTTAGAGTATATATATATATATATATATATATATATATATATATATATATATATATATATATATATATATATATATATATAAAAAAATAGTGACAATCATGAAGTGACATAATTTCTACATCATGATGGGAAAATGATTTCATTCACAAACTGTCTTTCTCAACTGCAGGCATCGGATCGCCACTCAGGTGATTGTGGCTCTGCTGAACTTCTACTATATCATAGTTTTGGCCTGGGGAATATTTTATCTGTCCTTCTCCTTCTCCTGGAACTTGCCGTGGTCGTCCTGCAACAACACCTGGAACACAGGTGACCTTAACATGAATTCAGTCCAGAAATGCTTACGACTAGTATTATAGTTCATATATAATTATAAAAAATTATAACGTATAACTTCTTCTGCATTAGCAAAACAATAATCCAGATATTCCTGTCATTTTCCACAGATTCCTGCATGGAATTCCAAAGACGAAATGAATCCATTGATCAAAGTTACATGGAAAACACAACATCGCCTGTGATCGAGTTTTGGGAGTGCGTTTTACAAGCATCTTCTTTGTTACTCTAACATTCCATTTGATCATTTTGCGAACATTACTTTTTAATGTTCTTTGAACATTCTAAAACATGTAACAGTAAAAAAAAAACATTCTGTGAACCATGTATGTGATTTGAATGAGGCTGCGGCTGATTTGCCTGTCTGTCTGTAGACGGAGAGTTTTACGGATCTCCTCTGGGATGGAGGAGATGGGAACGCTGCACTGGGATCTGGTCCTGTGTCTGTTGTTGGCCTGGGTTATGTGTTATTTCTGCATCTGGAAAGGCGTCAAATCCACCGGCAAGGTACGTGAGCTAAGACCTGTTGGTTTCTTTCCCATTAGTTCATTTAAATTATTCAGCAGATTCAAGCAACACTTTCAAAATAATGTTAACAAAATTAAAAATGAGAATTTAGTAGTATCCACATCTTTCCACATAAGCCTTTAAAAGAAACCTGTCTCAGTAATGGTAATTATTTAGTATCATGGTAAATATCCAGACATTAGCATTAAACCTCACCCTGTTTTCCTGTCACCCAACAGGTGGTGTACTTCACTGCGACCTTCCCATATGCGATGCTGTTGATTTTACTGATCAGAGGGGTCACGCTGCCAGGAGCGTCCCGTGGAATCAAGTTCTACCTTTATCCCGACCTGGGAAGGTTAGCGGACCCACAGGTATCGCAGCTTTTCATCTAAAGTACTACAATTCTGACACGGAAATTCATTCGACCCCCATCGTGCAGTTTGTGTCACTGTGTATCAAGGAAGCCTCCGGAGCTGAAATACCGATATGGTAATAGGCGTTTTGTTTCTGACAAGTGCTGTAAGATGACCAGTCACAACAAACTAGGCTATCTGACCAATCACAACAGACTGGAACATCTGACCAATAAGAGCAGAGTAGACCAATCTCAACAGACTGGGCCATCTGACCAATCAGAGCAGAGTAGACCAATCTCAACAGACTGGGCCATCTGACCAATCAGAGCAGAGTAGACCAATCTCAACAGACTGGGCCATCTGACCAATCAGAGCAGAGTAGACCAATCTCAACAGACTGGGCCATCTGACCAATCAGAGCAGAGTAGACCAATCTCAACAGACTGGGCCATCTGACCAATCAGAGCAGAGTAGACCAATCTCAACAGACTGGGCCATCTGACCAATCACAACAGACTAGGCCATCTGACCAATCACAACAGACTGGAACATCTGACCAATAAGAGAAGAGTAGACCAATCACAACAGACTGGGCCATCTGACCAATCAGAGCAGAGTAGACCAATCTCAACAGACTGGGCCATCTGACCAATAAGAGCAGAGTAGACCAATCTCAACAGACTGGGCCATCTGACCAATCAGAGCAGAGTAGACCAATCTCAACAGACTGGGCCATCTGACCAATCAGAGCAGAGTAGACCAATCTCAACAGACTGGGCCATCTGACCAATAAGAGCAGAGTAGACCAATCTCAACAGACTGGGCCATCTGACCAATCAGAGCAAACTGGATCATCTGACCAATCACAACAGACTGAGCCATCTGACCAATCAGAGCAGACCAATCACAACAGACTGGGCCATCTGACCAATCACAACAGACTGGAACATCTGACCAATCAGAGCAGAGTAGACCAATCACAACAGACTGGGCCATCTGACCAATCAGAGCAGAGTAGACCAATCACAACAGACTGGGCCATCTGACCAATCACAACAGACTGGGCCATCTAACCAATTAGAGCAGACTGGGCCTTCTGACCAATCAAATCAGAGTAGGCTCGCGGAAAGGAGGGGTTTAGAGAGACTGAATGTTCAAACAAACTGTTTCAGACTCTTTGAGAAATGAGGTGATGTGCAATGTATATAATGAGGAAATTACAGTGTTTTTTAACCTTGATTTTAACCTTAGCAGGTGAACCTATTGTAGAAGATAAATTAGGACCCTTTAAAACAGCATAACAGGGGCACTTTAATTAATTACATCACTTGATGACAGTGCGGACAGTCAGTCCTAAAGGTTAGTTTTGAAAAATCATGTTTGTGTTCATCGTGAATTGAGTCCAGGAATGTGTTTTGTAATTCTTTGGGAACACAAGCGCATTATTTTCTCTTAAACACACAGTGTCTCAAGTCGAAAGGTCACGTGATTTGTCTACCCAGGTGCTTAGACGTGGCCCGGAGCAGGACGCCCAGCAGGGGAACGTTGTTTTCTGTCCTTCTTTGATTGCGTCCATCTGTGCGTTTGACCTTTGATCTGACTTTCTCATCTGCGTCACAAGACCCCCAAACCCACGTGATATCTGAGAACAGGCCACGACACGGCCACCCAGATGTATCCCAGCATTCCTTAACGTCAGATAGAACAGCTTAAAACTTCTTCTGGAAAATCTATGTATAGCTACAAGAGCAGTTTTGGTTGGATTTGAGAGAAAGCATTGGTTTTGTTGACATCGTTTCAACTTAGACGCATAAAAATGAGGCCAATTAAACAAAAATTTCTGGGTTTACGTAAACAGCTAGATGAAGTTTTATTTCTGTACAGTGCTATAGGATATTCAACAAGATTTCATTTTGACCCGAGCCTCAGATAAAAAAAAAAGCATTAAAACCTCTTTTTGGTCAATACGGGGCATATTTGGATGGATTTGAGAGACAATTTTTGCTCTTAGATGTATAAAAATGAGTATAAACCTTCAGCTAGAAAGGTAAACGGTTGGGCAAAGTTGGTCAAATTTGTGATCTAAGGCTCAAAAACTAGAGCATAATGGATCATATACTTTTAAAATCAGCATGTGTTGACATTCATAACCCATTTGAATCCTGCAAGCGTTGGATTTGAGAGATACCCATGTCCAACATTAATGAAACGGTTGGACAAAGTTAGTTAATTGGTGATCTAAGGCTTCTAAAACCTGAGTATCATGGTTCAAATAGTTTAAAATCAACATTCACTAGCATTCATAAGCCCTTTTTGAAAATTTCATATTGACTTCAACACAAAAATAAAAAAGCATAATAAATAGAGATCGAACAATATTGACTTTTTATAGGCGATGCCGATTCTGATAATTTGCATGTTTATATGCCCAATAACCGATATGCAGAAAAGATTTAATGGTGGACTTGCGCGCATTTCTCAAAACGATGGCTAACAAAACCAATATCCAATCATGGAAAAATGCTTAAATATCTGAGAAAATATCTGTAAAACCGATTATTGGTCGATCACTAATAATAAACCTCTTTTTGGTCAATACAGGCATGTTTGGTTGGATTTGAGACATAAACCATTGCTGTTTTGTCATGTTTTGGTCTTTGGTCACAGAATCTTGTGGCTTTAGAAGTTTGTCAAATCGGTGATCTGTGGCTCCAAAAACTTGAGCATCATGGGACAGATTCTTTCATGAATCGACATTCATAACCCATTTATAATTCTGTAAAGGCTGGATTCGCTGTTTTGACGTCTTTTGGTCTTAGATATATACAAATGAGGCCAACATTTATGAAACCTTCAACCAGAAATGTAAACAGTTGGACAAAGTTAGTCAAATTGCCGATCTATGACTCCAAAAACTTTAGCATCAAATTATTTATAAAGTGGCATTTTTAAGCCATTTTAATTCTGTAAAGTGTTATAGATTTCATGTTGACGTCAGCCTCAAATAATAAAGCATAATAAACCTTTATTTGTTCAATATGGGCATGTTTGGTTGGATTTGATAGGTAACAGTTGCTGTTTTTAGTCTTAGATGTATAAAATGAGGCCAGTTCAGCAAAATCTTGTGGGTTTATGTGAACAGTTAGTCAAATCGGTGAACTGTGGCTCCAAAAACTTGGCCATCATGGGTCAGATTCTTCGAAATCAACATGAATTGACATTAATAACTCAAGGTTGGAGTTGTGAGAGAACCATTGAGCCGATAGCGTTAGTCAGATTGGTGATTTAAGGCTCCAAAGACGTGTAAGCATCATGGGTGAAATTCTCGAAGGGTGACGTCTCGCTTGGACATCAGTGGTGTTTTCAGCACACTTCTGGTGATACATGTGAGGTTTTAAAGGGAGTGTGAGGAATTTTCCCTTGGATGCACGATTTTCACCTGCTGAACGACAAAACACTCGTTCCCACAGGAGATACCAGAAGATCTCTCTTCTCATCAGTAGTTTTTATAGGACAGAGATTACACCAGTCCTTGCACAGTACATGCGTCACGTTGTATCATAAGAACTTCAATGCCTCCACATCGGCCGTGGCGCTATGTGAATGAGTGAAGTTACGAAAAACAGCGCCGGGATTGATATTGATACTGATATTGAGGGTTTGATATTGATATTGAAGGTTTGATTGACAGGCTAATAAGAAAACTACCATCAGCATGTTTTTCCCAGATCATGTCTAAACCCGTTTCAGGACTTTAAGAATAATAAATAATCGGTTACACAAGCTCTAGGAATCCCACAACAGCTCTAGTCTTTCATCTTGTCCATTCAAGCTCATTGCCTGAAGCCAAATTAGTTCGTTAAAGCTGCTAAAGGAAGAAGTGATATATATATATATATATATATATATATATATATATATATATATATATATATATATATGTACACTCACCTAAAGGATTATTAGGAACACCATACTAATACTGCGTTTGA
>CM031967.1:5965084-6287584 GCA_018749465.1 Paracanthobrama guichenoti
GCATTTGGTGCAGGAGGAAAGAAGGATGCCAATTTTATAAATTTATTAAATATTTATATATTAATATTAGAATTATATAAATAATAAATAATGCAAGGCAGCTCAAAAGGTTTTCATCATCTATTATCTGTCACATTTTCCTGTAATTATCTTTGATTTTGTTGTTGTTTTTGCTGTTATTGACTCTCAGGTGCTAATCGGTTTTATGACAATATTGAGGACATGATTGGTTACCGTCCCGGGCCGTACATTAAATACTGCTGGCTCTTCTTCACCCCGGCCACATGTTTTGTGAGTCTTTTACCTTCTATACTTTAATAAGTACAGTAAAATATAAAAAAAATTAAAAATAAATTCTTGAGCACCAAATCAGTATATTACATGATAGATAGATAGATAGATAGATAGATAGATAGATAGATAGATAGATAGATAGATAGATAGATAGATAGATAGATAGATAGATAGATAGATAGATAGATAGATAGATAGATAGATAGATAGATAGATAGATAGATAGATAGATAGATAGATAGATAGATGGTGGATGGTTATATTCTGGTTACTGCTGCATTTGTATAAACTCTGTGTTTTAAAGTCTTAAGCTCCAGCGCTCTAATCCAGTGTTGTGTTGTCAGGGTACGTTTGCGTTCTCCCTGATCAAGTACACTCCTCTGAAGTATAATAACGAGTATGTGTACCCGTGGTGGGGCTACGCCCTTGGTTGGCTGCTGGCGCTCTCCTCTATGGTCTGCATCCCGCTGTGGGTCGTCTACAAACTGAGCACCGCCAAAGGTTCCCTGCGCGAGGTGAGCGACTCTAACTCACTCTTCACACATCACACCACAAGTGAAAGTCGAGTGCACCACATTGCATTGTGGGATGAAATATCCCATATAGTGTGCTATGGTTGTATACTTCATATTTTGAATTGTTTTTTATCCTCAGCGTTTCAATGAGCTCACCACGCCCTCGCTGGACCTGCCCAAACCCCGACGACAACAGAAGAAACTTCAGGCCATTTTTACAGCCGACGGCGAGACTCTTCGCCAGCGCAGCACCCTGACCAAAGATGGGTACTTACCTGTCAGTGAGAAAGAGTCGCACTGTTAGCCCGGCCGTCCCCGTGACGGACCTCTGTATGTTTCCCCACGGGTGGTGCTTCAAAACCTTCCCATGATACCTCACACAGTTCTGGCAGCCAAATAAGCCTTCCGACACGGCAGGCTGACGCGCGACCTCTAGAGTCTGAGAGGATCTGACGAGCGTCTTCTGATTTCATGCTTGCTCTCGTCGCTCAGAGGGTGAAAAGCCAGTGAGTGTCAATATTATAGACATCAGAATGTTAAAAAACACGGTTTGCAACTCGTTTTACTGCTGTAATCACTCATTTTAAAGCAAAACATGATGTTTGATGTCTAGTCTGGATTTCACTATTTGATCAGACTGGAAAAAGTTACACAAAATGATATAAACAATGAAAAAATATATATTTACATATATTTTTTTAATTAATTTAAAATAAAAGTTTGTGTTTACATAATATATGTGTGTGTACTGTGTATAATTATGTATATTTGAAAACACACATAAATCTATATATTTAAGAAAAAGAGTTATATTTATACATTAAATATTTATATTTATATATAATATAAATTATATAAATATATTTATATATACAGTATACACATATTCTCTATATATATTATGTAAACAACATTTTATATATATATATATATATATATATATATATATATATATATATATATATATATATATATATATATAATTGTTTTCCCATTTTCACATAATTTTGTGTAACATTTACCACTTTATATACATTCATAATAATTCTATAACTATGATTTTTATTGGATTGATCAGACTGGCAAAAGTTGCACAAAATTATATAAAAATAAAAATATATATTTGTGTAACTTTTGCCACTTTATATGTATTCATAATAATTATAATAATTTTTATTAGATTTGCATTAAATTGATCAGACTGGCAAAGGTTACACAAAATAATATAAAAAATATTAAATTATATTAAAATATAAATATGTTATTTCATTTTTAATATGATTTTGTGTAACGATTAATTATTGAAACAGCTTTTACAAACAGTCTTTTCAAGCACACTGTCGTTATTTCTGTGTTACAATAATTGAAATTATCACAAAAATACTGGAAAAAAGTTTATAGTTGGGATATAAACACTGAGGTCTATAGAAGCGATCAAAACAGAGCAAATCACTTTTTAATAGTAGCTTGGCACTTCAAATAAATATTCTATCAATTACATTTTTGCGCCAGTAGGTGGCGACAAGTGACAGTTAATAAATGTATTTGTCATTGAATCATTCAAGAGATGTGTTCAAAAACACTGATTCATCCAGTAATGAAGCAAGTGAAGTCTTTATGAATGAGTCATTGAATCATTCATTCAAGAGATTCATTCAAAAACGCTGATTCATCCAGTAATGAAACAAGTGAAGTCTTTATGAGTGAGTCATTGAATCATTCATTCAAGAGATTCATTCAAAAACACTGATTCATCCAGTAATTAAGCAAATGAAGTCTTTATGAGTGAGTCATTGAATCATTCATTCAAGAGATTCATTCAAAAACACTGATTCATCCAGTAATTAAGCAAATGAAGTCTTTATGAGTGAGTCATTGAATCATTCATTCAAGAGATTCATTCAAAAACACTGATTCATCCAGTAATTAAGCAAATTAAGTCTTTATGGTGAGTCATTGAATCATTCATTCAAGAGATTCATTCAAAAACACTGATTCATCCAGTAATTTAACAAATTAAGTCTTTATGAGTGAGTCATTTAATCATTCATTCAAGAGATTCATTCAAAAACACTGATTCATCCAGTAATGAAACAAGTGAAGTCTTTATGAGTGAGTCATTGAATCATTCATTCAAGAGATTCATTCAAAAAGACTGATTCATCCAGTAATGAAACAAGTGAAGTCTTTATGAGTGAGTCATTGAATCATTCATTCAAGAGATTCATTCAAAAACACTGATTCATCCAGTAATGAAACAAGTGAAGTCTTTATGAGTGAGTCATTGAATCATTCACTCAAGAGATTAGTTCAAAAACACTGATTCATCCAGTAATGAAACAAGTGAAGTCTTTATGAGTGAATCATTGAATCATTCATTCAAGAGATTCATTCAAAAACACTTATTCATCCAAATATTTAAAAATATTAAATTCAAATTTATTAAATCAAATGTTTTGTTTAGTTGTCCATTCAGAATTGTGGGAGAATCGTGATCTCTATCCTATTTTAAACAACAACAACAAAAATATGCTTTCAGTAATATTGACACAAAAGTTGACAATCTGAGTAGATTCACAATGGCTTGAATCGAAACGAGAAGATCCTTGCAATTCATCCCGAAAGCGAAGGATTTTGCACAAGTTGTTTAGCTCTGGTGTTGTTTATTAAGGAATAGTGCACTCTAAATGTTTATTGTCATTCCAAACCTGGATTTCAGTGGAACACAAAAGCTCCTGGTCAGTGATTTCATTGTATTTTATTTTGTGTTCTAGCGGGAAAAAATTATGTTTTGCATGACATGAGTCCAGTAAATATCAACGATTGTCCCAGTCAAATCCTTTGCCCAGCAGGAGGCAGAGAGGAACACAATCAAAACACATGTTGGAAACGGAAACTGGAGTGTCTTTAGGACTGTTTCAGTTCATACAATCAATGCATCTGCTTTCTAAGGAAGCAAACCAGTGTTTTTAGAATCCGTGTGGATGTACATTATAAATACAGCAAAGCCTGTGAGGTTTATCATGCATGAGTTATAAATGCCTATGAAGATTGTTCTGGTAGTATTACAGGAATAAGGAGGAATACGCAATGTGAAAGTTAGTGTTACACAGGGTCATTGATCAATACTTGCTGTGCACTTGAGAATGTTTTAGGACTTAAATCATTGTATCTCACGATTTTGTATTTCTATTGTGAAACTTTATTAAAGCAGAGTATGTCTGTCGTCTAGAATCTACTGTTTAACAAATGTGTGATACAAGCGTATAATTTTTAACGTCTGCACAAATCAATCAGATTGCATATTGAGGACCAATCAGATGTGTCTGTTTTCACTGATGACGTGATGAAGCGTCCTGTAAGCAGACCGCCGCAGTCTTTGTGTATATAACCTGTACAGAAAGCTTGAGTTTGGGTTTTACAACTTTGTAAATGTTTCATTTGAGCCAGATATACTGTATTACTTATGTACATTACATCAATAAAAGAAAAAAACTGTTATGCGCTGGTTTGCGTGATATTTAAGCCAAACAAGAAACAGATCACTGTAGCAGACGGCTGTTGCATTTAATCAGTTGCAACATAAATCGAAATTTAGTTAGTTTATGTTAATGTGAAATTTCCTTGTGAGTGCTTGCACTGTTCTCATGCACAGTAAGTCACTTTGGATGAAAGTGAGTGCCGAAATTAATACATTTCAATTTAAATGCAATGTTGCAGCCCTAAATCGAAATGCACAGGCATCCAAGCACATGCACATTAATACATATTTTTTTTCTCAAAATTAAACTTTATTTGCATTTGCATGAACACAAGAATGCATAAAGTACAAGAGAAGCTCTCTAAGGAGCAAAAACAGCATTTAGAGGTGAAAGGTGCAGTGTGTGAATTTAAGCGGCATCTAGTGGTGAGGTTGTGAATTGCAACCGCTCACCCCTCCCTTTCGAAGCACATAGAGAAGCTACGGTGGCTGACACAGGACAAAGATGTTATCATCGGAGAGAGCAGAGAGTGATTATCGCTCTGTAGAGAAGTTTGTCCGTTTAGGGCTACCGTAGAAACAAAATGGCGACTTCACTGTAAGGGGACCCGCGGTGTATGAAGATAGAAATGGCTCATTCTAAGGCAATAAAAACAACAGTTCATTATGTAAGGTCTTTATACACCACTGAAAACATAGTTATGTATATTATATTGCATTTCTGTCAGTAAATCCTCATAAATACTACACACTGCACCTTTAAATATGATAAAATATCAACAATAAAATAGGCAAAATCAAGAAATTCTCTGTTGCATTAAAGTAGTTGCAACACAAGCTTAATATGCTTTGTCAATTTTATGTTAATGTATGATTTCTTGTATTAACCCCTTGTGAACACTTGACTTATCACTTTTGATTAAATATGTGCTAAATTAATAAATATAACTGTAAATGCAGTTTTGCACCCTTAAATTGAAATGCACAGGCATGCAAGCACATGCATATTAATAATTAATATTTTTTTTCTCAAATCAAAACTTTATTTGCATTTGCATGAACACAAGAATGCATAAAGTAATGGAGCAAAAACATAGTATTTAAAGGTGCTGTATGTAAGTTTTTGAGTGTACTAAAGCATACAAATCCCATAATATGTTTGCAGATATTTAGGAAACATGCTTTCTCTGAGTACAAGCTGTCTTTTGAATTTGGACTGCAGTACCCATTTCAACCACTAGCTGTCATTCTTACATACTGCACCTTTAAGAGTTTAAAAATGACAAAATGTCAACAAGAAGGTAAAAAAATCAATCAATCATCATACATCTATCGTTGCATTAAAGTAGTTGCAACACAAGCGTACATTTTTTTTGTTTGTTTTTTTGTCAATTTTATATTAATGTAAAATTTCATGAACACTTGACTTCGATAAAATATGTGCTAAATTAATCAAATTAAATGTAAATATTGCAACTCTTTCTGTAGCCTAAAGTAATTTTCTCAAAAAACAAAACTCTCTAAGGAGCAAAAACAATGTGCAGAGGTTAAATATGATAAAATATCAACGATAAATTGATGTGAGAATAAATAAATAGGGTATGTACGTTAATTTAAGGGCTGTTTAAATTATTTTATGAACGTTGAAGTAGGCTATAATTCTTGAGGTTATGTAAAATATACTTTTTATGTAGTTGTAAATGTGTTGTTGCAGTTCTCCTGAGCGCCTCGCGGGGGAGCCACAGCCCCGCCCTCTCGCCGCGGATCCGGTCAGTGTTTACGGAAGTGACGACTGACGTGACGTGTCATTTTCCGCACAGGCATTATGGGATCCAGGAATGAAGAAAAAACCATGAAACTCGGGCGAGAAGCGCACGTATAGATCATAAATGTCATAAAGAGCATCTGGATCATAACGATCAGCATGATTATGATCATGTGTGCGACACACACGAGCGCACGCGGCTGAAGGCAGACTCGTATGTTGGTGTGTGTGTGTGAAGCGGTTATTTATGTGTCTCGCGCTGGAGCCCAAACATCCCGGTCGGTTTAATCGAGTTATTAATCATTAATTAGAGTTGAATTGGTGTCGAATGAGTGTGAAGATGTCGACCAGCAGCCCCGAGGCGGTGAAGAAACTCCTGGAGAACATGCAGGCGGATCTGCGCTCTCTGTCCATGGAGTGCAAGAAGAAATTCCCTCCAGTCAAAGAGGTACACATATACATATATCATATACATATATCATATACAGCCACTACAGTCAGTGTATGCTTATGTAGTGCAGCTGTATGTATGGTTCATCTGTATACATACGTGCAACTGTATGTATATTATGCATATGTAATATATGTGTAGGTCGTGGTTCCTGTTGACTTGACTGTACGTGTCTAAATACAAATAATTTATATAGAATATATCTTAATATGTAATGGTATATTTAAGCAAATTCTAAAACTTGTCAAATAAATATTATTAAATAATTTTAGGGAAAAAAAAAGGACAGTGGCCAATATAAAATGTCAAGTAAATATTATGAAATATAAAATAAAAAATGAATAATTGAAAATTAGGTAGAAATTGGCCATTATATTTCCTCTGCACATGTAATAAAATATACAAATAATTAATATATAATATATCTTAATATTTAGTGATATGATTAAGCAAATGCAATAAAATGTCTCAAACTTTATTAAATCAAATTTATTTTACTTAAAATAATGGAAGGAAAATGAGAAATTTGGCTAATATATTTCCTCTGCACGCATAATTAATATATCTTAATATTTAATGATACGATTAAGCAAATGCAATAACTTGTCAAATGCATATTATTTAATAAAAATGTATTTCCTTAGATCAAAATTGGCCAGCGTATTTTCTCTACGCATGTAATAAAATATACAAATAATTAATATATAATATGTCTTAATATATAGTGGTATGATTAAGCAAATGCAATGTCAAATAAACATTATTAAATTTAATTCATTTTAGATTAAAAAAATGAATGAAAATTAGATTTAAAAAATGACCATATATATTTCCTCTCCACGTGTAATAAAATATTTAATATATAATATATCCTAATATATAATGACATGACTAAGCAAATGCAATAAAATGTCAAATAAATATTATTAAATAAAAATCATTCTAGATAAAATAAAAGTATTAAAATTAGATAGAATTTGGTCAATATGTTTCTATGCACATGTAAAAATATACAAATAATTAATTTATAATATATCTTAATATATAGTGGTATGATTAAGCAAATGCAATAAATTGTCAAATAAATATTATTCAATTAAATTCATTTTAGATTTATAAAAACTGAAAATTAGATTAATATATATTTCCACATGTAATAAAATATACAAATAATTAATATATAATGATATGATTAAGCAAATGCAATAAAATGTCAAATAAATATTATTAAACAAAATGAATTTTAGATGATAATTTTAATTGAATTTAAGTAGTAATTTAAATTAGATCAGTATATTTCCTCTGCTGCTTTGTGACCAAACGGCAGATTAATACAGCGTATTAGAGTGTTTGTGTGGCTTTCGGTTTATTATAATAATAATATGTTTGTTATTAGACACTCCTTATCATCTGAAAGCACTGACAGGCAGGCAGAGGTCCTAAATCACTGGTTTAAAAATGGCTGCTCCACACCTTCCTTCACCTATTAGCGGATGTAACGGCACCAAACTGCCCCAAACTGTGTCAGACTGAAAGAGCCTTTGACTCGTTTCGAGGGCGTAGAGGAATGTGGTTTTCGTGGTTTTGCAGCTCTGAATTCTCCATGTGAATGTTTACGGCCTCTCGTTTGGCAGTGTTGAATTAATTTGTTTACCAGGGAAAACTCATTTCTGTGGATTAATTCATCCACTGGGAGAGAAACACAACTGTATTTCTAGAGAGTCGGACCGTTTGCTGACTAATGAATGAGAGATAAGGAGAAACTTCCTTTATTTTACACGTGTCACTTTATAAAATGCCTAAAAAACAGACTAATAGTATATATTTTGCTTCTCAAGCAGGTGTAACTTGTAAAATGTTTAGATATTTGACATTGTTACGTCATATCTTAATATTATTACGTAATATTAATAAAAATTACATCCTTTATTGATTTTCCCGCATCATTACTCCAGTGTTCAGTGTCACATGATCCTTCAGAAATCGTTATAATGATGGTTTATCTTCAATGTTGGAAACAGTTGAGCTTCTTAACTGTCTTTTTATTCATCAAATAATCCTGAATAAGTATCACAGGTTATATAAAAAAAAAAACTGATACTATCATATCAGAGTGATTTCTGAAGGATCATGTGACTCTGAAGACTGGAGTAATGATGCTGAAAATTCAGCTTTGATCACAGGAATAAATTACACTTTAAAGTATATTAAAATAGAAAACCGTTATTTTAAATTGTAATAATATTTCACAATATTACAGTTTTTTTTCTGTATTTTTGATCAAATAAATGCAGCCTTAGTGAGCAGGAGAGACTTTGTCTTTGGAGAGTAACTTTCAAAACTTTTGGAAGTGTGTATGTATTAAAAAGTATAATATATATATATATATATAAGTATATACACACCGATCATAACATTATGACACAGGTGAAGTGAGTAACACTGATGATCTCTTCATCACGGCTCCTGTTAGTGGGTGGGATATATTAGGCAGCAAGTGAACATTTTGTCCTCAAAGTTGATGTGTTAGAAGCAGGAAAAATGGGCAAGCGTAAGGATTTGAGCGAGTTTGACAAGGGCCAAATTGTGATGGCTAGACGACTGGGTCAGAGCATCTCCAGAACTGCAGCTTTTGTGGGGTGTTCCCGGTCTGCAGTGGTCAGGATCTATCAAAAGTGCTCCAAGGAAGGAACAGTGGTGAACCGGAGACAGGGTCAGGGGCGGCCGAGGCTCATTGATGCACAGCGAAGGCTGGCCCGTGTGGTCCAATCAAACAGACGAGCTACTGGAGCTCAAACTGCTCAAGAAGTTAATGCTGGTTCTGATAGAAAGGTGTCAGAATACACAGTGATCTCAGTTTGTTGTGTATGGGGCGGCATAGCCGCAGACCAGTCAGGGTGCTCATGCTGACCCCTGTCCACCGCCGAAAGCACCAACAGTGGGCACGTGAGCATCAGAACTGGACCACGGAGCAATGGAAGAAGGTGGCCTGGTCTGATGAATCATGTTTTCTTTCACATCACATGGATGGCCGGGTGTGTGTGCGTCTCTTACCTGGGGAACACATGGCACCAGGATGCACTATGGGAAGAAGGCAAGCCGGCGGAGGCAGTGTGATGCTTTGGGCAATGTTCTGCTGGGAAACCTTGGGTCCTGCCATCCATGGGTGGCCAAGAAAATCATTCTTGCGTAGGTTGTTGCATTTAATTAAATGTGGCTTTAATGTGAATTATTTTTCAGAAACAATTTACAAAGAAGTAATTTCTCATAATGTTTATTGAATGAGGCTCAATGTTTCGCCAGAGATCAAATGTTTTACAGCTGTGGATTGTATGATTCACTGCTAGTTTTTCAGTAATTTTCACAATTTTCATTGAAAAGTAAAGCCACTTAGTTAAGCATTAACATACCACAAAATGCAAAAATTTTATCTTCACTTTAATATACCTAAGATTTTAGTCTTTTAATAGAATCCCCTGTATTTCAATGCATTTATGTTTGGTATGAATTTAATCCCATTAATAGGAATGTTTAATAATGTGACTCTCCAATAGGACTTTACTTAAAGCCTTTGTTTATAATGCATTGTTGCACATTTCTAATGCATTATATCTTTTAATAAAGAAGTTAAAATGCATTATAATATTTGCAAGTTCCTTGTTGCGTCTGAAATTGGTTGTCATGTATTTTAACGCATTAAAGGTGTAACAGAGGTATTATAACTGTGGCTACAATTATTCATGAGATCATACAGTGCATTAGAAGTTGCATTACAAAGCATAATTAATGCATTAAAATATTTTAATAATGCGTGTATATATATATATATATATATATATATATATATATATATATGTATGTATGTATGTGTTACCGAATTGTAAAATGTTTTGGGAAAAGTAATTCTTTTTTTTTTTTTGTACATGTACCATAATATTCAAATATGATGTACCATGTACATGCTCTGTTTTATAGCATGTGAATATGGTAATCATTCAGTACCATAGTATACATTGTAATATTATCATTGGCTATCATTACTGTACCACTGTTGTTGTGTTTGCTTTCAGAAGTTTTTCAGTCTTAAGTTCCTGTGGTTCTGCTCTCTTGAGTTTTTGAAGATTAACTCAGATCTCTGTGAAGTTAGCGAACCTTTAATTTTGTAGTCACCGTTACCAACTGTTGCCAAGCAACAACACGGGTCAAGAGGTCACGGGTCCCATCACTCAGATGAAACATTTAAAGATATGACGCGCATAAACAGAAGAAAGATCAAGCTAAAAACAGGCCTTGAACCCATGTCTTGCCTTTGGGTTTGTCTGATTCTGTTCTAAATACCACGAGAATCACTTGCCATCGTGAATCAGTTTGAAGCTTTAGAGGTCAAAAAGTTCATATCACAAAACTTTCGTTGACTGATTGTGATTTTCACAAACATCTCTATTTGTAAATTTAAGAAAGAATCGTCAGAAAAAGTATTTATTTCCAGGATGTTTTATTTATTTAACCATTTTATTTGATCACCCGCTCTTCAGTATTCATTGTTGCCAATTTCAGATGAGAAAGAGTCATTTGCTTATGGAATAAAAGACTTGAGTTATTTTAGTATCATTTGATATACCATTATAGCTTTTGTTAGGGTTGCAAAGGGCCTAATAATAAAAAAAATTCCGGAAAGAAGTTTGCAAAACGTTCCGGAAAGAAGTCTGCAAAACGTTCCGGAAAGAAGTCTGCAAAACGTTATATTTTGCAACCCTAGTATTTGTTAATATTTTGAATTAGATTTTATTTTTAGATTTTCTGTTTAGATTTCAAATATAAAGTTTTAGTAAATATGTTTTACTTTTTTTTTTTTTTTTTTTTTTTTAAAATGTCTATATAGTATTTTTTTTTTTAGCTTTAGTTATTTTAGTACTTTGACTTAAACCAAATGAAAATGAGAACACAACTAGCTTGTCAGTTTTTATTTTTTTAATTTTCAGTTAATTTCTGATTGTTTTTTTTCTGGCTTCAGTGTTAGTTAATGATAATAACCCTGATCTATACAGCTAGTTTAATTCAAAGTGTCTGAGAGAAGAAGAAAAATTGAATGGAAAATTAAAATATGACTATTTTTACAAGAAATTTTGACACATGTTAGTGGATTTCAGGAAAAAATGGATTCAGTTTGTATGAGTGAGTGAGTTGGATTCAGTCGTTCCTGTTGATGATGGATAAACTAGTGTACGTCTGTCTGAAATCGAAGCGTTCAGATCAGAGATATATTGTGATCGTCAGACGTTGCTTTTCTCTTGCAGAGCGCATCATCTTCATGCACTTCACCTCATCAGATGAGGACTCTGTCAAACACGTCCCCTCTAGAGAGGACAGACAGCTGTGTGTGTGTGTGTGTGTGTGTGTGTGTGTGTGTGTGTGTGTGTGTGTGTGTGTGTGTGTGTGTCTTAAACAGCCTGTGGATCTCCCCAGAGTGCGTGAGGAGTCGAGCGAGACGGATGATCAGATGTGACAGGGAGAAATGGAGAGAGGCCGTGATGGAGGCAGCCAGCCGAACAGATAGCGTAGTGTGTTTGTGAAGTGTTTCCCTGCTGTTCGGGGAGAAAAGAGGCATTGTGGCCTGTAAAACTCAGTGGACAGCACGGCTCGGCACTGACATGCTCACTCTGAAACGCTTAATTTTTCCACAACATGCTTCTGGATTCTCAGAGTGTGTTCTCAGACTCAGAGAAACAGTTTGGGTGAAAGGTTTTAGAGCCATTCATGCCCAAAAGCATGTTTGAGTTTGACCTCTGAAACGCTTCTGGTTTGAAGTCAGGATGAATTGGCATTCACTGCACATTTTGCTGGGACACGTTTCTGAGTGCAACTGAATATTCTAAATATACAGACTTTTTTATTACTCCTCCTAGGGGATTCAGACGATTCACACCAAACTTTCTAAACAAGGTGGCAAGACATTGAAGATGTTAAATTGTGAATGGATAATGAATATCTCATATGGTGTTGCCATGGCGAGTGATTAAAGTAATGACAAAAAGGGAAACTCAAATGTACTTATATTTCTATATCGGTTTATCCCTATCGTTAATGATGCGTCAGGTTTCCTATAAAGAATCTCATGTGAGTTTGTTGTCTGCCTTTAGGCCGCAGAGTCTGGGATTGTCAAGATCAAAACCATCGCTGCTAGAAACACAGATATCCTGGCAGGTGAGAGTATGTGATGTTGAAGAAGTGTGTTATCAGTGACCCATGTGATGATTTAATAAAGCTTGTTGTGTTGATTTCCTGTTTGCTGTGTCATCAGCGCTGAAGGAGAACAGTTCTGAAGTGGTCCAGCCGTTCCTCATGGGCTGCGGGACCAAAGAACCTAAAATCACCCAGCTGTGTCTCGCCGCCATTCAGAGACTCATGTCACATGAGGTTGTGTCTGAGGTCAGAAAACTCAAACACACTCACTCTCACACTCTCTCACACACACACACACACACACACACACACACACACACACACACACACACACACACACACACACTTACTGACACACTTACACACTCACTCATACACTTACGTACTCCCACTCACACACGCACGCACACACATTCACTCACACATATACTCACACACTTATACATCTCACTCACTCACTCACTCTCTCACACACTTATACACTCACACATACACTCACACACTCTTACTCACTCATACACACACACACTTACACACAAACTCACACACACACACACACAAACTTACTCACTCATACACTTACTCACTTACACACACTCACTCACGCACGCACGCACGCACTCACTCATACTCTCACTCACTCATACACTTACATACTCACACTCTCACACTCACTCACTCATACACTTACGCACACATGCACGCACGCACACACACACACACAAACTTACTCACTTACGCACTCACTCACACATACACATACACTCACACACACATACACGCACTCACTCGCACGCACGCACGTACTCATTCACTCACTCACTCATACACTTACTCACACACTCACTCATGCTCACTCGCTCACTCACTCACAGTCTCACTCACTCACACACACACACACACACACACACACCCAGACACACTTACTCACGCATTCACTCACATACACGCACTCACTCACTCACTCACACGCACGCACGTACTCATTCACTCACTCACTCATACACTTACTCACACACTCACTCATACTCTCACTCACTCACTCACTCACAGTCTCTCTCACTCACTCTCACTCACTCACTCACTCACTCACTCACTCACTCACAGTCTCACTCACTCACTCACACTCACTCACTCACTCACTCACTGTCTCACTCACTCACTGTCTCACTCACTCACTGTCTCACTCACTCACTGTCTCACTCACTCACTGTCTCACCACCACTCTCTCACACCTCACTCACTCCACTCACTCACTCACTCACTCACTCACCTCTCTCACCTCACTCACCTCACACTCACTGTCTCACTCCACTCACTGTCTCACACACACTCACTCTCACTACACTCACACACCCTCACTCACCTCACTCACTCACACACACTCACTCCTACACTCACCACACACTCACTCACACACACCACTCACTCACTCACACACTCTCACACTCACTCACTCACACACTTACATACTCACTCACTCACACTCACTCACTCACACACACACTCACTCATACTCTCACACACTTACTTACTCTCACTCACTCACACACTTACTCTCACTCACTCACACACTTACATACTCGCACTCTCACTCACTCACACACTCACTCACTCACTCACTCACACACTCACTCACTCCACACACTCATTTTCAGACTACACACTCATTTTCAGACTCTCACTCACTCACTCACTCACACATGCGCACACACACACACTCACACTCACACTCACACACACACACACACACACACACACACACACACACACACACACACACACACACACACACACACACACACACACACACTCACTCTCACACACACACACACACACACACACACAGGTAGTATAGATTTATAACATTGGTTATTAGTAATAAATTGAAAACTGTTATTTACTAAAATTTCTGTTGAATTATACATCAATTTCCACTCATTCTTAAAGTACAAAACTTCTGACCTCCTCACTCTACACTAAGTATTTACTGACGGCTTGTTCTGCAATCATCTGAACGATTATGAATGATTATGTCCAAGGTGAGAACACACACACACACAACCCTAAGAGGAAGCTCAGTTGTGTACCTAGTTAAAGCCTAAATCGACAGTAAGGAGCGTTCTACATATCAAAGTACCAGATGATACCATAGGAGGGTTATGAGAGCGCTTTAGTTTAAGAGTAATGACCTTAGAGTCTGACGTTTAGATGAGTTAATGAGTTTGTTTGCAGGCGGCGGCGGGGAACATCATTAACATGCTGTGGCAGCTGATGGAGAACGGACTGGAGGAGCTCAAACTGCTGCAGACGGTTCTGGTGCTACTCACCACCAACACCATCGTACATGATGAAGTCCTGTCCAAGGTCTGTACGCACTCAAACTGAGGGTTAGAAAGGGTTAGCTTCGTGCAAAACAGGCATATCGGTTTCTTTTTTGCTTTTTTTGTAGGAAGATTGAAGAAAGTCATTGGAGAAAACATGACATAAAAACATGTCAGAGTAATATTTTACCCAACAATTAAAAGGAAAATATAATTGAATTGTTGTGACATTCATTTTTATTACTTTTACTGGAGATATATCAGCACCATACACTGCAAAAATGCTTTTCTTAGTATTTTTTCTTGTTTCCAGTCCAAATATATTCTTAAAACAAGATGCTTTTACTAGATAAGTAAAATGGCATAAGATATTTTTCTTGTTTTCTTGGAAAAAATCTAAATTAAGTGAAATTATCTGCCAATGGGGTAAAATAAAAATAAAATAAAAAGTTTCCAGAAAAGAAGAAAAATATCTTATAAATATCTTTAGACTAGAAACAAGACAAAAATACTAAATAAGAAAAGCATTTTATCAGCCAACATCAATGTTATAAAAATATTTATAATGAAATATTTAATATAATACAATTATAATTTTAATGGAAGCCGTTTTGAATCTGTTTGAGTAAAAACAGTATCTTTTATTGTGACATTTTATCTCAGAATTGCATTTTTATTTTTAAACTTTTATTTTTATTTTTTTAAACTTCCTCCACAATTAGCTGTTTTATTTTTATTCTAAAAGGTAAAACAGCATTATTTAATGTTCATTCGAAAATGCATTTATTTATTCATAGTATTATAGCATATTGTTGAAATATAAACTTTTAGTCTCTTTTTAAAAAATTTAGTACAACAAAGCAAGTAAATATTTATAGCACCGTCCATTTATTGGTTATCGATCATAACTTGGAAAATAATTAAAACATTTCCGTATTTTATTATAAAGAATCTCACGTTTGAAGTATTGTACAATGTGACATACATTTAAATTCCTTCACCATCCAAAATATTTACTGACACTAAACTGCACAAACGACGGAAATCATCTGCACGATTATGATGTCACAATGGTGAGCTCATTAACATATGCCCGCCCACATTTACAAATCAACAGCTGTTTAGCATATAACAACTTGGCCAACAGAAAGAATTTGAAAAATTAGAGATTGTTAATGATTTCCAGGTTTGGAAATTTCTATAGTGAATATAAATATATTGACGCTCCTTATATTGAGCTGTGGGTCATGACCGAAAGGACAAGATCCCGGATACAGGCGGCCGAAATGAGCTTTCTCCGCAGGGTGGCTGGGCGCTTCCTTAGAGATAGGGGGAGAAGCTCAGTTACTCGGGAGGAGCTCAGAGTAGAGCCGTTGCTCCTCCACACCGAGAGGAGCCAGTTGAGGTGGCTTGGGGATCTTTTTCAGATGCCTCCTGGACGCCTTCCCGGGGAGGTGTTCCGGGCATGTCCCACCGGGAGGAGGCCCCGGGGAAGACCTAGGACACGCTGGAGGGATTATGTCTCCCGGCTGGCCTGGGAACGCCTCGGGGTTCCCCCGGAAGAGCTGGAAGAAGTGGCTAGGGAGAGGGAAGTCTGGGCTTCTCTGCTTAGACTGTTGCCCCTGCGACCCGGCCCCGGATAAGTGGAAGATAATGGATGGATGGATGGAATATAAATATTTATAGTGTTGCCAGCTTTAAATATTTAAAATAATAAATTGCTGTTTGTGTATGATCTCTTAAAATTATTCATCACAAATGACAGGAGAGTTGAAAAGCTGTGGGAATCCTGATTTACATATTGAAGTTTCAGAGGTGCAGTAGCAAAAATAGCCTGTAGGACTGAATGGATGTCAGGAGGAAAGTCCTACACAAATAAGACACTTTTATATTTCTAGAAAATGACATAAATGCATTTTATTCATCTTTGCCAGTGTTGCTTTTGTGCTTCATCTCAGGCAATCGTGCTTTGTTTCCGGCTGCACTTCACTAAAGACAACATCACCAACAACACGGCGGCCGCCACCGTCAGACAGGTCGTGACTGTGGTGTTTGAGAGGATGGTGGCGGAGGACGAGAAATTCAAAGGTGAAGGAGAATTTGGATGTCCTGCGGGAATGTTTGTATTGCATTTCCTCCTGTGTCCAGAGCCCTGTTGCTTGTTTCTTTATGTGTTT
Source organism: Paracanthobrama guichenoti (assembly GCA_018749465.1). NCBI lineage: Eukaryota > Metazoa > Chordata > Actinopteri > Cypriniformes > Gobionidae > Paracanthobrama > Paracanthobrama guichenoti. The sequence continues at coordinate 5,982,275 of CM031967.1, forward strand.
TATATCCGTTCACCGCAGGTCTGACGGAAGAACCCCCTGCTGTCCAGGGCAACAGTAACCGGCGCTCCGTCAGCACGCTGAGACCCAGCGCTAAAGACGCGTACATGTTGTTCCAGGTGCGGCTTCTTTCTATTACAGCCCATCAGTTGCTAGGGGTTTAACAGTACACTCCAGGGCCTTTTCTGGGTCAAAAATGTTTTTTGGTAGTGGACGAACATGGCCACACACACACACACACACACACACAGTACAATGTACACTCTGTGTGAAATGCGAGCCCGCTCCAGACTGTGACCAAATGGTTGCATTTTGCGACCTTTTTTTCCAGCTGGTGCCACCACCACGTTGCCCAACTGATAAGAGCTGCTATTTCTGCTACATATGAGAAATATTAAATGGCAAGTGAAAGTTAAACGAAAAAACAGCTACGCTGTGAGGACCGTTATCACCTCGGAGCAATAATAGACAGCGCAACCTCAGCTTAGGCCTATCCGACACAGCGCTCAGAGAGCCAGTGAGAAAGCGTTTGAATTTGCCGCATTATTAACATCATCCGTCCCTCGCACTTTGTAACAAATCCTTCCTTTGTGCGTCAAAATGACCCGAAGCCCTAAAATTATACTTTTTTTTTTTTTTTTTTTTTGGTCCAGAAAGCTTTCATTTAATGTTGATAATATTTTTTCTATTTTTTAATGCAATTTTTGGGGAGATTTTTTTTGTAATTTTTTTTATTTTACTAATCTTTAAATTACTAGATTGTGCTTAAATTATTTATGTATTATGTATTGATACATTCTTCACATTTTCAACTTCTTTTCAACTTATGTGTTTATGATATGACGATCGTTTTTCTCAAATGAAACGGTAAAATGCTGATGAAGTGACTCTCAGAGCGGCTCTGGAGATTAAGTTTATGTCCTCATATAGTAAGGCGGCAGAGGCTGAAAAATCTGTGAGTGTCACGTGTGTGTGTGTGTGTGCGCATGAAATGAAAGCATTCATTCATACAGAGACACTCAGAACATGCAGGGTTCATATTTTTCATCATCTTTTTGTGGTTTAATATTCACAGACACTAGTCTATATGATTAAAGTGTACTGACCTGCGTTTGTAAATTCCGCATTATACAGTAAATTCCGTTTTATGACTATTCCGTGATTGCGTTCGTGTTTTCTGCATTGCGGAAAAATCATAGGGTCCTACACAATGCTTATATGTAAATGATATTGACTAGTTTTTTGAGCTTACCATACATATAAATGTCCCTTTCTGCAGGATTTGTGTCAGTTGGTGAACGCTGACGCCCCCTACTGGTTAGTGGGAATGACCGAGATGACCCGGACTTTCGGCTTAGAGCTGCTGGAATCGGTTTTAAACGACTTTCCTGAAGTTTTCCTGCAGGTAAACACCACACATCCTGATGAAACAAACCGATGGCTGGTAAATAAACACGAGGAAATGACTGGTCCTCAGCTGTTGACCTTCCAATCGCTCCCTAACCTCCGTTTTGTTGGCGTCCCTGTGCAGCATCAGGAGTTCAGTTTCCTGTTGAAGGAGCGCGTATGTCCACTGGTCATCAAGCTGTTCTCTCCCAACATCAAGTTCCGGCAGGGCAGCTGTTCCAGCGCTGCGTCTCCGGCGCCCGTGGAGAAGCCGTATTTCCCCATCTGCATGAGACTGCTGCGGGTCGTCTCGGTCCTCATCAAACACTTCTATAGCCTCCTGGTGAGACGCACGGGACGGGACAGTCAATAGTCAAATCGGGACAGTTTCGCTCTGATTCTTGCAACATACTGTTTTTTTCTATTTTAAGGATGAATCATGCACTGACCAATTTTGAGATTTGCCCAGTTTGTCTTTTCGTAATGTGTTGTTTCATACTACTTTATCTGATAGCATCTTTAGATATGAATTATAAAACATTCTTACAGGCTCTGAGTCAGAAATCTTCACTTCAGTATCAGTAACATACAGCAAACTTTACAGTTTTATTATTATCTGTATTCTGAAGGGTTTGTTCATATATCATTCGCCTGATTTATAGAACTTTTTTTTTTTTTTTGTCCATTGACAGTATTTTCTGATTTATAGAGTGATAAAAAGAGAAATCCAAAAATGTAGCAAGGCTTTATTCAGTGTTCAGATTTCTGGAAATGTGTGCATATTAAATTAGATAATGCCTCATATGCATATTTAAACAAGACATTTCAGAAATCTTGCAATACAAAAAATATTAGCAGTTTTTTTAATGCATTCTATCAACTAGGGAAATAGGGGATATTTATTAGTTACATTTTTAGCAAAATTGCTTTTTAGATATGTAAATTAACTCCTTTATGATTGGCCACCCTCTGTTCATCAGGACGATATGCTGAATAATAAAAAGGTGTTAATGTGTAAATGTAGGCAGCCATCATAACCATCAATATTTTGAAAAGAACAAGAAAATCCAGTTTACTCCTTTAATATCTTTAGTTTAATGCATCGTATTGCACATGCATTTTAATATATTTGTTTGCAGTGCATTTCTGCACTGGGAAACATTTTCTAGAGTTGCTGAAAATGTTTGGATGCATCAGTGTGTTGTGAAATAATGATTTTTACATCTACGTGTGTGTGTGTGTGTGTGTGTGTGTGTGTGTGTGTGTGTGTGTGTGTGTGTGTGTGTGTGCGTTGCAGGTAACAGAGTGTGAGATCTTCCTGTCTCTGCTGGTGAAGTTCCTGGATGGAGAGAAGCCGCAGTGGTTGCGAGCCGTGGCCGTGGAGTCCGTGCACAGACTGTGTGTTCAGCCACATTTACTGCGGTGAGGCACACACACACACACACACACACACACACACACACACACACACACACACACACACACACACACACACACACACACACACACACACATACATATTATTCTGTCATGGTGGAACTTTCCTTTGACTTCTGTTATATTTATGCAGAAAAATAATTTTTAAAAATGTAGAGTAAATATCCCCCACCCATACATAATAATATAAAAAGCATGTTTTGCTGCCTAATTTATGGCAGTCGTGAGATATTTCACTTGACGATCTGTCACGATTTGATGAGCGTGTGTGTGTGTGTGTGTGTGTGTGTGTGTGTGTGTGTGGTCTTTCTGTCAGTCATATGACATGAAGCAGCACTCCACCAAAGTCTTCAGAGACATCGTCAACGCTCTGGGCTCCTTTATCCAGTCCCTCTTCATCCTCCCCAGCACAGGAAACACTTCATCCACCAGCACACCTGCAGGTCACACACACACACACACACACACACACACACACACACACACACACACACACACACACACACACACACACACACACACACACACACTTTCACTCTCTCTCTCTCTCACACACACACACACACTCTCACACTCTCTCTCTCTCTCTCTCTCTCTCTCTCTCTCTCTCTCTCTCACTCACTCACTCACTCACTCACTCACTCACTCACTCACTCACTCACTCACTCACTCACTCACTCACTCACTCACTCACTCACTCACTCACTCACTATGATATATCTATCTTTGTGAGGACATTCATTGTCACAGTGCAGTCTCTTGATCCTTACCCTAACCCTACCCATCACAACTGTGTGTGACAGAAAAAAAACAAACCTTAAACCTAATTATTACCTGATCCCTGAAACCAGGTCTTGACCCTCAAACAGGCCTTTAAAGTGCTCAGAAAGTGAGGACCAGCTAAAATGTCTCTCTTTGTCTTCACTGCAATGTTCTTCACAAAGATAGTTAAAAGTACACATACACACACACACACACACAATGATTGTCTCATTTTAAAGTCAAATATGGTCTCTCTCAGGTGGGTCGGTATCGGGTTCACAGGCGTCTGGTCAGGGCGGTCCGGGTGTGGCAGGTGTAGGTGGAAGTCTCACCACACAGGCTGCTTTTGAGTATCGGGGGACATGGATCCCCCTCATGAACGTCAGCATCCAGGGCAGTGCCAAAGCCACCTAGTGAGTGACCAGCACTTTCAATATGAACTATTCAGGGTCCTTCAAACCCTGCAGATTCCCTGCGACTCTTTGGTTTCACGGCGCTGTTGGTGTTTTTAACTAACGTAGTGTTTCTTCTCAGCCTGGAGATGCTGGATAAGGTGGAGCCACCCTCCATCCCTGAAGGTTACGCCATGTCTGTGGCGTTCAGCGCCCTGCTGGATCTGGTGAGGGGCATCACAATGATGATCGAGAGAGAGCTCGCCAAACAAGAACAGGAAGCCGCTATGAGAGAGGAGGAGGAGGAGCAGCCGCCTGTTTCAGCCCCCCCTCAGGAACCCAGTGAGTGTGTGTGACTTTAGAGATGTTTGTTTGGGGAGCCCGTCTGAGATTTTCAGCTCTGATTTTGTTTCATCATCCTGAAGTATTTTTGGAGAACACGTTAATATTGAGACTGCTCTGTGCTGACCTCTGGCTGCCACAAGGGAAACTGCAAAACCACTATATTAACTATACTATACTAACTTGTATTACATAATATATACAATAATTTGACTAACTATAAAATTTTACAGAATTCATAAAATAAAAGGTGACATACAATACATTTAGCAAATTAATAATATCATATAATAGATATAAACAGAAATATGCCATTAATTGTACAAATTAATATCATAATGCAATCGAATCGAATTTGACAATGTAATATATGATATAATCAGTAACAACTACATTTTACAAACTAATATAATGTAATTAATACAATACAATATATACACGGTAATATAACATGAATAATATTTTACACATTTTTCAAATGTAATAAAATCTAACTATATAATAATATGATCAGTAACACAATACATTTTACAAATTAATATCATTTATCATCATTTATCAGTTTTATCATCTGAATAGATTTTTAGGAAAAGACAGAAAATGTGATAAACATATTTAAACAGTCTATATTTAATAGCAGGACATTGTTAGGGTCAGTAAATGCAAATTATAGCACACAACCTGAGCCTGCTCCTTATATGTGCCAGAATCAGTGGTGTGTATTTGTTGTGTGACAGTGTGTTTTGCTCCTGTAATGATACTGTGTGTGTTTTGTAGTGGCTCATGAGGTTTGGGAGGAAATGGTGAATGCCTGCTGGTGCGGCTTACTGGCGGCCCTCTCACTGCTGCTGGACGCAAGGTACAAGACACTCTCTCTCACACACACACACACACACACACACACACAAACACAGACACAGACATTGGCACGCTCACACTCACACAAACATACACACACTCTCTCACTCACGCACAGACACACACTCGCACATACGTATCTGTGCACAGACACACAGACACTCATTCACACAAACACTGACACACTCACTCTCTCCCTCACACACACACAGATGCATGCACACACTCAATCACACACTCACTCTCACGAAAACACAGTCACACACAGTCAAACACAGACAGACAGTCACTCTCACACACAGACTCACACTCTCTCTCTCTCTCTCTCTCTCTCTCTCTCTCTCTCTCTCTCACACACACACACACACGCACACTCACACAAACATTTGCACACACTCACGCACACACTCTCACTCATTGTGTTTATTACTCGCACGTGAGGGCTAAAACTTCATGGAAAAAGTCAAAACTTCTTATATAATAATTCACTTTATACTATATTTCATATAGTTATAGGTATGCATTATGCAGTGTAATAGACTTAAGGTTTATTTAGCATATGTGAGTCACAGAGCCTGACTGTCCTGATGATGTTTGACGTGTTTGTGTCAGTACGGACGAGACGGCAACAGAAAACATCCTGAAAGCGGAGCTGTCCGTGGCGTCTCTGTGCGGCCGCCTGGGTTTGGTGACGCCACGTGACGCTTTCATTACAGCCATCTGTAAAGCCTCTCTGCCTCCACACTACGCCCTCACCATCCTGAGCAGCAACGCCGCCAGCCTCTCCAATAAAGGTACGAGAGCCAGCGCATGCGGAAGTTCACATCAAATACAACGTGTAATAATCACATATTCATAATCAGATAATGGACTTTCGGTTTTGGTCGAAACCATTTTGGAGGGTTAAAATCAGTGACCAAAATGGTGACAATTAATTAGTGATATAATATAATACAATACAATATAATATAATTAATATAATCTATAAATAGTAGCATACAATTAATTTTTGCAAATTAATAGTAATTATATTAATTTTATTAATGTACAAAATTGATTTATTTGAATGATACACATAGCAAAAAAAATGTGTGCATATCATATATTCGTTGGCATAAATAATGAGGAGCATTTTGCTCAATATATGCACTATAGTGCATATTCATTATATTTTTACATAACCTGTTGTCTTCATAGTTGAATGCATGTTTTAATAAATCTGTAATGAAAACAGCCACAGTTAAAGTTTTTATGAGTATATTATATAATTAAAAAGTTAAAATAAAAACTTGAGATTTAAATGCTTAGTTTTTATTTGAGTCTTGATTTATTAAATTAATATCGATTAATTAATTGATTATTAAATACACTTTTGGTTTGGCTGAATTAAGTTTTCTGTGTTTGGGTAAAGAAAGAAAAAAGTTTTCAAAAGAATGTGTGTGTGTTCAGTGTACTCCATCCAGGGTCAGAGTGTGCAGATTGTCAGTCCGTCCAGTGAATCACACCAGCAGGTGGTAGCAGTGGGTCAGCCGCTCACCACACAGCCGCAGGGCACTGTTGTGGTAAATCACATGTTTATGTTGCTTATTGCTCAACCAAATGGATTTCCAGGATGATTACAATGCCTTCATCTTTCTATCTCTCCGTCAGCTTACAGCGAAGAACATTCAGTGCATGCGGACGCTGCTCAATCTGGCTCACTGTCACGGTGCTTATCTGGGAACCTCATGGCAGCTGGTATTAGCCACACTACAGGTACACACACACACACACACTCACTCACACACACACTCACTCACATACAGACGCATATATGCGCACACACACGCATACAGACGCATATATGCGCACACACACACACACACGCATACAGACGCATATATGCGCACACACACACACACGCATACAGACGCATATATGCGCACACACACACACACACGCATACAGACGCATATATGCACACACACACACACACGCATACAGACGCATATATGCGCACACACACACACACACGCATACAGATGCATATATACACACTCACACTCACTCACATACAGACGCATTTATATGCACACACACACACACACACACACACACACATACACACAAGCTTTAAATAAAAACACTCATACACACTTAAACACACACACAAACTCTCACACACACATACTCACTCACTCATATACACACATACATATGCACACATACTCTCACTTTCACACACACACACACACACACACACACATACTCTCACACACACTTACACACACACACATACTCTCTCTCTCACACACACACTCACACTCACTCACAAACAGACGCATTTATACACACACACACACACACACACACACATATACAAACAAGCATACACTTTAAATAAAAACACGCATACACACTTAAACACACACAAACTCTCACACACACATACTCACTCACTCACATACACACATACATGTGCACACATACTCTCACTTTCACACACACACACACACACACACTTTAATCGCCAGGAAGTGTTTACAGTAATTAACCAATCACAAGCCAGAGAACTGCTTGTTCATTGTACAGGGATGTGGCTTTTTTCCGTACTTATACAGAATTCCGTGTTGTCTGTCCTGAGAAGTGTGACCCATGTGAACTGCAAAATTCACAAATTTTCCTCTCTTTTCCCCTCAGCATTTGGTGTGGATTCTGGGTCTGAAACCGGCTGTTGGAGGAGTTCTGAAACCGGGAAGGGCTGTGGAGGGTCCCAGCACGGTAAAAACAGCCTCTCTCAGCTCCCTGTTCAAAACCCAGTGCGCTAGAAAGCACTTTGAGCATTGCTTTGAGGCGCTTTTTGAGATGCCAGAGTTTGTGTGCACCATAGTTGCCAGACAGCAGCTTTTTGGAGCGTAATAAGTGATAATATTATCTTTGTACATCATAGGCACTTTCTGAGTCGCATTTGTGTCCCTGATATTTCACTCCAGAAATGCTCAGGTGCCTTGAAACAAGTCCAAAAATGTTGATAGGCAACTTCATATTTTCACAGGCCAAATGTTTACATTTATGCATTTATGCAGATGCTTTTATCCAAAAGAGCCAACAATATTCATAATATACAATACAATGCAATGCAGAGTGAATGATTGTGACTGTATGTTTCTCTTCTGTTGCAGGTTTTGACCACAGCGGTGATGACCGATCTGCCCGTCATATCAAATATCCTTTCCAGACTCTTTGAAAGCTCACAGTAAGAATCCGCCGGCGTCAGAATAGAAATGATTCAGTGTGAATATCACTGATACTTAAAGAGTGTCATTGTTTAGATAAGTAGTGTTTCCATAGAATTACATGGTGTGTGTGTGATTGTAGATATCTGGACGACGTCTCTCTGCATCACCTGATAAACGCCCTGTGCTCTTTATCCATGGAGGCCATGGAGATGGCTTACGGAAATAACAAGGTGCGGCATTTTTTGGAGCTGATGATCCTTCAGATCAGTGCAGTAAGGATGCTGAAGCTTTAATCAAAACTTTTCATGTTTTATATCTGTCTAATGTCCTCGCTCAGGAGCCGTCTCTGTTTGCGGTGGCCAAACTCTTAGAGACCGGACTGGTCAATATGGACCGGATTGAGATTCTCTGGAGGCCGCTAACGGCTCATCTACTGGAGGTGAGACCAAGGGCCGATCCAATCAGTGCAGCTCCTCGTTTTGAATTCATTAATTCATAATATTATTTTAAGCCTGTTTAAGGCTTGAAGTTGCCTTTTGTCCATTTGTTTTATATTTATATATTTATTTAAATTGATTTTATTTATTTATTATGTATGTAATTTATTTAATTATTATTTATTAATATTTATTTATTTTGTTTGTCATCTTTATTTGTTTTGCTTAAAAATAATATTTATTTATTATGCATTTGTAACTTCATTAAATTGATTTATGTATATCATTTATTTTTATATATATATATTTATATATTTTTATTTTATATATTTACTGTTTTTAGTCATATTTATCTAAGTTTTGCCTAAATTATATTTATTATGCATATATAATAAATTTATTTCATTTATTATATATATATATAATTTATTATATATATATATATATATATATATATATATATATATATATATATACTGTTTAGTTTGAAGTTGTCTTTCAAATTTGTCTTATTTATATTTTTATTTATTTATTACATACTGTTATGCATAATTTATTTTAAATATCAGCTCCTCGCTTTGAATTAATTAATTCATAATATTATTTTAATGCTGAGGCTTGAAGTTGCCTTTATCCATTTATTTAACTTGATTTTATTTTTATGTGTATAAAGTGATTTTAAATTTATGTGTATAATTGATTTTATTTATGATTTATTTATATTTATTGTTTTGTCATATTTATTTGTCTTAAATTATATTTATTTATTATGCATATATGATTTATTTATTTATTTAAATGTATACATTTCTTTATTTTTTATATATATATATATATATATATATATACAGTTTAGTTTTAAAGTTGTCTTTGTCAATTTGTCTTATTTATATTTTTATTTATTTATTAGATACTGATATGCATTTATTTATATAGTTGTGAAGTAGTCTGTCCATTTTTTTTGTTTTATATTTATTTATTTATTTATTTTTTAATAATGTTTTGCTTTAAAGTCGTATTTGTCCATTTGTTTTGCTTATATATTATATTTATTTATTATGCATATATAATTTCTTTATTTAAATGTATTTTATTTTATTATTTATATATACTGTTCAGTTTTTAAGGCGTCTTTGTCCATTTAGCTTTATTTATAATTTACACAATTTAGCTTTTTTTTCTGTGTACTTCAGCTCTAGTCACTAATAATATTGTTTCAGGGTCTTGAAATCCTACTAATATTGCTAAAACAAATATTACTAATATCAGTACAACTAATCACAGTAAACAACTGTTGTAATGAGATGAGTCCTCTTCTGAAATGATAATATTTAATATTTGTGGGGCCGCTCTGATCAGTCTGGTCTGTACTTGTCTGCTGTACTCACACTTCTGTAGTTATATATATATGTATATATATATATATATGCTAAAGCACCATTCATGTCCTCATGCTGTCTTATTCCGTCTTTTCCCTTCTTTGTCTCTTGCGACATGTCTGTTTTGTAGAAGGTAAGTGCTGAACTTTCGTTTTCACTCTCTTTGAGGAGTGACCCTTCTTTTTAAATCGGTCTGTCTGAAATCGTCTGTTTTCTCTGTAATGTTTTCAGGAACGTATCAGCCTCCGTTTAGTTTCATTTCATTGTTTTTGTTGTTTGCGTTGATCAGATGCTTTTGTTTTCAAAATGATCTTGGCTGTCACATGACTCATCACTTTGACCTCTTCATTGAAAACCATTACGATTATTTAATCATCTGCTTTACTTTTACATTCATAAAACACACCGATCTTTGATCTACACACTCCAAATCCAATAAATGTCAATCAAACGTAATTTATGAATATTTTGCAAATCAGTTCATTTCTATTTTGTGTAATAAATGGATGTTTAAATGCTTTATTTGCACTATAACCAATATCTATTGCTTTGCTTTTTTTCCTTGTGTTAATGATGTTATTTTGTCCATCCATGTGTTGTCACCCTCCATTTGCAATGTTTGATTCATCTGTTTGTATTTCCTTAATGGGTGAATCTCACCTGATGTATCCGGGTCAAAATCAAAAGAAAATAATAACGAAATGATGTGTTGCATAAGAAGATGAAGCCTAACATGCCATTATCTTGTCAGGTGTGCCAGCATCCTAACACTCGTATGAGGGAGTGGGGTGCAGAGGCCATTACTTCGCTGATCAAAGCTGGACTCTCCTACAAACACGAGCCACCGCTGTCCCAAAACCAGGTAGCAATTCAGTCGGATTTGAGTTTGGTTATTGATTGGACAACACTTAACCAATCCCCTGTCCTCTTCAGCGGCTGCAGCTGCTGCTTCTGAACCCGCTGAAGGAGCTCTCCAACGTCCTTCACGCTGATATCCGACAGAAACAGCTGGAGTGTGTCCTACAGATCCTGCAGAACCAGGGAGACAGTCTCGGACCAGGATGGCCTCTGGTACTGGGGGTCATCGGAGCGATCCGCAATGACCAGGGGTGAGACACACAGCCAAAAGACCATCCTAACCCTCTGATGCTCTTCTGTCATTTTTGACCGAAACATTTTACGTTGTTTTTAAAGAATTTTTTACTTCATCTGTACGAAACTTAGTAAAGGTTTTTGGCACTTGCTGTGTGAACACACACACACACACACACACACACACACAAATCATGGATATGATTTGAAAAGGTTAAATGGTCCTGAAAAAAATAGTCACACTTGTATTGTTCACGGTCAAAATTTGCTGCAAATTTCATCTAGTGGAAGCGTTTGGCACTGCACCCTAACAAAATATTACTGATTTTTCATATATATTTTCATTGGTCCTGGTTGGGTTATGCTAGTTAGTGGTGGATTTGTGATTGTGTAACTAGTTTTACTCAACCGCCCCAAGCGAGACTCGAACCGGGGTCTCTGGCATGGAAGGTAGGTGCACTAACAAGGATGTTAAAGACTGCAGCCCCTAGCGTTAGTTGATAGCACACCTCTTAAGGCCGGGAAAGTTTACCTACATAGCTCTTACTGGCCTATGTCTGTTACACTTGGTCAAACATGAAGACTTCCTTGTGAAGCTGGTTGGCCAAGAAAGCTTTTATGATTTAGCTAGTTAGCAGCTATCATCTAAGTGTTGATCTTAGTCTCATTTGTACCCAACGCATCTTTCCTTCCTCAGTGAATCCCTTATACGAACAGCGTTCCAGTGCCTGCAGTTGGTGGTGACCGACTTCCTACCCACAATGCCTTGCATGTGCCTCCAAATTGTGGTGGATGTAGCTGGCAGCTTTGGGCTCCAGAACCAGGAGCTGAACATCAGCCTGACATCTATCGGCCTGCTGGTGAGGAGTTCTGATAGTAAAAACTCCTTAAAAGTTTTTGCAAGTCATGTTCCTTTGAGTACAGTGACTAAAAATCTTCTCTTTGTCCACTGCAGTGGAACATCTCAGACTACTTCTTTCAAAGGGGAGAAGCCATTACAGAGGAGCTGGAAAAGGAGGAAGCAGTTCTCTTGAAACAGGCCCAAGATAAAGGTGAACCTCTGAACCGACCCTTCCACCCTGCACCGCCCTTTGACTGCCTGTGGTTGTGCCTGTATGCCAAACTGGGTGAGTTGTGCGTGGATCCACGACCGGCTGTGAGGAAAAGCGGTGGCCAAACAATGTTCTCCACCATTGCTGCTCACGGAACGCTGCTGCAACCACCGACCTGGAACATTGTGGTTTGGAAGGTACTGGATCAGGCTTGGCCAGTGACCAAATGAACCCAATTGTATTGTTATTGTTGCCTAAAAGCTCTGTAACGTTGCTCCGCAGGTTCTCTTTCATCTGCTGGACTGTGTAAGAAAGTCCTCCACCACGGCCGACAAGGAGAAGATAGAATCTGGAGGTGGGAACATCCTCATCCACCATTCGCGCGACACGGCAGAGAAGCAGTGGGCAGAAACGTGGGTTTTGACGCTCGCGGGCGTAGCTCGGATCTTCAACACCAGGAGATATCTGCTCCAGCAGCTGGGTAAGCATTGAAAGATGTGGTTGTCAGAGGCTACGTCTACACTAATATGGATATATTTGAAAACAGCTGTTTCTCCACATTTTAGCCTTCCATTCACACTGAGATTACATTTTTTGTCTTGCAAAAACTGATTTTTGAAGACACTCTCCCAAGTTGTAGTTTGGACCGTGAAAACTGAGGTATTTGAAAATGATGCATGTTTAGTTATGTGACGCATATTGTACTTTAGTCATGTGACCCTGTTTACACGTGGTATTAAGATGTTTTGGTCTATGGGATCACAAGTGGACGACACTAAATACAGGTGTAACGGTCTAAAATGTTTTGAGCTTGTCCACTTTCAGCCACTTCCAGAGTTAGTCGAAAACGCATTAGACCGGATTACTTTCGTAGAGTAAACACTCATGTGGTCGAATGCACATGAACAGCCACTAAAAGACGCCCTACTCTCCGTCTACTGACCTAAAAGCATGAACATTATGGGATGCACGCTAGCCAGACAGGATGTAAACTCTGTCGGCTGAAGATCCAAGTTTGGTTTGAAGAGGGGAAACGTCCCAAGCACAATGTTCTCTCTCCATTCCTGATTCCTAACACACACTCACAGCGTTCAGCTGGTCTTCCGGCTGTCAGAGCAGAAACTAAAGCTGCTGCTCTTCGTATGTTTTCCGTCGTCTCCAGGCATGTTCGTATGTAAATTCCGTGAGCTTATTTCATCCTTTAGATCTGAAAAAGCCCATACATTTACCCGCCCATAGACCCTCCCCTCAGAAATCAGGACAGAAGTGGTTGAAAGTGGACAAAAGAGATGGATTAAAAACCAGGTGTAAACAGGAATGTGTATCCCTCATCCACTTGTGATCTGATCGACCAAAACGCATCTTAATACCAGCCTAACAGGGCCTATATTTATAACGGTATGTGTCTGTTTCGTTTCGGTGTGGACGAGATGCTAGTGTGGACAAAAAGCTTTTTGAAACAAAAAACGCAGTTTTCAAATGTATCCGTATTAATGTATCCGTATTAAAATCTCAGGTTCTTGCTTTCTTGCAGGTGACTTTTTCAAGGCTTGGGAAGTTCTTTTGGACCACATCCAGTCCGCTGCCCTCAGCAAGAACAATGAAGTTTCCCTCGCCGCACTCAAGAGCTTCCAGGAGATCCTCCAGCTAGTCACGCCCATTAAAGACACAGATAAACCTGATGCTCTCGCAGCTATGGACGTTCCTCCTGTCCTTATGGAGTCTCTTCAAGGTTCCGGGCCAGGAAGACCCCTAGTCCGATCCGATTCACTTGTCGAGCGACTAGCCCAGCGCTACGGCATCCAACCTTCGCTTCCGCCACCTGGAGAGGAGCTGGACGACTCGGCCCTTTGGTGGTCAGCGTGGAACACTTGGTACCGAGTAGGAACCGAGTGCACGCGACCCCCTAGTGGTGGACCAGATAAACTAGTGTTCGTACCCAGCCAGCCTTTCCTGACGGCGCTAATACAGATTTTCCCAGCGTTGTACCAGCACATCGCAGGAGGGTTCAGCATGGAGGATCTCAAGAAGCTGGGGGTGATTCTGTATGGAGCCGTGTCGGTCCCCATAAGTTCCGACTCCTCGCCGTTCATCTTGCCCTCCTACACGGAGGCGGTGCTCACCAGCCTGCAGGAAGCGGTCCTGACCGCCCTTGATGTCCTGCAAAAGGTACGGCACATCCAGAATCTACAGAAAGGGTTAGTTCACCCAAAGACGAAAATTATCCCATAATTTATTCGCCCTCAAGCCATCCTAGGTGTATATCACATTTGTCTTTCAGCCAAACACAATCTGAGTTATATTAAAAATATCCTGGCTCTTCCAAGCTTTATAAAGGCAGTGAATGGTTCCTTAGATTATGAAGCCCAAAAAAGTGCATCCATCCATCATAAAAGTACTCACACAGCTCCAGGTGGTTAATAAAGGCCTTCTGAAGCCAATCAATGCATTTGTGTAAGAAAAATATTTTTAACTTTATAAACTATAATCACTGGCTTCCTGTAATGGCCGTACGCGAGTCAAGTTCCGGCGTAAGAGTGACCTCTGACACGACGCATAACATAGGATGTAGGTGTAGCGTAAGTTCAGGTGAGAGTCGATGCCTCTCGTGGTTCAAACAACAAACTCAAGCTCCTTCCACATTTCTCTTTAAAAACTCTCATTTTAGACGGTGTTTTGTTTTGCTCTATCCTCTGCGCTTCCACATATGCCAATACGTCATGTGTCGGGCCAGAGGTCACTCTTCTACCGGAACTCAATTCGCGTACGGCCGTTACCGGAACCCAGTGATCATGGATTACACACTTATTATATCAACTAGATCAGTTGATTGTGATTGATATTGTCTGAATGAGATTGTGTCATTGTTCCAGGCAATTTGTGTGGGTTCAGAAAATCTCCAGGTGATGTATCCCGCCATCTTTGAGCAGCTCCTGCTGTTCGTTGAGTTCTCCTGTAAACCTCCTCAGTATGGAAAAATGGAGACCAAACACGTGGCAAATGCCAAATACAACCAGGTGAGTCTCTGTCATGTTTCCACCTCAGATGGGCCTCACTCTTCAGCTGTTCACAAGATGGTGGAATTGCTTTTGTTCCATTGTTTTATGACTCACCACACATACACTCATCATCATCATACTCCATATTTCCACATCTGTTTGCGGATATGATGTAGATGATCTTTGTGTCTGCTCAGGAGCATTTTGAATGCACACATTGAAGGACGTCTTCACTTCTTTGCTGTTTATAATGTCTTTATTGCATTGTTTTTTTAACCTGTTCAGTTTTTATGTGGCTCTAGGATTACAGTACCTTTTTCATAAACATTTGGATTTTTTTTTTTTCGATACATTCAGTGGTCTCTCTTACTGATTGTTTTTGAAGATTTTTGTCCTCGCATGGTGTGGTTTTCTTTTCTTTTAGTCATGTCTGAATACTTTGGACCACGTTGTTTTTTTTCAAATTCAACTTTTCAACATTTTTAGGGTTTTAAACATGTACAGCTTTAATGATATTAGGGATGCACAATATATCGGCCACTTAATCGGTATTGGCCGATATACATGTTCATTTTTAATGTTATCGGCCCGATAATAAAATTTGGCCGATATATTAAAGCCGATAAATAATGTATTATTTCCTTTAGTGGAGACACTTCAGATGCACACTGTTCAGCATGATGGGTTTGAATTGCTTGAAATATGATTGGAATCAATTCAATGCTTGGAGTGCCTGGAGTGCTTCATAAAATCATAATGAGAAAATCATAATTGTTTGGCTTTTAATGGTGAGACTTTTGTTTTTGTAATCAGGCTCTCAAAAATTATATACAAATCTAGATTTAGGTTTATCGGCCAATATATCGGTTATCCCGGCTTTCAAATATAAAGAATTATCGGTTATCGGTATCGGCCAAAATTTTCATGTCTGTTCATCCTGTCCAAAATTTTCGAGAATGTCATGATGTAAATTTGAATCCCTCAGGTTAAATGCAAAGTATTTTTAAACATGACTTTCAAACCAAACGTTTGTTTGTCTTTGTTGTTGTCATCGTTTAAAGCAGTTTCATTAGTGTGTTGTTGTGATCAGCAGTGGTAGTAAACATTTGTCTGCTCTTCTCTTGTTCTGTTTTTGTACTTCATATGGATCCACTTTAGATCCAACTGTTTGCACCGGTGAGTTCTTCCTCCCTCCCGCTGTCTTCCTATATATCTCTGTCTCTCGTCTGCTTTCTGCCACGTTTTCTCTTCCTTTTCTTTCCCTTCGGCTACTCTTGATCTCCATTTATCTGCTCTAAATGACAGCCTTCGCTCTTTCATACTCTTATACCATTTCTCCGCTCATTTCCACTAGCCACGTTTATTCATTCATCTCAAAACTGCCAAAATGGACTAATTCCAGGGTTATTTTATGGCATTCCTTAGAACTCTCTGTTGAAAAGTTCTGAAATTTGGCACACTTATAGTGGAGAGTCTCCTCTTCTATAGTTTTTCAAACTCTAAGTTAAACTTAAAATCTTTGACTATTTTTGAAATAGCATACTATCATACTACTCTTATTCTGCATTTACACCGAATGCGAATTGAGCGTCTGGAGCAAGTGATTTCCATGTTAAGTCAATGTAAAGACGCATTGACGTGCTTATGGAGATCCGTTTAGCGCGATGCGATTTTTGCCTCATTCGCCCAAAAGAGGCAAATTGAGTGCCTTGTGCGATACACGCGAGTGATTTTTATTTTGTGCTTTTTGAGCTTTTCTGATGCCCGAGTTGAAAGATCTGAACTTTGGTGTCTGTTGGCGCCGTGTTAACCAATCAGGAGCCTGCTTACTGCTGTCACGTGGTGAAGTGACATGATAAATGTCCTGGAGGGTGATCCTCATTCCGATGCGGGACAACAGGTCATCAAACTTGGCGTGGGACAGAGGGAAGTACAGTTGACAGCAGCCGTCATCCTGGAGCTAGTGGTGAAACTCGGCAAACTGGGGGTACGCCTCCGGAGGGTCTGGTGGACTGAAGTACGGCGACGACGACCCCTACACCGCCTTTCTGCTCTCCAGAGCGGTGACTCTCTCGATGAATGCTCGATCAACATCAGCCATCTTGCAAACAGACAACCGCCTAGCACTTGCCCCTCCCACAAGAAGCGAATTTCGCCTCGAACGCGCGTCTTATTTCGCTTCAAACGCTCTCTTTATATGCAAATTAAAATTAAAGCGAATTGGACACGCGAGTGGATTCAAAATGTTCAAGCGTCCAACTAGACACGATAGAAGCGAATTTGACGCTCAATTTGCGCTCAGTGTGAACGCAGCATTACTATTGTGGCAGAGTGTAGTATGTCTAAACTGCATTTGTCTGTATGCATAGAATACTAGTACATTTATCAAAATATACAGTATACAACACTACAAGAAATACAGTATCCCACAATGCAATGTGCTTGACTTGACCTTCCATTTCCAGTGTTTTTACAATTTAAATTTTTAGCATTTTGGTTTCCAAGATGATAACTGGATTAAACTTGCAACATGTTGACCATAAAGTAGCTTGCTATTGTTTTGTTGCACAAAAAGCTATTTTTATAATGTAGAATACAGTATATACTGCACACTTTTCAGCAAGTATTAAGCTATTATTCCATTCTGAATTGCCTTATATCTAGTTTAATCTGGTTTCATTTTTGTCCAAAGCCTACTTACAAACATTAGCTTTCATTGGCTCTTCCAGATTTTGTTCAGGTTATTAATGGTTAAAAGTTATTAATAGCCTTTTGATTTACCAGTTTGCATGTAACGCATTAATGAATTGGACGACAAGGATGCCAAACAAGAAATAAGGATGTATCTTCTAGAGGTTGACCGATAGTGGATTTTACCGATAACAATAAGTAGTTTGGCCCACGCTGGCCGATAACCGATTTATCAGCCGATAACACAACAAATGCTGCTGAACTTTATTACAAAAATTGAAAAACAGTACTGAACCATGAAAATGTACTGCACTTTTTAAATATAAAAAATATTAATATATTATTCATCAACTAATGTTAAGAGATATAACTTTAAAATGTAAAAATGTATTAGTAAATCTTGAAATTACCAATCAACAATACTTTTATTAAAATTGGTAAAAGGTTATTAAACTTTTATTGTAAAGTGTTACCATTTATAAATCCAAACAGTCATGCTTAAAGATGGCCATCTACACATAGTGTTGAAATTAGACACATATGCATGTTGTGTGTATACTCACACTTGTGTTTGCTTCCATTTTAGAACACTTGATAATTATCTTATCAAAATAACAGAATATGTATTACGGTGACCATAAAAAAGAACTAAAATCGGATGCGTTTCTGATTTGTTTATAGGTATTGACACTAAGTGAAAATAGCGTGTTTTCTTAGCGATAGATGCTTTTTAAACAGTTTAAATAGCAATAAATTCTATTTACACTGTAAAAATAGGAGTAGTTGCTTTGCAATAAGTGTAAATAGTAGTTAGGTGGTATTTATACTTATAAATAGTAGCAGATATTAATTGCACCTCGGTGTTATTGTACATCAAACGATATGCAATATTATATAAATTATATAAAATGTATATTTTCATCAGTTTTTGTCATCTAAAACTGTTTTTTATTTATTTATCGTCTCGTTTTCGTCAGTGAAGAAAGGTTATTTAAATGAACACTGGTTGCATATAAAGTTTAAATGATTATAAATATCATTCTTTTGCAATTGAACAAATTCAAATAATGCTGAATCTAAAGCCTTTGAACTACTTTTGCTCGAATCGGCAAACTCATTCACTCTTGTGTGTATCAGTGGCGTGCTTGGCCTGTAGTTGCTGCTTTTCATCTAATATTATGGACCGTGTCAGAGTGATGTGGGACTTATCATTGAAATTTGACACAAATGTTATTAGTGTTGAAGTGGAAATCTGTAGGGGCTGTTCTTCCAGTCATCTGCAGCATTTAAGCCCTGTCCTGTAGATCATTTTACAGATAGTGGGGATAATAAGATAAAAATCAGATTTGGGTTTGAACTAAGAGCCCATCTGGAGACCGGTGTCATGAGAAACCGAGATACCCCCTCGGGTCTCCGTTAGGACCCATGCCTGATCAAAAGTTGTCTTGTCTTGAAGAAAAATACTGCATATTAAAAGTCTGTTGAACCAATGGGATCACTCGGGGTCCTAAAGGAGGGGGGGCTCGATTTTTCACCACAACGGCCCCCTCCTCTCATATTATATTATTTTACAAGTATTTATGTCTTTGAGGCCGACAATTGTTCTTTTAATAATACATTTCAATATGTTAAATTCCCTCTTTATTTCATGCTTTTGTTTCTGTCTGTCTCCAGGCGGAATGGGTGGCCTTAAACTACGTGCCATTTGCGGAGCGATCCCTGGAGGTGGTGGTTGATCTGTATCAAAAAACGGCCTGCCACAAAGCCGTTATCACAGAGAAAGTCCTGCAAAACATCATTAAGGTACAAAGCAAAAATCATCCGTTTATTACATTTATTAAACTGACTAACCTCAGCAAATATAATTACATTGGCTTGAGATATGCCAATCATGTTAGCAAAATGTTAAATCATACTAGCAAGATGTTAAAATCATGTTAGCAATGTGTTGAATCATGTTAGCAACATGTTCAATTTTGTTAGCAAATGTTAAATCATGCTAGCAAAATACTAATCATGCTACCAAAGTGATGAGTCTTGTTAGAAATGTGTTAATATTAATGTTAGCAACAGGCTAATGATGTTAGCAATGTGTTAAATTTTGTTTGCAACGTGTTAAATAATGCTAGCAGTGTGTATAGCAACATGTTAAATCATGTTAGTAATGTGTTTAGCAAACATGCTAAATTGTGTTAGCAAAATACTAATAATGCTAACATGTTAGCAAACATGTTAATCATGCTAGCAGTGTTACATCATGTTGGCAATGTATTAAATCATGCTAGCAAGATGTTAAATCATGTTAGCAACATGTTAATAATGCTAACGATGTGTTACATGTTGGCAATGTATTAAATCATGTTAACAAAATACTAATAATGTTAGCAAATGTGTTATGTTAGCAAACATGCTAATCATGTTAGGACATGTTAATCATGCTAGCAATGTGTTAAATCATGTTGACAATGTGTTAAATCATGTTAGCAACGTTAAATCATGTTAGCAAACATGCTAATCATGTTAGGACATGTTAATCATGCTAACAAGATGTTAAATCATGTTAGCAACATTAAATAATGCTAGCAAAATACTAATCATGTTAGAACATGTTAAATCATGCTAGCAATGTATGCTAGCAACATGTTAGCATGTTAAATCATGTTAGCAATGTTCAATATATCTGTCTTTCTGTTTTTCTGATAGACTATTGGCTTCAAAACATTCAATCTTTGAACTTTTAAAGCTACTTAAAACTGAAAACCTTCAAACTTTTAAACCTTTTTCAGACTTTCTGGTCTGGCTTTCTCAAGCCAAGATTGTCTTGATGAACGTTTTTATCTAGTGGATTTTTGTCATGCTATGTTGTGAATTAGTTGATTAGTAGTTTTGTATATATTTATGTAACATGTTA
Source organism: Paracanthobrama guichenoti (assembly GCA_018749465.1). Taxonomy (NCBI): domain Eukaryota; kingdom Metazoa; phylum Chordata; class Actinopteri; order Cypriniformes; family Gobionidae; genus Paracanthobrama; species Paracanthobrama guichenoti. The sequence continues at coordinate 6,003,228 of CM031967.1, forward strand.
GACACTGTGTCAGGCTTATCTGCACGTTTAAAGCAGAAGCTTCTCTGTGTTTAGACTCTGAGGATTCCTCTGGGTCTGAAGTACGCCTGTCCCGCTGAGAGCACCTGGAAACTGGCCGTCTCTTCTCTGCTCAAAGTGCTTTCCATTGGACTCCCTGTTGCCCGGCAACAAGCATCCTCAGGCAAATTTGACACGATGTGGCCGGAGCTAGCAAACGCATTTGAGGACTTCCTGTTTACCAAAAGGTGTTCAATTTCTTTTGAAGAGGATCTCAACATGATAGCATGATATATTAAATGCAAACAGTGCTCACTTACGTTCCTCTTGTATCCCACAGCACACCTCCAGATAATTTGTCCATACAGGAGTTCCAGAGGAATGAAGCGGTAGATGTGGAGGTAATTTCATCTGACAGTACATCTGACAGTACATGGCCACATATTACTGTTATGAAACCAACATAAAAATACAGAGGTGGAATTCCAGAATTATTGGTAATAAATGCCTTTTAAAAAAGGATTGATATAACCGGCTGATATTTGGACAATTTGTGATAATTATATTTTTAGTAACTATTAAGCATATATTGTCTAAAAAAAAGTGTTTTGTTAAATACTGCAAATTTTAGTATATTATTTAAATTATATAATGTATGTGTGTGTGTGTATACACTGATCAGGCATAACATTATGAGCACCTTCCTAATATTGTGTTGGTCCCCCTTTTGCTGCCAAACAGCCCTGACCTGTCGAGGCATGGACTCCACTAGACCCCTGAAGGTGTGCTGTGGTATCGGCACCAAGATGTTAGCAGCAGATCCTTTAAGTCCTGTAAGTTGCGAGGTGGGGCCTTTATGGATCGGACTTGTTTGTTCAGCACATCCCACAGATGCTCGATTGGATTGAGATCTGGGGAATTTGGAGGCCAAGTCAACACCTCAAACTCATTGTTGTGCTCCTCAAACCATTCCTGAAGCATTTTTGCTTTGTGTCAGGAGCATTATCCTGCTGAAAGAGCCTCAGCCACCAGGGATTACCGTTTCCATGAAAGGGAGTACAGGATCTGCAACAATGCTTAGGTAGGTGGTGCGTGTCAAAGTAACATCCACATGGATGGCAGGACCCAAGGTTTCCCAGCAGAACATTGCCCAAAGCATCACACTGCCTCCGCCGGCTTGCCTTCTTCCCATAGTGCATCCTGGTGCCATGTGTTCCCCAGGTAAGCGACGTACACGCACCCGGCCAGCCACGTGATGTAAAAGAAAACGTGATTCATCAGACCAGGCCACCTTCTTCCATTGCTCCGTGGTCCAGTTCTGATGCTCACGTGCCACTGTTGGAGCTTTCGGTGGTGGACAGGGGTCAGCATGGGCACCCTGACTGGTCTGCGGCTATGCCGCCCCATACACAACAAACTGTGATAACTGTGTATGATAGATACTGACCACTGCAGACCAGGACCACCCCACAAGAGCTGCAGTTTTGGAGATGCTCTGACCCAGTCGTCTAGCCATCACAATTTGGCCCTTGTCAAACTCGCTCAAATCCTTACGCTTGCCCATTTTTCCTGCTTCTAACACATCAACTTTGAGGACAAAATGTTCACTTGCTGCCTAATATATCCCACCCACTAACAGGAGCCGTGATGAAGAGATAATCAGTGTTAGTAAGTGGTCATAATGTTATGCCTGATCTGTGTGTGTGTGTGTGTGTGTGTGTGTGTGTGTGTGTGTGTGTGTGTGTGCACACACACACACACACACACACACACACACACACACACACACTCTCACAAAATAAATGTTATATTGTAATCTATAAAAAATATATTGTGTTTTTTGTCCTCTAGGTGGTGCAGTTGATCAGCACAGAGATTTTACCATTTGCTAATTTCATACCCAAAGAGTTCGTAGGTCGTATCATGAGCATGCTCAATAAAGGATCGATTCACTCTCAGTCGTCTTCATTCACAGGTAGAGAAAATCATCAGTCTTCATCTGATTCAGAATGTGTCAACTGTTCTTATAGCAATAGTTCAGAAGATTCCCTCATTTGCTCTCAAAAGATGATATTAGGAAGATATCCATGCTGATGTTGTCAAGATCCTAAAAGTATCAAGTAGCCATAAGACTTCATATGATAGGCTTGTGTGAGGAACAGAATGACATTAAAGGGGTCATGAACTGCACTTATGATGTTATCAAGATTATTACATTAAAAAAAACATCCTAATAAAGAAGTAATAAGCTATTTTCTGTCCTGTTTTTGACCCTCTCTTTCGAACACGTTTTGATGGGCGTGTCACATTCAAGACTTGGAAGTAAACGCCCACTGCTTTGATTGGGTAACAGTTTTGCATATTAAAATACGTAAGTATTTGGAGTTATCACAGTTATAGTTGACAAAAGGATGACTTGCGTGTGAATTATGAATGAAAGTGACATTATTTGTCACTGTCTGTGTATAGGCTATTCATAGTTCACCCTTTACGATAAAGTGAAAAACGTGTTAAATAAAATGTGTCAGTAATGTCTTATGACAAAACAGTCACTCACTGAAGCTTTTATTCAGGATTACAGTGAATGGCTTCAATCAATTCTCCATGAGCTTTCCGATAATAATCCAGCGCATTAACTCCATAAATGAAGGAGCAAAGGAAAGAACAGCAAATAACAACTATTCAGTTTGACTGCGGCGTTACAGTATAAATGCTCAGCACATATCAACAATCTGTTATCCTCAGAAGCGTCTCTATGGTTTTGTTGCGGGAGTAATCTTGTGTTTCCGTCTCGTATTTACTACTACATGACGTGTGAATTGTTGGGGCGGGGCTAAAGAGGTGATTTAGAAGTGAGCGTCGATCTTCTGCAGAGGTGGTCGCACTGACGTAATAATGTGACAAAAGCTTTTCTGAGCTTGGTTGGACTATCGAGGAAGTTTTGAAACTTACAGGGCATTTTTATAGTGAGCTCTTATATGTCAAAGGATCAAGGAAAATGCGATTTGGTAATTCATGACCCCTTTAAAGTCACTCAATAACAATGGTCAAAAGCAGGATTTGGTGTATGAAGGCACTTACTGTCTCCTCTCGTCCCGCGCAGAGGCTGAAATGGACATCCGTATGCGGGAGGAGTTCTCTAAAGTGTGTTTCGAGACGCTCCTGCAGTTCTCCTTCAGTAATAAAGTGTCGACGCCGCAGGAGGGCTACATCTCCCGTATGGCGCTGTCAGTGCTGCTGCAAAGGGCGCAGGACGTGCTCCGACGATACGTGGAGGACGAGAGACTCAGTGGACGCTGCCCGTTGCCCAGGTCAGCTGACGGAAACACACACACACACACACACATACACACTGTTAGGCTGGTATTAAGATGCATTTTGGTCCATCGGATCACAAGTGGACGAGGGAGACACATTCCTGTTTACACCTGGTGTTTAAATCCGTCTCTTTTGTCCACTTCAACCACTTCTGTCCTGATTTCTGAGGGGAGGGTCCATGGGTGAGTAAATGTATGGGCTTTTTCAGATCTTTCCATGTAATGGACGAAATCGGCTCACGCAATTTACATATGAACGCAACCGGAGACAAGAAAACGCACGGAGAGCATCAGCTTTAGTTTCTGCTCTGAAAGACACAAGACCAGCCGAACGCTGCGAGTGTGCGTTAGGAATCAGGAATGGAGAGAGAACATTGTGCTTGGGACGTTTTCCTCTTCAAACCAAACTTGGGTCTTCAGCCGAGAGCGTTTCAAATCCCATCTGGCTAGTGCGCATCCCATAATGTTCACACATTAGGTCAGTAGGCGGAGAGTAGGGCATCTTTTAGTGGCTGTTCGGACGTATATCCGGACATCAATCTGGTCTAATGCGTTTTCGACTACCTCTGGAAGTGAGCGGTGTATTTTGGCATCGATTTGATGAAGAAGTGTGCTTAACTGTCATGAAAATAAAACACAATGCAATGTCACAATGCAAAAAAAAAAAACATTCTAAAAATAGGCATCAAATTTGAATGCAACATGTAATTATTTTCTTTCTTTTGATTTTGGGATGAAATGTATGGAAGCTTGTTTCTGACACGGAATAGACAATTCTGAGAAGAAAGGTCTGTTACCGTTTAAATGGTTTTATTCCGTGGCAGAAACAAGCTTCCATAGAAATGTGCGCTGGACATTCGCTTTGACTAACTAAACTGCACAGAACTTGGTTCTGATTGGTTTTCACCATTTCTTTTTCAAGGCAACAAGTGACTGAGATCATCTTTGTGTTAAAAGCCATCAGCACACTCATGGATTCCTTGAAAAAGACTCAACCAGAGAACGGTGAGACAGCTTTGTCCTTTTGATTATTTGAACGCAACTTCTGCGTTTACATGAAACCTAGACTAGAATCTTTTGCATTGTTTCACATCTGTGTTATCTGTGCCCCTGTGCTTACCTAGACAGCATTTTGAGGCATCATAGGCAAGTTTTGCATCCTAATTTCTCTTCCTCTTCCTCTTTGCTGTCCGGGCGTCAGTGGATGGGAACGTGTGGGCTCAGGTGATCGCGCTGTACCCGACACTGGTGGAGTGCATCACCTGCTCGTCTCCTGAAGTGAGCTCCGCCCTCAAAGACGCCCTGGGGCCCTTCAAAGACTTCATGCAACCGCCCGTCTCCAAAGTGCAGAACGGCGAGTCGTGACTGAACGTTTTTATTCCACCGCGAACATGAATGTGACTGTTTCATACACCACGCGCGAGGACTCCGATTCGCCCCCATCGTCATGGAAAGCTGTTGATTGACAGCTCCAAATCCCATCATTCTAAGCTTCTTCTAATACGAGCTGACGGTAGACTCTGATTGGCCGACGTTAACGATGTATTAACTGCTACGTTAAATTTGCAGTGTTTGTTGTTTTTATGGGTTTTTGGTCCCCCCCTTAATGTACAGTGTTTGGTGATAGTGTTAAAGATGTAATTAAGAATTACGTATTTGGATTGAAAATCAAATCCAAAAAAAAAGCATTTAAAAAGAGAGGACAGAAACATCATAATAAATACATGAAGGATGGTTTTTTTTTTTTTTTTTTTTGTGAAAATTTTCTCAACAGCAATGAATTTTATGCAAGATCTTACTGTAACATTCCATGTCATCTTTAGCCGCATTGAGAAGGGTTGAACCCGGTGTGTGTACAATAATAAATGGTACAGTTCTATGAACATCAAACGTATCGCTCCTCTGGTTATTCATTAAACGCATTTCACTTCAGGCGGCGCCGGTGCAGAAGTTAATTTACGCTCAAATATGACTATGTAAAAACATTTCAAGCTCTGAATGTACATGAAGCATCAAACAACCTATGGTTTTAACGTACAGTCGGGCATTAATTATAGCAGGATAATTGCAACCTGACAAGGTGATCAGGATCCCAGAGCCTGTCATGTGTTTGACATGCCATACTGCATCTAAAACTATTACGAGTGCATGGAGCTTGTATCATATTGAGAAACTACATGGAATATTTGCGCTTTGAAAAATGTGTTTCGCCACAGAGCCATTTAAAACAAGGCAAAAACTGATTAAAAACTTCAAACAAATGACAATCTAAAATATTTTCCAATCTACATTTCCCGTATACATTTTACCTTTTAAAAAAAATTCACTTGCATTTGTTTTACAGCCAAATAAAACAAAAACAACTGGATTCTCATTCTTTTGGACTGTCAGATTGGCTTCACTTTTCAGTTAAAGGGATAGTTCACCCCAAAATTTAAATTCTGTCATCGTTTACATTTGTGACCCTGGAGCACGAAACCAGTGACAAACTGTGGCAATAGCCAACAATACATTGTATGGGTCAAAATGATCATTATGATCATTTTATTTTAAGTAAAGACCCTGTTCCATGAAGATATTTTGTAAATGTCTTACCTAAAAATGTATTATTAGTAGTGATATGCATTGCTAAGGACTTCATTTGGGCAACTTTAAAGGAGATTTTCTCAATATTTAGTTTTTTTGCACCCTCAGATTCCAGATTTTCAAATAGTTGCATCTCGGACAAATACTGTCCTATCCTAACAAACCATACATCAATGGAAAGCTTATTTATTCCACCATTATTCTTATTTATCTCAATTTCACAAAATGGACCCTTATGACTAGTTTTGTGGTCCAGGGTAACATATATTTTGAAGAATGTTGGAAGCCAGACAGTGGTTGACCAGATATTGACTTCCATCTTTTTTTTTTTTTTTTTTGTTCTTTCCAATTAGCCTAGAAGTCTAGATGCATCCCTAGAGGCAGCAAATGTAATTTGCAGCCAGGGTCGTCTAGCAACTCTCCGTTGGCTTGCGAGCTGGAAAATCCAAACTCTAGTCAGGCCAATCACACCGTGTATAGAGTCGATGGGCGGGTTTGTGATTTAAAACTGAGGAATACAGGAAGCAATCCGTCATGAAGAGGTGAAGAAACGCCTCGAAATACTAAGTTTTGGACTACTCAGTGTGGCACAAGCTAGAGTAGGGAGGGAATAGAGGAAAATACGTAATTTTTTTTTTTTTTTTTTTGGATTTGATTTTGATTGACAAAGACCTGAGAGACTTTGTGTTCTTAAATAGTGGGTTAATTTGGTAAATTACGTGTTTTGTACAAGCTTTTTCAGATAAAAAAAACACTATTCAATACAAATATTTCATAAAACGGATAGTTCTGGCCCTGGATGCTGGTCAATACGGCGTTCCAGTCGTGCTGTCTTTCCAGTCGGACTGCGCATTCATTCGAATGGCTTGTTTTTCCACACGGCATGATGGGATATGACGTTTTTGTGGGCGTTCCCAGTAATGCCGACCAAGTCTATTACCAACATTCTTTATAAATATCTTCTTTTGTGTTCAGCAGAAGAAAGAAACCCATGCAGGTTTGAAACAACTTGTGGGTGAGTAAATAATTTATTCTTTAAAAAGTGAACTATCCCTTTAACGGCATGTTTTTATGTTTTTGGAAGCAGCCATTTCGTCTAAGCACGACTGGAACGCCGTATTGACCAATCAGCATCCAGGACCAGAACTATCCGTTGTATTAAATATTTGTATTAAATAGTTTTTTTTTTTTTAAATCTGAAAAAGCTTGTACAAAACACGTAATTTGCCAAGTTAACCCACTATTTAAGAACACAACGTCTCTCAGGTCTTTGCACCAAGTGAGAGTGGGTGTCAATCAAAATCAACTCATTCAAAATCACGAGCTCAAAGTCTCGTGTGAACGCAGGACAGCGCCATTGGCTGGAGAATGCCGGAGGCGTGGCTTCCTTTGGGGGTGTGTGTGTCGTGGGCGGTGTCCCTCTGACAGCCCATTGGCTGCGCTCCCAGCCAATGGCGGTGCAGCTGAAGGGAGTGTAGCCCGCTCACGAGACGAGTACTACGACCATTCAGCTCGGAATCTTCGCGCGCTCTGGAACGTTCAGCGCGAATTCTTGGAATTCTTTTTAAACGGATGCGAATTCCCAGCGTTTGACGGAGCACGAATCCGATCTAGCCGTGTACTGGCTGAGGTAGTAGTTTGTGCTGTTGGTTGGGATGTGACATTGCCCGTTATGGAGATGACTGCGCAAGCTACTCCCTTGCCAGTGCTGGTTACACTCTTCCCAAGCTGGAATTCGCGCTGGAATCCAAATCGTCTGGGGGAATATGTTTTATGAGATGTGTATGTAAATGTGCGTGATAGTCATAGTTGTGTCCGTGATTTAAAATTGTTCTGAGAGTTGTAAACGTGTGGTAAGTCTTCAATAAATGTGTGCCTTTTGAAACACGCTGCAGTCAAGTGTCTAATTTTTTTGCTTTTATTAATCATTTGTTGTAACGATCTGTTCTGTTAACATACACTGTGAATTCATGAGCCATATGTCCCAGTTTTCTTCAGTTTTTTTGTCGAGCACAGCAGAAAAGCAGGTATTACCCTCGGGGACACGACGGGTAGGGTTATTAATTTTAATATATACTTGATTTTGCCCTTGGGATGGCTAATACATGTAGGTCATACTCTACTGTTGCTATGAAGAGAGCTGTGACGTGGCTTTTTCTGCCCACTACCGTAGAATCATCGATCGTGACGTCACGTGGTTACTATAACGACATTACCTGGATGGGATGGTTTGGACTAGTCAACTTGAGCACGTGCATTTACTGTAGTTAGGTTAATAATTTAAGCTGTGTGGGGAAAAGTGTAGCGTGGGATATTGAATGACGTGTTTATCCTCGTTTAACCCTGAAGACAAGTATAACTTAGAAATATGTATGTATGTAGATGTATTTTTTTCTTGATCTGAGTCCTTGCATTCCAGTTTCATCCCAGAAGGGAACTACCAATATCTTAATAACGTGTATTAGAAGTTATAATATTGATAAACACATTTGAATATTTTTGTTAAATATCTATCTGATCTGGTGAGTGTGCTGTAGGTGGTCACAGTTAACTGGGTTTTATTGCGGAAGTACATGATTAATGTCGATAATATGCTGACGTCATTGACACAGCGAATGCAGCACGTAGGATCAAATCGTTTTGTGTAAATCTGAGAGAATCCCTTCAGTGTTTCACATCTTTACCGGGTTCATGACCTAGAGAGGAAACGCCGTCCTTCAGAAAACGCAAACGTTTAAGGACCTTCATGTTTGGACAAGATCGTTACAGGGAGTATCAAACTCTGGGAATGTTATCACAGCTGTTGGCAAATCCATCCATTTGTCAAATATGTGAACTTCAACTCACTCTCAGATCATAAGACTAAAGACCATAGGCTACAATTACTTCAGTGCCAAGGACAGATCATTCTCAAGAGGATGTAAATGGCCAAAATTAAGTGAAATCAGACGATTGTCTTTCTTTGTTGGACAGAATATTAAAGGGTAAATCTAAACCAAAAATAAAAATCAGTATCCCCCGTCACAACACTAAAATCTGTCGTTCCCATTACAAAAAGGGACAAAACCTAGTCAAGATGGATGCCGTATGTATTTAAACATGATAGGCCATTCGGTGTTGTTTGGTCTTACTTTAATTTGAGCAATTTCTAAACTCATTTTAGTGTTATATATGACTTATATCACATCTTATAAGATGTAATATAAACCTCTAGTGTCCCCAGAATGCGTCTGTGAAGTTTCAGCTCTAAACATCCCCCAGATCCCTTGTTTTGTCATTGCCCCTGTTTGGGTGTGCGCAAAAATACTGTTTGTGTGTGTGTCCCTTTAAATGCAAATGAGCCTAGGAGAGGGCGGATCCTTTACGCGAGCTTCAGATACTCCATCAACAACAAAACAGGCGAATCTCACACGCACATGGACGTTTCTGAATGGTTAGTGGATGCATTTATGTAACGATAGTTGTTGTGGGCTTGCGCTGATTCAACTCATCGACTAGCATGTACCGTCATGATAATCTAAATTGCTGTGTAGGTGCTCGTGTGTCCGTCACCTGACTATACATTGCATACTAAATGTGCTTTATGAATTACGCAGACGGTGAGCGTAACGACACAGCTCTAGTCTTTGTGAACACAGAGACAATGGTAACTTTAGCCATTCAGCTCATTCAGAAAGAAATTTGCAAACATTTACAAACTATAACACTACAAACTATACCATCCTCACTTGTTCTGGATATGAAGTTAGAGCACTTCATATCCAGAACAATACAACTGTCAATACAGTTGGTATTGACCCATCCTTCAGAATCAACTTTTTCGCAAATCCAGTGTTGGTGTAGCAGGCATGCGTAAAATGATTTGTGCAAATATATAACATTTTACTGACATTCTTCGGCACATTTCCTTCTAAAATGAAAATTACCCACGGTGTCCTCAGTGGCTCAGATGCCGGGAGTCTTTGAGACTCGTGTGTTCGCCAAACAGAAATGGCGTCTCTGTGCTTCTCACTCAGGGGCGTGTCTATGCTATAAGGGCCAATCATCAACAGTCATGGGCGGGGTTTCCCTACTCTTGCGTAGGAGTAGAGGGAAATGTGATACAGCGTGTTATGAGAGATCGATAATGATTGATGTGCACTGGGTGGATTTTTACCATTATAGGCTGAAATTTGGCGCTTGAAACAATGCAACGGTAAATTTGAATTTGGAGAAGAGCAGAAGAGATTCGAAAGGCACGACGGCAGGAAGTTAGCGAATAACTGACATCACACAGTAGAAGACATGGTCATTTACAAAATGTTCAATGGTGTGAACCGTCTTTATTCTTTTAACAAGTGAATGTTTTACATAGGGAGTACTTCATTTGGGAAAACATATGAAATTATTCCTGTTATTTTAGAAACATTCTAGTGAAACATCTTCAGTGAGCTTTTTATTAAAATCTGTCGGCCATTTCAATAAGCATTAATGGAGCCACATAAGCAGTTTATGAATCATTTTTGCAGTGCATGTGTGTGCACTTCCCAGAATGTTCCTTTAGTAAGCATGTGATGCCCTTCCAGTGCCGTCCACCCACACAAATGACTGCGCTCAAGTGTGTTAGAGAGCGGTCCACACACACACACACACACACACACACACAGCTGAATCTCTGGCCAAATTAGTCTTGTTTTGGTCACACTCAGGTTGTGCTGACCAGATGGCCACTCTCTAGGGGAGTGTGTCTATGTGTGTGTTTGCACATTGTGTGTGTGTGCGCGCATACGAAAGCCTTTCCAAATGCTCACAGCGGGTTTGTGCTGTAGAAGAGGAAGGTGCCACTGTGAACATGATGTATCGCAAGTCAGACCTCAGCGAACCTCCACACGGGAGCCCTGAAGAACAGATTGCAGGTAGGTGTTAATTCAAGACGAAGGGAACGCTCGCTATACATGACACATGATTTACTGTTCCTTAATGCTTCATCCTAAAAATCTTACTGAGATAAATGGAAGATCAGGTCGGCATTATTTAGCTTAGTACCTATTGCAAATATACAGCGCACAGGAGAAACAAAACAATACTGATTTTTTTCTTCATTTGAAAACAGGATGTACAAATAACAGCCTGAATTGCTTTGATTTTTTTCAGGGAACGCAAAGAAGGAAAACCGCAAACTAAACATTCAGAGGATAAATGAATATCCTGAAAGGACAAACAAAACACGGTTGGTTCCGCCTAGCTGCCAGATGAGTGCGGATAAACAAACTGTGGAGGGTGCGCATCTGTCCACGGAGAACTTCAAAGAGCCGGACCCTCCTTTAGTCATTGTGCAAAGTTATAACTTATATACTGATCCCACCATCCCACGCGGAGGCTAAGAACGTTGACGTGGGTCTTCAAAGTCAGTAGATGTTGACTTTTAAGTCTTAAAAGCAAATGTCCGTATTGTAAATGAGCTCAAACGCACAGCGAGTTCCACAGACTCCAGCAGGACGCTGTCTGAGCATCTGAGCGATGCGTTAGAGATGGATTCAGTCCGATTCGGTTGGCGTCCTGCCTCCTGATTGGTCAGCTCGGCTGAGGCTGTTTATTGCCGTGCATTAGAGGAATTATGAAGACGGAGATGTCGTCTCCAGAGCCGAGCCGGTCTCCTGCGATTCTCCATCCTCGGTCCCTCAAGACGCCTCTGGCCTTCATTACCAGGTCTTGAGCTGCCATAGTGTACCTGAAAAACAATGGAGATGCTCTTCAGTTAGGTTCTCCAAAATGAAGGGAATAGTTCCTTCATGCATGACTTTCTGTCATCATATAATCAAAACCCATATGACTCGGTTTAGCAGAACTGCACACGGAAGTCATACAGGATTGGAAAAACATGAAGGTGAATAAATGACAGAATTTTTGGGTGAAGAAGAAAGCCAATATCTTCATGTGCCTTAATTAATGGTGATAGTTCTTGGCTTGAACCTCCAACCCAGACCAGTCCAGATCTTCAACCACTACACTCTAAAAACATAAAGCTTCTTTATTGGCATTTATGGCTCCATCCCCAAAGTAGCAAACCCATTTGGTTCCCCAAAGAACCTTTCACTGAATATTCTAAAAAGAACCTCTTGATCAATGGAAACGTTCCATGGATTTTAAAGGTACTTCATGGAATTATCAATGCCAATAACAAACCTTCATTTGCACAATATGTTCTTTAGAGTGGAAAAAGGTTCTTTTTAGAATGTTCACCCAGACAGCAACATAGTGTTGGCCGGATCTGGTACACGTGGAATCCACACATGCCAGATGTTGGCCAGATCTGGGCCAACACCATGTTGCTGTCTGGGGAACCCAAAATGGTACGTGCAAAAAAAAAAAAAAAAAAAAAAACCTTTTTGGAACTTATATTTGTAAGAGTGTAGGCTTCATCATCTCATATTAAAAGCAAAACTCCATTCTCTTGTACGTTGCCCAAAACCGCCCATCATGCTGCACTGTGTTGTCCTCAGGGTTGCACGAGTAGAGAGTTGATGCTCTACAAAATCTGAGGAACCTGCCTGTGCTGGTCATCAGGGTCACAGTTTCCAAGGAAACCAGATACCGCCTCTGCCACTTCCTGATTGGACAGCACGTCCCAGAGTCCATCTGTAGCCAGGATCATGACATCATCAGCGCCGTGCTCATGCTGAGAGAGGTTATATACCTTCACCTGCAGAAATGACATATAATACGCAAACATTAATAGAATCCTAGTTTAATGCGTCAATAATTAGTACATCAGGGATTTTAGATTGTTGTGTAGCTTGACAACCGTAAACACCTCACGATTTAGCTATATAACAGAACAGAATTAGCTATATGACAGAAGAACTGTTTAGTGTGATTTTTATCATTAATCTAATTTTAATATTACATTTTTTTTCAATATTATACTATTAAAATTTTGTTCAATAAATGATAAACTACTTTATGATTTTACAATTGGAATTTTTTTAAATTTATTAAAAATACCCAATAAATAAAATTCACTAATGAATCACATTTTTGACAAAAGATTTTCTAAAGACTACATCTAACTATATTATTAGTATGTAGTGTATATATATATACATACACACACACACACACACACACGGATCAGGCATAACATTATGACCACTGACAGGTGAAGTGAATAACACTGATGATCTCTTCATCACGGCTCCTGTTAGTGGGTGGGATATATTAGGCAGCAAGTGAACATTTTGTCCACAGAGTTGATGTGTTAGAAGCAGGAAAAATGGGCAAGAGTAAGGATTTGAGCGAGTTTGACAAGGGCCAAATTGTGATGGCTAGACGACTGGGTCAGAGCATCTCCAGAACTGCAGCTCTTGTGGGGTGTTCCCGGTCTGCAGTGGTCAGGATCTATCAAAAGTGCTCCAAGGAAGGAACAGTGGTGAACCGGCGACAGGGTCATGGGCGGCCGAGGCTCATTGATGCACGTGGGGAGCGAAGGCTGGCCCGTGTGGTCCGATCAAAATGTTGAAAAAAAGGTGTCAGAAAACACATTGATCTCAGTTTGTTGTGTATGGGGCGGCATAGCCGCAGATCAGTCAGGGTGCCCATGCTGACCCCTGTCCACCGCCGAAAGCACCAACAGTGGCACGTGAGCATCAGAACTGGACCCCGGAGCAATGAAAGAAGGTGGCCTGGTCTGATGAATCACGTTTTCTTTTACATCACGTGGATGGCCGGGTGCGTCTCTTATCTGGAGAACACATGGCACCAGGATGCACTATGGGAAGAAGGCAAGCCGGTGGAGGCAGTGTGATGCTTTGGGCGATGTTCTGCTGGGAAACCTTGGGTCCATTTATTTATTTATTGGTTTGTTTCATACAAGGAAGTTTATTTTCTAGGCAAGAACAGGGTAAAATCAGTTCAAAATAAATAATTAAAAATATGGCATACTTAAAAGGGCTAAAAACTATAAAAAATGTATGTACAGAAAGACAAAAATCTATATAAGATTTATCAGGTAAGATTAGATGTAAAATAAAGTAAAAAGACATGCCCAATTCAATGTTCAATACAAATAGATAATAAATCATTTAAAAAGAATGTGTATTATTGTGTAATAAAGAATATGGTACTTATATAATGTCCCTAAATGATTTAATAAATATTGATGTCTTATCTAATTGCTTCTGCTGCTGCCGTGTCGTTCCTTTAGCAGCGGTAAAATCACTGAAACACTCGTAGCTCATTGCTTTAGTGATACATTCATCTTGTCCTGACAGATTCAAGCTGTGTTTTTGGTAAAGCTGAATTTCCATTTAATAACCTACTGGCCAAACACGCTCAGAATCCCATAAGCCTGTTAGTCCTTGTTTCTGGTTCATGATCTCAGACAGACAGAGTCTCGCTCACACATCGTGACTGAGATGGATTTCATCAGAGTCGCAGTCCGTCTCACTGGATCCACATCAACACTGCGGTGAAGAGCAACAGCAGACCAGTCTAACTTCCGATGTTTTGAGCGGAAATAAGCAGTGAATAAAGCCATGAGAAAATGATGAGGTTTTCTTAAAGTCCCCCTGTGGGGAAAATCAAGGTTTTAATGTTGTTTATGTCTTTGTGGTGTTTTTAATATGCTTTAAGATAAACCATGTGCACATTCATAAGTCACACCATTGCTGAGTATTTTCTCTTTAAAACTGGTGTTTCTGACGGCACAAACTACCTTGTAACCAATCACGTCAACAAGTGGATCTCTGAGCTGATGTGAGTGGGGGTGGGGCTAATTTGCATATTCATGAATCCACGTATACTAATGAAGCAAGGCTGTAGAGTTACATTCAAGCTATTTTATGGCATGACATTTTTTCCAAGGAAAAAACTTTTAAATATATCATTTTGGTGATCAAAGATCAGTTGTAAGGGATAAAATTATTGACTGCGGGGGCTTTAAACAATTCTGTGATGCATGAAAATGATAAAAATATTTTAATTTAAATAATTATTTAAATTATATTACTAATCATTATCTATCAGTTATAACAATTATTCATTATATTAATTCTTAAAATTATAATTAAAAATTTAAAATGTGTATAAATTAATACATTTAATATTTAAATAATAAATTAATCAAATTATATATATATTATTATATAGATTAAAATAGTTACACAAACACACACACACACATATATATATATAAATAATTATGTGTATATATATATATATATATATATATATATATATATATATATATATATATATATATATATATATATATAATAAGATGGAAATATAGATTATAATAAATAATATAAATACAATATAATATAATAAACATATAATATATATTAAAATACATACATTTGTTCTAAATTGACAATTTATTAAATATTTAAATTATAATAATATGATTTAATTAATTTGCTTTAATTGATTTAATTAATTATTTTATTTCTAAAATTAATCATAATGTATCATATATAAGTATTATTCATAAATTGTGATGTTGTATTAATGTTTTTAAAAAATACATTTACATTTCTTGAGAATTAATTTATTCTATATATTTAAATAATAAATCTAATTATCTATACATTGGTTTATTTAAAATATATTTTAGAATATAGAATAGATTACAATAATAGACTACAATAATTATATATATATATAAAATCATATTTGATGTAAGAGTCTGGTTGCCCTCGGTGACCCATCCTTTCACCCAGTGTTTGTGCAGAGACAGGAAATGAGCGCCTCACTTCAACCTCAGTCCGCACCGCATGCACAGTTCACACAGTTCTACATGTTGCACAATCGTATAACGGGGGAAAAGTGCATCGAGGAGGAGGAGGAATAAGAAAAACAGATCAAAGAGAAGCTGAGAGAGAAAAAGCTCGGCTGAAGCGCAGACGGCGGGATGAACCGTGGATGAACTTTACACAGCGTGTGAATTAAAGATCAAGAGAGCTTCAGAAGATTCGAGGAGGGGAGAGACTTGTGTCGCTGGAGGATCCGCTACTGCTTTAACTCCACAACTTCATTCTCAAACTGTCTTAAAGCATCACAGGAAACACTGATATACAGCACATTATCTATATATCTGAGGTTATATAACCTATAGAAGCTTCTTTACTTCAATAAGCAAAACAGAGCTGATTTCTGACCCAGAAACTTGCAAAAGTACTGTGGTGGTGCCGGCATCAGAAGGGAATACTATAGTACCTTTATATACAGTAGATACTGATACAGAATGATTTCATCTTTAATTACATTTTCATGGTACTTCTGAAAAACAAGGCATACCTATGATACCTTTTGTGCGGGGAACATTATAAAACCATAGAAAATGTCCAAGAAAACATGATAATACCATGGTACATATCCGCAAAAACATGATGATACCATGGTACATGTCCCCAAAAACATGATACCATGGTAAATATCCTAAAAACATGATGATACCATGGTAAATATCCACAAAAACATGATAATACCATGGTACATATCCCTAGAAACATAATACCATGGTAAATATCCTAAAAACATGATAATACCATGGTACATATCCTAGAAACATAATACCATGGTAAATATCCTAAAAACATGATAATACCATGGTACATATCCCCAAAAACATGATGATACCATGGTACATGTCCCCAAAAACATGATACCATGGTAAATATCCCCAAAAACATGATAATACCACGGTACATATCCTAAAAACAAGATAATACCATGGTAAATATCCGCAGAAACATGGTAATACCATGGTACATATCCCTAAAAACATGATAATACCATGGTACATATCCCCAAAAACATGATACCATGGTAAATATCCTAAAAACATGATACCATGGTAAATATCCCTAAAAACATGATAATACCATGGTACATGTCCCCAAAAACATGATACCATGGTAAATATCCTAAAAACATGATGATACCATGGTAAATATCCACAAAAACATGATAATACTATAGTAAATATCCACAAAAACATGATAATACCATGGTACATATCCTAGAAACATAATACCATGGTAAATATCCCTAAAAACATGATAATACCATGGTACATATCCCTAGAAACATAATACCATGGTAAATATCCCCAAAAACATGATACCATGGTAAATATCCCCAAAAACATGATAATACCATGGTAAATATCACCAAAAACATGATAATACCACGGTACATATCCTAAAAACAAGATAATACCATGGTAAATATCCCCAAAAACATGATAATACCACGGTACATATCCTAAAAACAAGATAATACCATGGTAAATATCACATGAAACATGGTAATACCATGGTACATATCCCTAAAAACATGATAATACCATGGTACATATCCCCCAAAACATGATGATACCATGGTACATGTCCCCAAAAACATGATACTATGGTAAATATCCCTAAAAACATGATGATACCATGGTAAATATCCACAAAAACATGATAATACTATAGTAAATATCCCCAAAAATATGATAATACTATAGTAAATATCACAAAAACATGATATTACCATGGTAAATATCCTAAAAACCTGATGATACCATGGTAAATATCCACAAAACATGATAATACTATAGTAAATATCCCCAAAAATATGATAATACTATAGTAAATATCAACAAAAACATGATATTACCCTGGTAAATATCCTAAAAACCTGATGATACCATGGTACATGTCCCCAAAAACATGATGATACCATGGTACATATCCACAGAAACATGATAATACCATGGTAAATATCCACAAAAACATGATGATACCATGGTACATATCCACAGAAACATGATAATACCATGGTAAATATCCACAAAAACTAAAAAGATTATGATACCATGGTACATGTCCCGAAAAACATGATAATGCCATAGTACATGTCCCCAAAAACATGTAAATACCATGGTAAATATCCCCAAAAACATGATAATACCATGGTAAATATCCCTAAAAACATGATAATACCACGGTACATATGCATAAAAACAAGATAATACCATGGTAAATATCCACAGAAACATGGTAATACCATGGTACATATCCCTAAAAACATGATAATACCATGGTACATGTCCCCAAAAACATGATAATACCATGGTACATGTCCCCAAAAACATGATGATACCATGGTAAATATCCACAAAAACATGAAAATAGCATGGTAAATATCCTAAAAACATGATAATACCATGGTAAATATACCTAAAAACATGATGATACCATGGTACATGTCCCCAAAAACATGATAATACCATGGTAAATATCCTAAAAACATGATGATACCATGGTAAATATCACACAAAACATGATATTACCCTGGTAAATATCCATAAAACCATGATAATACCATGGTAAATATCCCTAAAAACATGATGATACCATGGTAAATGTCCCCAAAAACATGATAATACCATGGTACATGTCCCAAAAACATGATAATACCATGGCAAATATCCCCAAAACCATGATAATACCATGGTAAATATCCCTAAAAACATGATGATACCATGGTAAATATCCTAAAACATGATAATACCATGGTACATGTCCACAAAAACATGATAATACCATGGTACATGTCTGCAAAAACATAATAATACCATGGTAAATGTCCCCAAAAACATGATAATACCATGGTACATGTCCCAAAAACATGGTAATACCATGGTAAATATCCCTAAAAACATGATGATACCATGGTAAATATCCCAAAAACATGATAATACCATGGTACATATCCCCAAAAAAATGATAATACCATGGTAAATATCCACAAAAACCTGATAATACCATGGTACATGTCCCCAAAAACATGATAATACCATGGTACATGTCCCCAAAAACATGATAATAACATGGTACATGTCCCCAAAAACATGATAATACCATGGTACATATCCCCAAAAACATGATGATACCATGGTACATGTCCCCAAAAACATGGTAATACCATGGTAAATATCCTAAAAACATGATGATACCATGGTAAATATCCCAAAAACATGATAATACCATGGTACATATCCCCAAAAAATGATAATACCATGGTAAATATCCACAAAAACCTGATAATACCATGGTACATGTCCCCAAAAACATGATAATAACATGGTACATGTCCCCAAAACATGATAATACCATGGTACATATCCCCAAAAACATGATAATACCATGGTACATGTCCCCAAAAACATGGTAATACCATGGTAAATATCCCTAAAAACATGATGATACCATGGTAAATATCCCAAAAACATGATAATACCATGGTACATATCCCCAAAAAAATGATAATACCATGGTAAATATCCACAAAAACCTGATAATACCATGGTACATGTCCCCAAAAACATGATAATACCATGGTACATGTCCCAAAAACATGATAATAACATGGTACATGTCCCCAAAAACATGATAATACCATGGTACATATCCCCAAAAACATGATGATACCATGGTAAATATCCCCCAAAACATGATAATACCATGGTAAATATCCTAAAAACAAGATAATACCATGGTAAATATCCCCAAAAACATGATAATACCATGGTAAATATCCCCAAAAACATGATAATACCACGGTACATATCCTAAAAACAAGATAATACCATGGTAAATATCCATGAGAAACATGGTAATACCATGGTACATATCCCTAAAAACATGATAATACCATGGTACATATCCCCAAAAACATGATGATACCATGGTACATGTCCCCAAAAACATGATACCATGGTAAATATCCTAAAAACATGATGATACCATGGTAAATATCCACAAAAACATGATAATACTATAGTAAATATCCCCAAAAATATGATAATACTATAGTAAATATCCACAAAAACATGATATTACCATGGTAAATATCCTAAAAACCTGATGATACCATGGTAAATATCCACAAAACATGATAATACTATAGTAAATATCCCCAAAATATGATAATACTATAGTAAATATCAACAAAAACATGATATTACCCTGGTAAATATCCCTAAAAACATGATGATACCATGGTAAATATCCTAAAACATGATAATACCATGGTACATGTCCACAAAAACATGATAATACCATGGTACATGTCCACAAAAACATGATAATACCATGGTAAATGTCCTAAAAACATGATAATACCATGGTACATGTCCCCAAAAACATGGTGATACCATGGTAAATATCCCTAAAAACATGATGATACCATGGTAAATATCCCAAAAACATGATAATACCATGGTACATATCCCCAAAAACATGATGATACCATGGTACATGTCCCCAAAAACATGATACCATGGTAAATATCCCAAAAACATGATAATACCATGGTAAATATCCTAAAAACAAGATAATACCATGGTAAATATCCCCAAAAACATGATAATACCATGGTAAATATCCCCAAAAACATGATAATACCACGGTACATATCCTAAAAACAAGATAATACCATGGTAAATATCGCATGAAACATGGTAATACCATGGTACATATCCCTAAAAACATGATAATACCATGGTACATATCCCCAAAAACATGATGATACCATGGTACATGTCCCCAAAAACATGATACCATGGTAAATATCCCTAAAAACATGATGATACCATGGTAAATATCACACAAAACATGATAATACTATAGTAAATATCCCCAAAAATATGATAATACTATAGTAAATATCCACAAAAACATGATATTACCATGGTAAATATCCTAAAAACCTGATGATACCATGGTAAATATCCACAAAACATGATAATACTATAGTAAATATCCCCAAAAATATGATAATACTATAGTAAATATCAACAAAAACATGATATTACCCTGGTAAATATCCTAAAAACCTGATGATACCATGGTACATGTCCCCAAAAACATGATGATACCATGGTAAATATCCCCTAAAAACATGATGATACCATGGTACATATCCACAGAAACATGATAATACCATGGTAAATATCCACAAAAACTAAAAGATTATGATACCATGGTACATGTCCCGAAAAACATGATAATGCCATAGTACATGTCCCCAAAAACATGATAATACCATGGTTAATATCCCCAAAAACATGATAATACCATGGTAAATATCCTAAAAACATGATAATACCACGGTACATATGCATAAAAACAAGATAATACCATGGTAAATATCCACAGAAACATGGTAATACCATGGTACATATCCTAAAAACATGATAATACCATGGTACATGTCCCCAAAAACATGATAATACCATGGTACATGTCCCCAAAAACATGATGATACCATGGTAAATATCCACAAAAACATGAAAATAGCATGGTAAATATCCCTAAAAACATGATAATACCATGGTAAATATACCTAAAAACATGATGATACCATGGTACATGTCCCCAAAAACATGATAATACCATGGTAAATATCCCCTAAAAACATGATGATACCATGGTAAATATCCACAAAAACATGATATTACCCTGGTAAATATCCATAAAACCATGATAATACCATGGTAAATATCCCTAAAAACATGATGATACCATGGTAAATGTCCCCAAAAACATGATAATACCATGGTACATATCCCCAAAAAATGATAATACCATGGTAAATATCCACAAAAACATGATAATACCATGGTACATATCCCCAAAAACATGATAATACCATGGTACATATCCCCAAAATACATGATACCATGGTACATCCCTAAAAACATGATAATGCCATGGTAAATATCCACAAAAACCTGATAATACCATGGTACATGTCCCCAAAAACATGATAATACCATGGTACATATCCCAAAAACATGATAATACCATGGTACATGTCCCCAAAAACATGATAATACCATGGTAAATATCCCCAAAAAACATGATAATACCATAGTACATGTCCCCAAAAACATGATAATACCATGGTACATGTCCCCAAAAACATGATAATAACATGGTACATGTCCCCAAAAACATGATAATACCATGGTAAATATCCCCAAAACCATGACAATACCATAGCACATGTCCCCAAAAACATGATAATACCATGGTACATGTCCCCAAAAACATGATAATACCATGGTACATGTACCCAAAAACATGATAATACCATGGTAAATATCCCCAAAAACATGATAATACCATAGTACATGTCCCCAAAAACATGATAATACCATGGTACATGTCCCCAAAAACATGATGATATCATGGGTATGTCCCAAAAACATGATAATACCATAGTACATGTCCCCAAAAACATGATAATACCATGGTAAATATCCTAAAAACATGATGATACCATGGTACATGTCCACAAATACATGATAATGCCATGGTAAATATCCCCAAAAAAATGATGGTACATGTCCCCAAAAACATGATAATACCATGGTAAATATCCCCAAAAACATGATAATACCATGGTAAATATCCCCAAAAACATGATAATACCATGGTAAATATTTCCAAAAACATGATAATACCACGATACATGTCACTAAAAACATGATAATACCATGGTAAATATCCTAAAAACATGATGATACCATGGTAAATATCCCAAAAACCTGATAATACCCTGGTAAATATCCGTAAAAAAATCATGATAACACCATGGTAAATATCCTGAAAAACATGATAATACCATGGTAAATATCCCCAAAACCATGATAATACCATGGTAAATATCCCTAAAAACATGATAATACCATGGTAAATATCCACAAAAACATGATAATACCATGGTACATGTCCTAAAAACATGATAATACCATGGTACATGTCCCCAAAAACATGATAATACCATGGTACATGTCCTAAAAACATGATAATACCATGGTAAATATCCCCAAAAAATGATAATACCATGGTAAATATCCACAAAAACATGATAATACCATGGTACATGTCCCCAAAACATGATAATACCATGGTAAATATCCAACAAAAAAAAACATGATAATACCATGGTAAATATCCCCAAAAACATGATAATACCATGGTAAATATCCTAAAAACATGATAATACCATGGTACATGTCCACAAAAACATGATAATACCATGGTAAATATCCACAAAAACATGATAATACCATGGTAAATATCCCCAAAAACATGACAATACCATGGTACATGTCCCCAAAAACATGATAATACCATGGTAAATATCCCCAAAAACATGATAATACCATGGTACATGTCCTAAAAAACATGATAATACCATGGTAAATATCCCCAAAAACATGATAATACCATGGTACATATCCCTAAAAACATGATAATACCATGGTACATGTCCCCAAAAACATGATGATAATACCATGGTACATATCCCCAAAAACATGATAATACCATGGTACATATCCCCAAAAACATGATAATACCATGGTAAATATCCTAAAAACATGATAATACCATGGTACATATCCACAAAAACATGATAATACCATGGTAAATATCCCCAAAAAAATGATAATACCATGGTAAATATCCCCAAAAAACATGATAATACCATAGTAAATATCCCCAAAAACATGATAATACCATGGTAAATATCCCCAAAAACATGATAATACCATGGTAAATATCCTAAAAACATGATAATACCACGGTAAATGTCACAAAAAACATGATAATACCATGGTAAATATCCCTAAAAACATGATGATACCATGGTAAATATCCCCAAAAAACATGATAATACCATGGTAAACATCCGTAAAAAAACATGATAATACCATGGTAAATATCCCCAAAAACATGATAATACCATGGTAAATATCCCCAAAAACATGATAATACCATGGTAAATATCCCAAAAACATGATAATACCATGGTAAATGTCCCCAAAAACATGATAATACCATGGTACATGTCCCCAAAAACATGATAATACCATGGTACATGTCCCCAAAAACATGATAATACCATGGTACATATTCCTAAAAACATGATAATACCATGGTAAATATCCCCAAAAACATGATAATACCATGGTAAATATCCCAAAAACATGATAATACCATGGTAAATATCCCTAAAAACATGATAATACCATGGTAAATATCCCAACAAAAAAACATGATAATACCATGGTAAATATCCCTAAAAACATGATAATACCATGGTAAATATCCCTAAAAACATGATAATACCATGGTACATATTCCCAAAAACATGATAATACCATGGTAAATATCCCTAAAAAAATAATACCATGGTACATGTCCCCAAAAACATGATAATACCATGGTAAATATCCCCAAAACATGATAATACCATGGTACAAAAAAAACATGATAATACCATGGTACATGTCCCCAAAAACATGATAATACCATGGTAAATATCCCCAAAAAAACATACCATGGTACATGTCCCCAAAAACATGATAATACCATGGTACATATCCCCAAAAACATGATAATACCATGGTACATATCCCCAAAAACATGATAATACCATGGTACATATCCCCAAAAACATGATAATACCATGGTACATATCCCCAAAAACATGATAATACCATGGTACATATCCCCAAAAACATGATAATACCATGGTAAATATCCCCAAAAACATGATAATACCATGGTACATATCCCCAAAAACATGATAATACCCATGGTACATATCCCAAAAACATGATAATACCATGGTACATATCCCCAAAAACATGATAATACCATGGTACATATCCCCAAAAACATGATAATACCATGGTACATATCCCTAAAAAACATGATAATACCATGGTACATATCCCTAAAAACATGATAATACCATGGTAAATATCCTAAAAAACATGATAATACCATGGTAAATATCCCCAAAAACATGATAATACCATGGTAAATATCCCTAAAAACATGATAATACCATGGTACATATCCCCAAAAAACATGATAATACCATGGTACATGTCCCCAAAAACATGATAATACCATGGTACATGTCCCTAAAAACATGATAATACCATGGTAAATATCCACAAAAACATGATAATACCATGGTACATATCCTAAAAACATGATAATACCATGGTAAATATCCCACAAAAACATGATAATACCATGGTACATATCCCCAAAAACATGATAATACCATGGTACATATCCCCAAAAACATGATAATACCATGGTACATGTCCCCAAAAACATGATAATACCATGGTACATGTCCCCAAAAACATGATAATACCATGGTACATATCCCCAAAAACATGATAATACCATGGTACATATCCCCAAAAACATGATAATACCATGGTACATATCCCCAAAAACATGATAATACCATGGTACATATCCCCAAAAACATGATAATACCATGGTACATATCCCCAAAAACATGATAATACCATGGTACATATCCCCAAAAACATGATAATACCATGGTAAATATCCCCAAAAAACATGATAATACCATAGTAAATATCCCCAAAAACATGATAATACCATGGTACATGTCCCCAAAACATGATAATACCATGGTACATATCCCCTAAAAACATGATAATACCATGGTAAATATCCCCAAAAAACATGATAATACCATGGTAAATATCCCCAAAAACATGATAATACCATGGTACATATCCCCAAAAAAAACATGATAATACCATGGTAAATATCCCCAAAAACATGATGATAATACCATGGTAAATATCCCCAAAAACATGATAATACCATGGTAAATATCCTAAAAACATGATAATACCATGGTACATATCCCCAAAAACATGATAATACCATGGTAAATATCCACAAAAACATGATAATACCATGGTAAATATCCCTAAAAACATGATAATACCATGGTACATATCCCAAAATACATGACGATACCATGGTACATGTCCCCAAAAACATGATAATGCCATGGTAAATATCCACAAAAACCTGATAATACCATGGTACATGTCCCCAAAAACATGATAATACCATGGTACATGTCCCCAAAAACATGATAATACCATGGGTACATATCCCCAAAAAACATGATAATACCATGGTAAATATCCCCAAAAACATGATAATACCATGGTACATATCCCCAAAAACATGATAATACCATGGTACATATCCCCAAAACATGATAATACCATGGTAAATATCCCTAAAAACATGATAATACCATGGTACATATCCCCAAAAAAACATGATAATACCATGGTACATATCCCAAAAACATGATAATACCATGGTACATATCCCCAAAAACATGATAATACCATGGTAAATATCCCCAAAAGATGATAATACTATGGTACATATCCTAAAAACAAGATAATACCATGGTAAATATCCCCAAAAACATGATAATACCATAGTAAATATCCCCAAAAAAACCCTGATAATACCCTGGTAAATATTCCCAAAAACATGATAATACCACGATACATGTCCGTAAAAACATGATAATACCATGGTAAATATCCCCCAAAAAACCCTTATAATACCCTGGTAAACATCCGTAAAATAACATGATAATACCATGGTAAATATCCTAAAAAACATGATAATACCATGGTAAATATCCCTGAAAAACATGATAATACCATGGTAAATATCCCCAAAACCATGATAATACCATGGTAAATATCCCTAAAAACATGATGAGACCATGGTACATGTCCACAAAAACATGATAATACCATGGTACATGTCCCCAAAAACATGATAATACCATGGTAAATATCCCCAAAACCATGATAATACCATGGTAAATATCCCAAAAACATGATAATACCATGGTAAATGTCCCCAAAAACATGATAATACCATGGTAAATATCCACAAAAACCTGATAATACCATGGTAAATATCCCAAAAACATGATAATACCATGGTACATATCCCAAAAACATGATAATACCATGGTAAATATCCCCAAAAATGATAATACCATGGTGCATATCCACAAAAACATGATAATACCATGGTACATGTCCCCAAAAACATGATAATACCATGGTACATATCCCCAAAAACATGATAATACCATGGTAAATATCCTAAAAACATGATAATACCATGGTAAATATCCCCAAAAAACATGATAATACCATGGTACATGTCCCAAAAACATGATAATACCATGGTAAATATCCCCAAAAAACATGATAATACCATGGTAAATATCCCCAAAAAACATGATAATACCATGGTAAATATCCTAAAAAACATGATAATACCATGGTAAATATCCTAAAAACATGATAATACCATGGTAAATATCCCCAAAAACATGATAATACCATGGTAAATATCCCCAAAAACCATGATAATACCATGGTAAATATTCCCAAAAACATGATAATACCATGATACATGTCCCCAAAAACATGATAATACCATGGTAAATATCCCTAAAAACATGATAATACCATGGTAAATATCCCTAAAAAACATGATAATACCATGGTAAATATCCCCAAAAAAACATGATAATACCATGGTAAATATCCTGAAAAACATGATAATACCATGGTAAATATCCCCAAAAACATGATAATACCATGGTAAATATCCTAAAAACATGATAATACCATGGTACATGTCCACAAAAACATGATAATACCATGATACCATGTCCCCAAAAACATGATAATACCATGGCAAATATCCCCAAAACCATGATAATACCATGGTAAATATCCCAAAATACATGACGATACCATGGTACATATCCCAAAAACATGATAATGCCATGGTAAATATCCACAAAAACCTGATAATACCATGGTACATGTCCCCAAAAACATGATAATACCATGGTACATGTCCCAAAAACATGATAATACCATGGTAAATATCCCCAAAACCATGATAATACCATGGTAAATATCCCCAAATACATGATGATACCATGGTACATGTCCCCAAAAACATGATAATGCCATGGTAAATATCCACAAAAACCTGATAATACCATGGTACATGTCCCCAAAAAACATGATAATACCATGGTACATGTCCCCAAAAACATGATAATACCATGGCAAATATCCCCAAAACCATGATAATACCATGGTAAATATCCTAAAAACATGATGATACCATGGTAAATATCCTAAAAACATGATATGATACCATGGTAAATATCCCCAAAAAACCTTATAATACCCTGGTAAACATCCGTAAAATAACATGATAATACCATGGTAAATATCCTAAAAAACATGATAATACCATGGTAAATATCCTGAAAAACATGATAATACCATGGTAAATATCCCCAAAACCATGATAATACCATGGTAAATATCCCTAAAAACATGATGAGACCATGGTACATGTCCACAAAAACATGATAATACCATGGTAAATATCCCTAAAAACATGATGATACCATGGTAAATATCCACAAAACATGATATTACCATGGTAAATATCCATAAAACCATGATAATACCATGGTAAATATCCTAAAAACATGATGATACCATGGTAAATGTCCACAAAAACATGATAATACCATGGTACATGTCCTAAAAACATGATAATACCATGGTACATGTCCCCAAAAACATGATAATACCATGGCAAATATCCCCAAAACCATGATAATACCATGGTAAATATCCCTAAAAACATGATGATACCATGGTAAATATCCTAAAAACATGATGATACCATGGTAAATATCCCCAAAACATGATAATACCATGGTATATATTCCTAAAAACATGATAATACCATGGTAAATGTCCCCCAAAACATGATAATACCATGGTACATGTCCCCAAAAACATGGTAATACCATGGTAAATATCCCTAAAAACATGATGATACCATGGTAAATATCCTAAAAAAAACATGATAATACCATGGTACATATCCCCAAAAAATTATAATACCATGGTACATATCCCCCAAAAAATTATAATGCCATGGTAAATATCCACAAAAACCTGATAATACCATGGTACATGTCCCCAAAAACATGATAATACCATGGTACATGTCCCCAAAAACATGATAATAACATGGTATATATTCCTAAAAACATGATAATACCATGGTAAATATCCACAAAAACATGATAATACCATGGTACATGTCCCCAAAAACATGATAATAACATGGTACATGTCCCCAAAAACATGATAATACCATGGTAAATATCCCCAAAAACATGACAATACCATAGTACATGTCCCCAAAAACATGATAATACCATGGTACATATCCCCAAAAACATGATAATACCATGGTAAATATCCCCAAAAACATGATAATACTATGGTACATATCCCTAAAAACATGATAATACCATGGTAAATATCCCCCAAAAACATGATAATACCATAGTAAATATCCCCAAAAACCTGATAATACCATGGTAAATATTCCCAAAAAACATGATAATACCATGATACATGTCCGTAAAAACATGATAATACCATGGTAAATATCCCCTAAAAACATGATGATACCATGGTAAATATCCCCAAAAACCCTTATAATACCCTGGTAAACATCCAAGTAAATAACATGATAATACCATGGTAAATATCCTGAAAAAACATGATAATACCATGGTAAATATCCTGAAAAACATGATAATACCATGGTACATAAAAAACATGATAATACCATGGTAAATATCCCTAAAACATGATAATAATACCTAAAACATGATAATACCATGGTAAATATCCCTAAAAACATGATAATACCATGGTAAATATCCCCAAAAAACCCCAAAAAAACCTGATAATACCCTGGTAAATATTCTAAAAACATGATAATACCACGATACATGTCCCGTAAAAACATGATAATACCACGGTACATGTCCACAAAAACTTGATAATACCATGGTAAATATCCCTAAAAACCATGATAATACCCTGGTAAATATCCCAAAAAACATGATAATACCCTGGTAAATATCCTAAAAACATGATAATACCATGGTAAATATCCTAAAAAAACATGATAATACCCTGGTAAATATCCCCAAAAACATGATAATACCATGGTAAATATCCCACAAAAACATGATACCATGGTAAATATCCCTAAAACATGATAATACCATGGTATATATTCCTAAAAACATGATAATACCATGGTAAATATCCACAAAAACATGATAATACCATGGTACATGTCATAAAAACATGATAATACCATGGTAAATGTCCCCAAAAACATGATAATACCATGGTACATGTCCTCAAAACATGGTAATACCATGGTAAATATCCTTAAAAACATGATGATACCATGGTAAATATCCCAAAAACATGATAATACCATGGTAAACATCCGTAAAATAACATGATAATACCATGGTAAATATCCTAAAAAAACATGATAATACCATGGTAAATATCCCCAAAACCATGATGATACCATGGTAAATATCCTAAAAACATGATGATACCATGGTACATGTCCACAAAAACATGATAATACCATGGTAAATATCCTAAAACATGATAATACCATGGTATATATTCCTAAAAACATGATAATGCCATGGTAAATATCCACAAAAACCTGATAATACCATGGTACATGTCCCAAAAACATGATAATACCATGGTACATGTCCCCAAAAACATGATAATAACATGGTACATGTCCCCAAAAACATGATAATACCATGGTAAATATCCCCAAAAACATGATAATACCATAGTACATGTCCCCAAAAAACATGATAATACCATGGTACATGTCCCCAAAAACATGATGATATCATGGTACATGTCCCCAAAAACATGATAATACCATGGTACATGTCCCCAAAAACATGATAATACCATAGTATATGTCCCCAAAAACATGATGATACCATGGTAAATATCCCTAAAAACATGATGATACCATGGTACATGTCCACAAAAACATGATAATGCCATGGTAAATATCCCTAAAAACATGATGGTACATGTCCCCAAAAACATGATGTACCATGGTACATATCACTAAAAACATGATAATACCATGGTACATATTCCTAAAAACATGATGATACCATGGTACATATCCCCAAAAAATGATAATACCATGGTAAATATCCACAAAAACATGATAATACCATGGTAAATATCCCTAAAAAAACATGATAATACCATGGTAAATGTCCCCAAAAACATGATAATACCATAGTATATGTCCCCAAAAACATGATGATACCATGGTAAATATCCCTAAAAACATGATGATACCATGGTAAATATCCTACAAAAAACATGACAATACCATGGTAAATATCACAACAAAAAAACATGATAATACCATGGTACATGTCCCCAAAAACATGGTAATACCATAGTAAATATCCCTAAAAACATGATAAGACCATGGTAAATATCCCCAAAAACATGCTAATACCATAGTAAATATCCCTAAAAACATGATAAGACCATGGTAAATATCCCCAAAAAGCCCTGATAATACCCTGGTAAATATTCCGAAAACATGATAATACCACGATACATGTCCGTAAAAACATGATAATACCACGGTACATGTCCACAAAAACTTGATAATACCATGGTAAATATCCCTAAAAAAACCATAATACCATGGTAAATATCCCTAAAAAAACCATGATAATACCCTGGTAAATATCCCCAAAACCATGATAATACCCTGGTAAATATCCCTAAAAACATGATAATACCATGGTAAATATCCCCAAAAACATGATACCATGGTAAATATCCCAAAAAACATGATAATACCATGGTAAATGCCCCCAAAACATGATAATACCATGATACATATCCTAAAAACATGATAATACCCTGGTAAATATCCCCAAAAACATGATAATACCATGGTAAATATCCTAAAAACATGATAATACCATGGTAAATATCCCCAAAAACATGATAATACCATGGTAAATGCCCCCAAAACCATGATAATACCATGGTAAATATCCCTAAAAACATGATGATACCATGGTACATGTCACTTAAAAAAACATGATAATACCATGGTACATGTCCCAAAAACATGGTAATACCATAGTAAATATCCCTAAAAACATGATAAGACCATGGTAAATATCCCCAAAAACATGGTAATACCATAGTAAATATCCTAAAAACATGATAAGACCATGGTAAATATCCCCAAAAAAAAACTGATAATACCCTGGTAAATATTCCCGAAAACATGATAATACCACGATACATGTCCGTAAAAACATGATAATACCATGGTACATGTCCACAAAAACTTGATAATACCATGGTAAATATCCTAAAAAACCATAATACCATGGTAAATATCCTAAAAAACCATGATAATACCTGGTAAATATCCCCAAAACCATGATAATACCCTGGTAAATATCCTAAAAACATGATAATACCATGGTAAATATCCTAAAAAAACATGATAATACCATGGTAAATATCCCCAAAAACATGATACCATGGTAAATATCCCAAAAAACATGATAATACCATGGTAAATGCCCCCAAAAACATGATAATACCATGATACATATCCTAAAAACATGATAATACCATGGTACATATCCCCAAAATACATGACGATACCATGGTACATATCCACAAAAACATGATAATACCATGGTACATGTCCATAAAAACATGATAATACCATGGTGTAAGTATCAACAAAAACATGATAATACCATGGTATATGTTCCCAAAAACATGATAATACCATGGTACATATCCCTAAAAACATGATAATACCATGGTAAATATCCTAGATACATGATAATACCATGGTAAATATCCACAAAAACCTGATAATACCATGGTACATGTCCCCAAAAACATGATAATACCATGGTACATGTCCACAAAAACATGATAATACCATGGTAAATGTCCCCAAAAACATGACAATACCATAGTACATGTCCCCAAAAACATGATAATACCATGGTACATGTCCACAAAAACATGATAATACCATGGTACATATCCCTAAAAACATGATAATACCATGATACATATCCCTAAAAACATGATAATACCATGGTACATTTTCCTAAAAACATGATAATACCATGGTAAATATCCAGAAAAACCTGATAATACCATGGTACATGTTCGCAAAAACATGATAATACCATGGTAAATATCCCAAAAAACATGATAATACCATGGTAAATGCCCCCAAAAACATGATAATACCATGATACATATCCCTAAAAACATGATAATACCATTGTACATATCCTAAAAACATGATAATACCATGATACATATCCTTAAAAACATGATAATACCATGGTACATTTTCCTAAAAACATGATAATACCATGGTAAATATCCAGAAAAACCTGATAATACCATGGTACATGTCCTTAAAAACATGATATTACCATGGTAAGTATCAACAAAAACATGATAATACCATGGTACATGTTCCCAAAAACATGATAATACCATGGTACATGTCCCCAAAAACATGATAATACCATGGTACATATCCTAAAAACATGATAATACCATGGTAAATATCCTAAAAAAACATGAAAATACCATGGTAAATATCCCAAAAAACATGATAATAGCATGGTAAATGCCCCAAAAACATGATAATACCATGATACATATCCTAAAAACATGATAATACCATGATCCATATCCCTAAAAACATGATAATACCATGATACATATCCATAAAAACATGATAATACCATGGTACATTTTGCTAAAAACATGATAATACCATGGTAAATATCCAGAAAAACCTGATAATACCATGGTACATGTCCGTAAAAACATGATAATACCATGGTAAGTATCAACAAAAACATGATAATACCATGGTACATGTTCCCAAAAACATGATAATACCATGGTACATATCCCTAAAAACATGATAATACCATGGTAAATATCCCAAAAAACATGATAATACCATGGTACATATTCCTAGAAACATGATAATACCATGGTAAATATCCACAAAAACCTGATAATACCATGGTACATGTCCCAAAAAACATGATGATACCATGGTAAATGTCCCAAAAACATGACAATACCATAGTACATGTCCCCAAAAACATGATAATACCATGGTACATGTCCAGAAAAACATGATAATACCATGGTACATATCCTAGAAACATAATACCATGGTAAATATCCTAAAAACATGATAATACCATGGTACATATCCTAGAAACATAATACCATGGTAAATATCCTAAAAACATGATAATACCATGGTACATATCCCTAGAAACATAATACCATGGTAAATATCCTAAAAACATGATAATACCATGGTACATGTCCCCAAAAACATGATGATATCATGGTACATGTCCCCAAAAACATGATAATACCATGGTTAATATCCACAAAAACATGATAATACCATGGTACATGTCCCTAAAAACATGATAATACCATGGTACATGTCCACAAAAAATGATAATACCATGGTAAATATCCCCAAAAACATGATAATACCATGGTACATGTCCCCAAAAACATGGTAATACCATGGTTAATATCCACAAAAACATGATAATACCATGGTACATGTCCCTATAAACATGATAATACCATGGTACATATCCCTAAAAACATACAAAATCTATAGCAAAAGCATAAGTACGTTACAAAAAGCATGGCAAAACCACGACCAAACAACATGTTACCGTGTTTAACAAACATGAAATTACCAAAACACGTGTTCAGAGAACCAGGGTGCATGTGCAAAAAACCATATGGTCATACCACAGTGAAATAATGAAGTCATCTGGAGTGTGTTTATGAGTGTAAAGTGAGCTCCAAACCTCAGGAGAACACGAGAGGAAGGGCTTGATAGCGATGTCAGAGTCGTGAACCTTCAGGTCGTGATCGCCGAGTCCTCGAGTGATGCCGATGGTGGCCAGAACTCGAGCCTGAGTGACACAAACACACTCGCTTAATGCAAACATGAGATAGCTTTCCAAACCATTTTCCATCTCTACATTCCTAAAAAATAAAGCTTCTTTATTGGCATCGATGGTTCCATGAAGAACCTTAAACATTCCATCCCACTAAAGGTTCTTTAGATTTTCCATGAGCTTCCATGTTTATCTTTAGTGTGTATTGTTGCTGTTCTTCTCTATATCAGTCAGTGTTTCTGAACTCCATTGTAGTCTTGAGATTCTTCCAGGAACAAACACATCACAATATTCCTCATTATAATAATTCACACGCAGAATAAAGGGGCGGGGCCTGGTTGAGTTAGTTAATTGTGGTGGTTATGGTAAGGGGTGGGACATTTCCCAAACATCCACACATCGCTCCAGCCGACCAATCAGAGCACAGTGTGCTTTTCAGAAGGCGGGGCTTCATAGAGACAGGAACAGTACAGTACAGAGCGTTACTGACAGACTGGGAAGAGATGAGCTGCAACAATGGAGAATATGAGGAAAATAATCAACATTCAAGCAGGAAAACCTGCTCTAGTAGAGCCAAACACAACAGGACATTGTAAAGGGCATAATATGGCTTTTTTTTTTTTTTTTTTTTTAAGAAGGGTCTTATGGGAACCAAAATGGTTCTTCTGTGGCATCACCCCTTTTTTGGAACCTATTTAAAGAGTGAACATGAATATGGTTGATACAGAGGGAATTCGGCGAGCAGATCTTTCCCAGAATGCCCCTGCTGGTTAATAATACACATGCCCTCGACCAGCTGCTTTCTCAGACTCCCTCGCGCCGCAGAGTGGTTTTTGATATCTGCTCCCACAGACGGCGGAAACTTGACTGAGCGCTGTCGAGCCAGAGACGAGACAAGACGAGACGAGACGAGACGAGGTGGGACCAGGACTCAGAACAGATGCCTTGTGAAGCTCAGACTTCGAAGACGTCTGGAGGCCGCTTTCACTCATCACACCACACTGATCTCAACACACTAACAGCCGGAACATGTCACTAAACTCTTAGAAAAAAGGTTCAGTGGTTCCATTTAGAACTTTAGGGTTCTTGACTCGATTTCTAAATGCCAGGAAGGTTCTAAAGTTCTTAAATGATCGCACTTTCAGTTTTACTAGGTTATTTCAATTTTTTCTTCATGAGCTGCTTAATTCATAATATTTTATTTAAATAAAACATTTATTTAAACAAAATTAACTAACTAAAGGGAACCTATTATGCAAAATCCACCCACTCCTCTTTTTTAATTACCATACATCATAAGCAGTGTCTCAGAACAACGTTTGCAGTTTCTACACAATGTGACGTCACATATGCTTAGGTCCCGTCCACGGCTGCTAACAGACTCCTCCCTATTACCTTAGCTCCGCCCCTCAGTGAGCTCAGTCATGTTTATCTCCTTGCCAGAGCATTCAAGTATGAAATGTATTCTTATTAAAGCTACTAAAGTTATTCAGTCGAGAGCAGCCAGTGATTTTCTGTTGTTGGATTCACATTAACAGCAGATATAGCACTAGGTACTGTATATTATCACTTATATACACATGCGGTTTCTTTATGTTTACAGACATAACCGACTGTGTTTATGTGAACTGTGTGTGTTTTTGACATAACTTTGTGTACTTTGACAGTTTAAGCACTAAGACGTGAAAGAGAACTTAGTTTAATACTCACGGGACGTGACATTTAGCTTTCTGTGCGCGTGCTTCGGGTGTGTGTGTGCGCTCAGAGAAAACCATATATCAGAAGTTTAGACTGATATGGCTTTAAAACACATGCAGATCATAAACTCTCATGATGATGAAGAACTGCAATGTCACGTGAGTGTGAGCGTGATAGAGATGATCATCAAAACCACACAGATGCTTTAGTTTTTGGTATCGGAGGCACCGGCTGTACAGGCTCTGACCTCTTCTGGATAAGGGGCGGAGCAGCAGCTCATTTGCATTTAAAGATACATGCATGAAAACAGCCTGTTTTTCCTTCCGCTCAAAAATGGGCGTGAAAACATGCTATAATACAAACCCGATTCCAAAAAAGTTGACACTGTACAAATTGTGAATAAAAACAGAATGCGATGATGTGGAAGTTTCAAATTTCAATATTTTATTCAGAATACAACATAGATGACATATCAAATGTTTAAACTGAGAAAATGTATCATTTTAAGGGAAAAATAAGTTGATTTTAAATTTCATGGCATCAACACATCACAAAAAATTTGGGACAAGGCCATGTTTCCCACTGTGTGGCATCCCCTCTTCTTTTTCTAACAGTCTGCAAACGTCTGGGGACTGAGGAGACAAGTTGCTCAAGTTTAGGAATAGGAATGTTGTCCCATTCTTGTCTAATACAGGCTTCTAGTTGCTCAACTATCTTAGGTCTTCTTTGTGGCATCTTCCTCTTTATGATGCTCCAAATGTTTTCTATGGGTGAAAGATCTGGACTGCAGGCTGGCCATTTCAGTACCCGGATCCTTCTTCTACACAGCCATGATGTTGTAATTGATGCAGTGTGTGGTCTGGCATTGTCATGTTGGAAAATGCAAGGTCTTCCCTGAAAGAGACGACGTCTGGATGGGAGCATATGTTCTAGAACTTGGATATACCTTTCAGCATTGATGGTGCCTTTCCAGATGTGTAAGCTGCCCATGCCACATGCACTCATGCAACCCCATCCCATCAGAGATGCAGGCTTCTGAACTGAGCACTGAGAACAACTTGGGTTGTCCTTGTCCTCTTTAGTCCGGATGACATGGCATCCCAGTTTTCCAAAAAGAACTTCAAATTTTGATTGGTCTGACCACAGAACAGTTTTCCACTTTGCCACAGTCCATTTTAAATGAGCCTTGGCCCAGAGAAAACGCCTGCGCTTCTGGATCATGTTTAGATATGGCTTCTTTTTGACCTATAGAGTTTTAGCCGGCAGCGGCGAATGGCCTGATGGATTGTGTTCACCGACAATGTTTTCTGGAAGTATTCCTGAGCCCATGTTGTGATTTCCATTACAGTAGCATTCCTGTATGTGATGCAGTGCCGTCTAAGGGCCGGAGATCACGGGCATCCAGTATGGTTTTCCGGCCTTGACCCTTACGCACAGAGATTGTTCCAGATTCTCTGAATCTTTGGATGATATTATGCACTGTAGATGATGATAACTTCAAACTCTTTGCAGTTTTTCTCTGAGAAACTCCTTTCTGATATTGCTCCAGTATTTTTGGCCGCAGCATTGGGGGAATTGGTGATCCTCTGCCCATCTTGACTTCTGAGAGACACTGCCACTCTGAGAGGCTCTTTTTATACCCAATCATGTTGCCAGTTGACCTAATAAGTTGCGGTCCTCCAGCTGTTCCTTATATGTACATTTAACTTTTCCGACCTCTTATTGCTACCTGTCCCAACTTTTTTGGAATGTGTAGCTCTCATGAAATCCAAAATGAGCCAATATTTGGCATGACATTTCAAAATGTCTCACTTCAACATTTGATATATTTTATTCACAGTAGAATATAGATAACATAAGTTTATGAGATTTGTAAATTATTGCATTCCTTTTTTATTCACAATTTGTACAGTGTCCCAACTTTTTTGGAATCGGGTTTGTAAATGATCTGTGGGGTATTTTGAGCTGAAGCTTCACAGACACATTCTGGGGACAACTGAGACTTATATTACATCTTGTAAAAAGGGGCATAATAGGATTCCCATGATGGAACCCCTAAAAGGTTCTATATATGAAGCACCTGACGGAACCCTTGAAGGTTCCATATAGAACCTTTTCTTTTCAAAGTGATATGAGAGAAAAGTGTCCATTAGTGGTGTTTATGATTGACTTAAACACCACTAATGGACACTTTTCACATTTCCAGGGTTCTCAGAATCTCCCATTTGCCCCAATAGCAAAAAAATTAGATAGTGTTTCTATGACTTTCCAAAAGAGAAAAAAAGAAAATTATCGAGAGATTGACCACGTTTAGTCAGAAGAGAGAATGATGTCAAATTTGCCATCACTCCCTCAGCCTTTCTTTTTGCAATCGCACTGTCTCGCTGACATCAGAACAATAGACGTGCAATCTCATGCCGCAATTGCTTCAGAACATCTGAAGATGATGGAAGATTTTTTTTTTTTTGCTGGCCTTGATGGTTTTTTTCTTTCTCAACTTCTCTGATATGATGGTTCATTCTCCAAATTTGGAAAAGAAAGACCCTTATAAAAGGTCATTGAGATTTTTTCACCTTTTAATTCTTTCTTGAAGAGACAGAATAAAAAATAAAAAAATTTAACTATGGAGCTAAATCAGTCTCTAATCTCTACAAAATTGCTCAAAAATGCATAAAGCAAACAAATTTACTTTCACAAAAAAGTTTCGATATTTCAAGCAGCAATTCACAAACTCAACCAAATTCATATTCACAAAATACCATTTGCAAATGCACAAACAAATGTACAATCACTAATGCAAGACAATACACAAGTATTTTTGCACTTTTCTAAACGTTTCAACATACATATTCGGATGAATTGTTGAATCTGCTGGTTATTGAATTTGAAAATCATCCTGTATGTGTAGATTGCTATTAATTTGTGTTAGACTATATGGAAACTTTCTGCCATGAAGTGTTCTTTAAAGGTGCACTATGTAAAAATGTTTCAGTAAAATATCCAAAAACCACTAGGCCAGTGTTATATATTTTGTTCAGTTGAGTACTTAAAATATCCCAAATGTTTCCAACTATTTGTAAATTGTGAGGAAATGGCTATTTTAACCAATGACCCGGGACACGTGTGGGGGCGTCGCCTGTCAGTGGCGTCACATCTGCGTTCCCCTCGGTTTCTGGTTTTATTCTGCAGAAGCGCTTTACTCTCACTGCAGTGTGAACAAGTGTCACAGCAGCCGCCGAGTGAATGCACAGAGTAACGTCTTAACGTCATTTACAACACACTCAGATGTGTTTAATATGATAAACAGAGCTGCGTTACCTCATACTCATGACCGGAAAATGGCGCCGGCGACTGTGGCATAATAAAAGTCCCGCTTCTCGCGAGGCGTGTGTTGCATTCATCTTATTAACAATCGCTCCAGCGGCCTCGCTCAGCTCCACAACACTCGGTCCTGCTCTGCTTCACACTACAGTAACGTTAATAATCGCATCCATGAACATGATTTCTGCCCGAGTCCTATCCCGATTCTTTTCCACCGGCTGTGAGGTGAAGACCACACACTCAAACTTGGCGTCATCAAACTACACCTGTGTTTTGAATAGGCGACCTCTAGCGGATGGAAAAGTTACATAGTGCACCTTTAAAATTGAGTCAAGAACCCTAGAGATCTATACACTGAACCTTTTTTTTTTCTAAGAGTGTAGAAAGATAGAGATACAGGCAACTAAAATCATTTAAAGACATATATAACTTTAAGATGACCCTCTTGTGATGGAGTAAGGTGTGAAGCAGGAATAACTGCAGTCTTACCTTTTTTCCTTCACCGTATATGAGTGGAAACTTCAGATCTTCTTCCTGAACTGTTTTGTACGCCCTGCACAAAACAACACAACAAACATCAAAGAGAGACGCTTCAACGAGACGCTTGAGTGCAGGAAAACTCAAGAGCATCTGAGATTTCACTGAAAGAAGAAAGTTTCAGCTACAGAGTGTGAATACTGATTCAAAAACTGATTATAAAATCATCTATGTTAGTGTTGAACAGCCACATTAACTTTTTTTTAAAGAAATTAATAACATTGATAATAATCAGAAATGTTTCTTGAGCAGCAAGTCATATTAGAATGATTAATATAAATGATTGCATTGATTTGAAAGCATCTGAAGCATCATGTGACTCTGAAGACTGGAGTAATGATGCTGAAAATCCAGCTTTGATCACAGGAATAAATTACTGTATATTCATAAAGAAAACCGCTATTTTGAATAGTAATAATATTTCACAATTTCACAATAATTCAATAATTATTTGATGCTTTTTGGTCTGTGGTATCATGATAAAGGCAATTAAAAATGGTCCCTTTACATGTCAGTCAGAAGGTCTCTTCCTAAGTGGAACAGCAGAATAATATGTCAGCCAATAGTCAAACTCACCATCCGTTCATTGTGAAGTCTCTGTACAGCATTCTTTTCCCAACCTCTTTTTTCGTGACCCTTCTGGGAAACTCCAAGTGAGTGAAGTCATTACCCAGCAGAGACGGCTGCAGGTGAGCCTGGAAGAAATGAAAAACAGTGAGTAAAACCGCAAACATCCTCCATAATCTGGGATCTTATCCTTGAAATAATTCAAACAAACATCTGAGTGCGGGAAAACCATTTCCCAAGGCCAGCTGCTGAACACAACACAACTGAGGAATAAACGTTCAGTTTACTGAATAAACTGGATCAGAATTCTCTGGGAAATCCAGATTTCTCTCACCAGGAACTGAAGTCTCTGGCGCTCCGATTCTGGAGTGAAGGAGCTGGACATGGGAATAATCTCCCCTGCACGGACGATCAGAGCCCTGAAACACACAACAAACTGATGCAGAAGAGCTTTCATACGTAATAGAACATACTGAACATGGGACTGTGATCATGATGCGTGATGCAGAATGAACAATAGACACTTTTAATAAACACCAAGAATTACCAAAACACACTACACATAGACGACACAGAACCATGAACAGAAAGAACAGAGGGCTTATAAACACACACAAGGATAATCAATGGAACAAGAAACAAGTGCTTAATTAGAAACTATAGAAGCTACTGAAACTATAAAAGCTATAGAAGCTATAGAAACCATAGAAACTATAGAAGCTATAGAAGCTACAGAAACTATAGAAGCTATAGAAACCATAGAAACTATAGAAGCTATAGAAGCTACAGAAACTATAGAAGCTACAGAAACTATAAAAGCTATAGAAGCTATAGAAACAATAGAAGCTATAGAAACTAAAAGCTATAGAAGCTATAAAAAAGATAAAGAAGCTATGGAATCTATAAAAACTATAAAGCTATAGAAGCTATAGGAACCATAGAAACTAAAAGCTATAGAAGTTATAGAAACTATAAAAGCTACAGAAACTATAGAAGATATAGAAGCTATAGAAACTATAGAAGCTACAGAAGCTACAGAAGCTACAGAAACTATAAAGCACAGAAACTACAGAAGCTATAGAAACTAAAAGCTATAGAAGCTATAAAGATAAAGAAGCTATAGAAACTATAAAAGCAGGGGCGGCGTTTACGTATGGCAGAGTGTGGCAGTTGCCATACCCTGGCATTCAGACAAGCAGGGGAAATAAACAGCTCATGATGCCGTATGTTAGTTATAAAAGCAAATTTAAACAGCCTGAGCCTAACACTGTGTCATAACCAGGCACAACGTCCAATGTGACAAGGTTTTTTTCAGCGGCAAACCAGACTTGACCCAAGATCAATCAAAAATCACAGCCAATCAGAAGAGTGTGTGGGTGGGCTCTCTCTACAAGCGCACTGACTGCATTCGCAACAAAATGAATAAGTACAATATCGAATTCCTAAATCTTACACCATTTTAGCTTGATTAAAAATACATACTGCGTAACTTCATCATAGAATACTCTTGTTTGCTCACCTTGAGTTGACAGTTTGAACACAGTTGTTTCGTTTAATTTATTTTCAAGATCTGAAGTGAATTATCCATTGTGGCTTATGTCTATAAAAGGTCACAAAAAAAATTACATTCAAACTCACTTTCAATAATG
Organism: Paracanthobrama guichenoti; assembly: GCA_018749465.1. Classification (NCBI taxonomy): domain Eukaryota; kingdom Metazoa; phylum Chordata; class Actinopteri; order Cypriniformes; family Gobionidae; genus Paracanthobrama; species Paracanthobrama guichenoti. The sequence continues at coordinate 6,045,769 of CM031967.1, forward strand.
TTTACATTAAATAAAGCACATAATCTGCACTTGTCATACTTTGTATGTTGTTCCAGCCACAACGCCACAGAAATAAGAAATGTTTATAAAATAGAATCGTCATGAATCGCCATTGTGGCTGGTTAGTACAAACAACTCTGATTAACATGGAAAAGATAATTTTTCTCACATGGCTAAGGCTGTTTCAGTATTTGGATTGATTTTGTATTGTTGTTAAGTCTGTTGTTAAGTTATTTGAGTGGATTTGTGTCCACATTTTGTTTAGATATAATGTGATTATTTGGGAATGTTGTTGTTGTATGGCCTTGTATAGTTTTTTGTGAAACGCCACCACTGTATAGAAGCTACAGAAACTATAGAAGCTATAGAAACTATAGAAGCTATAGAAACTATAGAAGTTACAGAAACTATAGAAGCTATAGAAGTTACAGAAACCATAAAAGCTATAGAAACTATAGAAGCTACAGAAACTATAGAAGCTACAGAAACTATAGAAGCTATAGAAGTTACAGAAACCATAAAAGCTATAGAAACTATAGAAGCTATAGAAGTTACAGAAACCATAAAAGCTATAGAAACTATAGAAGTTACAGAAACTATAGAAGCTACAGAAACTATAGAAGCTATAGAAGTTACAGAAACCATAAAAGCTATAGAAACTATAGAAGCTACAGAAACTATAGAAGCTACATAAACTATAGAAGCTACATAAACTATAGAAGCTACAGAAACTATAGAAGCTATAGAAGTTACAGAAACCATAAAAGCTATAGAAACTATAGAAGCTATAGAAACTATAGAAGTTACAGAAACTATAGAAGCTACAGAAACTATAGAAGTTACAGAAACCATAAAAGCTATAGAAACTATAGAAGCTACAGAAACTATAGCTACAGAAACTATAGAAGCTACAGAAACTATAGAAAATAAAAGCTATAGAAGCTACAGAAACTATAGAAGCTACAGAAACTATAGAAAATAAAAGCTATAGAAGCTATAGAAACTATAGAAACTATAGAAGTTACAGAAACTATAGAAGCTATAGAAACTATAGAAGCTACAGAAACTATAGCTATAGAAACTATAGAAGCTATAGAAACTATAGAAGTTACAGAAACTATAGAAGCTACAGAAACTATAGAAATTATAAAAGCTATAGAAGCTACAGAAACTATAGAAATTATAAAAGCTATAGAAGCTACAGAAACTATAGAAGCTATGGAATCTATAAAAACTATAAAGCTATAGAAACAATAGAAGCAGAAACTATAGAAACTATCAAATCTATAGAAACTATAGAAGCTACAGAAACTATAGAAGCTACAGAAACTATAGAAGCTATAGAAAGGATAAAAGCTACAGAAACTATAGAAGCTATAGAAAGGATAAAAGCTATAGAAATTATAAAATATAATTTGCGAGTGATATTTTTGCTGCGATCGCCATTGGCGACCATTCCGTGATAAGTAGCCAATCACATCTTTTGTTGTGTGTTGGGTAATAAAATGAGACGACGCGCAGCAAAGTTACAATGGGGAAAAAAAACTCACTGAGTCTGAGCGCCAAAATATGCGTCAGAAACGAATGTCATGAAGGAAAGTATCTGGCTTTTTCAAAGCCCTCATCTCTATGAGGCTGTGCCAGCATGAGAGAGACAGAAAACGATGGAGACGTGTCAATGAAAGGCAGTGTCTATTCCTTCTGATAAACTACAACAGATAAACATGTCAGCTGTGTGAACTAATCGGTAACATTTCTAGTTTTTAATTGATACTGATATGGATTCTTATTCTCAATATATTGCGTTGTTGGCTCTCGTTATCTGAAGGAAAATAAGACCGCGGATGTTTTTGATCATGCATGCCGATTTGTCCGCAGTAAAGTTTAGCCTGTGTGTGTGTGTGTGTGTGTGTGTGTGTGTGTGTGTGTGTGTGTGTGTGTGTGTGTGTGTGTGTGTGTGTGTGTGTGTGTGTGTGTGAGAGAGAGAGAGAGAGAGAGAGAGAGAGAGAGAGAGAGAGAGAGAGAGAGAGAGAGAGAGAGAGAGAGAGAGAGAGAGTGCGTGCGTGCGTGTTCATGATAAGCGGATTGCGGTTATATCCGCGGGTCAGACGGACCAAATAAAACATAACGTTGTAATTAATTGCGGATGGATGAGAGATAAATGTGTTGATTTTATTAACCCTCTAATGCATGAATTATGTTTTTGCACTTCAAAAAATTATTTAATCTTATTTTCTAGAATATTTAAAATAACAGATTAACAAAATAACAATTTTTTTTTATATAACAACCCTTAGCTGACACATAAAGAGTTCCTTTCACTGGAACTAAGGGGCCAAGCCCAACCCCTGAAAAACAACCCCACACCATAATCCCCCCTCTACCAAACTTTACACTTGGCACAATGCAGTCGGGCAAGTACCGTTCTCCTGGCAACCACCAAACCCAGACCCGTCCATGGGATTTCCGGACAGAGAAGCGTGATTGGTCACTCCAGAGAATGCGTCCCCACTGCTCTAGAGTCCAGTGGCGGCGTGCTTTACACCACTGCATCCCACGCTTTGCATTGCACTTGGTGATGTAAGGCTTGGATGAGCTGCTCGGCCATGGAAACCCATTCCATGAATCTCTCTACACACTGTTCTTGAGCTAATCTGAAGGCCACATGAAGTTTGGAGGTCTGGAGCTATTGACTTAAATTGTAACACTGATAGAATTGCCCTCCTTTCCTCCAATATCTTCACAGCTCCTTGTCCTTACTACAAAATCCATTGTTGAGTATGATTCTGACAAATAGCTAATTTCTGTCCTTTCTACCATAAAATGTAAAAAGCAAAATAATAAAAAAAAAACAGATTTTGGCCTTCAAGAAAGTCACATCTGTCATTAGAATGATATTGCACTGAAAACTACCCTGTAAAAGTAAAATATATATATTTTTTATTATTGTGAAAACATCCAACACATTGTCAGGAAAAAGCTCCTTAAAAAGCACCCCTTATGGTACAACGTTGCCCTGGGCAACAAAAAGAAAAACTGAATTTCTGGACATGCTAAATAAAAATAAATAAATAAAACCTGACAAAATACATCATGCACACATATCTATATTTTTATTTATAGTTCATGTCATGTTAAATGAGATTACTAAAGCAAGATTACTTCTCACACCATGTGCTCCTGTGACCACATGTCAGAAAAGGAAGTCCAGCCTTCAAATGATGCTTGATAGTGACTCCCACACCTTATTGGATTGTTCCATAATAATTATTTGACCTTTTTGTTTGGTTGCAATTATTTAAAGAAACATGTATTGGAAATAGGGCTTAAAAAAACGTTTTGTTGCCTGAGGGCAACACTATGCAGTAGAGGGTTAAAGACATGGAACTCTCATTTCACTGTAAAAGGCAATGAATATGCTTCACTTTCGTTTTCAAATGTAACAAAGATAACATGCTTAGAGCACCTCCTAGTGGACAGTATATAAAGCACAAAGGAAAAACCCTACATGAGACAATGCTTAATAATTTAACAGTTTTACCTAAAGATATACACTAACTTCATAGAAATTATTCTGATAAGAATTTCCCAACATAACGATTGGAAATATGAGCGTGTTGAAAACTTTTTTCCTTCAGGTTTGCAGAATTTACTGAATTAAAAACAAAAGGAAGGAAAGTCAAGTAACACATGGGAGCGTTTTAGTGAAGTAGTTTACCAGGACGAATCAAGTGTTGGGTAGCCTATGTGATGTGTAACGGCCGTGAAGCGCTCTATGTACAATGCCTATAAAAGCCTACAGTGGAGAAAACTGAAAAAGTTGCTGCGTGCGTGTGTTAAAATGTTAAGAGGCGCATAGATTTAAGTTGGTGTTTCAGTTCTACAAAGGCAAAAAAGACAAAAAGATTTTTACTTAAACTGTTGTCTTCATGAGAAAGAATGGAAGGAGCTAAAAATTAAATTCAACACCGCCCATATAATTGCATGTGAAAAATTAAAACACGTTTATTCTTTAGTGGCACTTGAAAAAATAATTTGGTGCCTAACTTTTTCCTTGAAATTTTTGTCTGAAGCCCTGAAAATCTATAAAAGCTATAGAAACTTAGAAGCAGAAACTATAGAAGCTATAGAAGCTACAGAAACTATATAAGCTATAGAAATTATAAAAGCTACAGAAACAAAACTATAGAAGCAGAAACTATAGAAGCTACAGAAACTAGAATCTATAGAAGCTACAGAAACTATAGAATCTATAGAAGATACAGAAACTATAGAATCTATAGAAGCAGAAACTATAGAAGCTACAGAAACTATAGAAGCAGAAACTATAGAAGCTACAGAAACTATAGATGCTATAAAAGCTATAGAAACTATAAAAGCTACAGAAACTATAGAATCTATAGAAGCTACAGAAACTATAGAATCTATAGAAGCTTTAGAAACAATAAAAACAATAGAAACCATAGAAGCTATAAAAGCTATAGAAACTATAGAAGCAGAAACTATATAAGCTATAGAAGCTACAGAAGCTATAGAAACTATATAAGCTATAAAAGCTATAGAAACTATAAAGCTACAGCAACTATAGAAGCAGAAACTATAGAAGCTACAGAAACTATAGAAGCAGAAACTATAGAAGCAGAAACTATAGAAGCTATAGAAGCTATAGAAGCTATAGAAGCTATAGAAACTATAGACGCTATAAAAGCTATAGACACTATAAAAGCTATAGAAACTATAGAAGCAGAAACTATAGAAGCTACAGAAACTATAGATGCTATAAAAGCTATAGAAACTATAAAAGCTACAGAAACTATAGAATCTATAGAAGCTACAGAAACTATAGAATCTATAGAAGCTTTAGAAACAATAAAAACAATAGAAACCATAGAAGCTATAAAAGCTATAGAAACTATAGAAGCAGAAACTATATAAGCTATAGAAGCTACAGAAGCTATAGAAACTATATAAGCTATATAAGCTATAAAAGCTATAGAAACTATAAAAGCTACAGCAACTATAGAAGCAGAAACTATAGAAGCTACAGAAACTATAGAAGCAGAAACTATAGAAGCAGAAACTATAGAAGCTATAGAAGCTATAGAAACTATAGACGCTATAAAAGCTATAGACACTATAAAAGCTATAGAAACTATAGAAGCAGAAACTATAGAAGCTATAGAACTATAGAAGCTATAGAAACTATAGACACTATAAAAGCTACAGAAACTATAGAAGCTACAGAAACTATATAATCTATAGAAGCTATAAAGAACTATAGAAGCTATAAAAATAATAAGAACTATAGAAGCTATAAAAGCTATAGAAACTATAGAAGCTACAGAAACTATAAAAGCTAAAAGAAACTATAGAAGCAGAAACTATGGAGGCTATAGAACTATAGAAGCATAAACTATAGAAGCTATAGAAGCTACAGAAACTATATAAGATATAAAAGCTATAGAAACTAAAAGCTACAGAAACTATATGGCAGAAACTATAGAAGCTACAGAACTATAGAAGCAGAACTAGAAGCTATGGGAAACTATAGAAGCTATAGAAGCTACAGAAACTATGGAAGCTATAGAAACTATAGATGCTATAAAAGCTATAGAAACTATAAAAGCTACAGAAACTATAGAAGCTACAGAAACTATAGAAGCTACAGAAGCTACAGAAGCTATAGAATCTATAGAAGCTACAGAAACTATATAATCTATATAAGCTTTAGAAACAATAAAAACAATAGAAACTCTAGAAGCTATAAAACCTATAGAAACTATAGAAGCTACAGAAACTATAAAAGCTACAGAAACTAGAAGCTACAGAGGCTATAGAAGCTACAGACACTATAGAATCTATAGAAGCTACAGAAACTATAAAAGCTATAGAAACTATAGATGCTTTAAAAGCTATAAACTATAAAAGCTACAGAAACTATAGAATCTATAGAAGCTTTAGAAACAATAAAAACAATAGATACTATAGAAGCTACTGAAACTATAGAGTCTATAGAAACTATAGAAGCTATAAGAACTACGAACTAGAACTCAGCAAAACAGTGACGGATAACCATGCAAAGTTAACTAAACAGAACATGGAGAATTCAACTATGAACTAAGACATGAATGTAACAAGAACAGAATTAAATTCTATCAATTCTATTCTGCTCTGTTCTATTTTATTCTACTCTGTTTAACATAATAAAACAGAATTAAAATATTTGCACAAAACAGAATTGAATCATTAAAATATCTGTAATCTCCCAAAGAATAGAATAAAATGGAACAGACAATGACAATGCTGCTAAAAACAAAGCAAAATAAAAGCTACATTTATTTTCCATTCCATTTAATTATACTTGACCATTCAAAAGTTTGATACGTTTTTAATAGTTTTGATCACCAAGGCTGCATTTATTTGGTCAAAATACAGTAAAAACTGTGAAATATTATTACAATGTTAACAGCTGTTTTCTATGTGACTATATAGTCAAATGTAATTTATTCCTGTGATCAAAGCTGAATTTTCAGCATCATTACTCCAGTCTTCAGGGTCACATGATCCTTCAGAAATCATTCTGATATGATGTTTTGATGCTCAAGAAATATTTCTGATTATTATCAATGTTGAAAACAGCTTTATATTTTTGTGAAAACTGTTATACATTTTATTTTCAGGAGTCTTTGATGAACAGAAAGTTCAAAAGAACAGCAATTTTGAAAAATAATCTTTTGTATCCATATAAATGTCTTTAGTGTCTTTGCTGAATAAAAGTATTAAATCTTAAATTACAAATCTTACTGACCTTAAGCTTTTGGATGATAGTGTATGTATTATTGACATTTTTATAAATAAATATATATAAATATATAAATATATATATATAGTCATTACTATCTCTTCAGTCTAGACATAAGCTTTTTCTTAAATTAAAATAAATGAAATATGCATCATGAAATGGTGATGTGTTTTTGGTGATATTCAATCTCACCTGCTGTCGCCAGCATTGGCCACGTACAGCTTTCCGAGTAAATACATCACCACTAGCGCGGTACATCCTCCAGAGATAGAGTACACCGACCTCTCTCGAGCAATGTGAGCGTCCTGAGATCACACAAATACACAGGGAACTCAACCCTTCACTAAAACACACGAGACTGGATTCAGTTGATGTTTAGGTAAAGAAACAAAAAACACAAGCTATTTAAAAATCAATGCAATAATTTTCTGTCTGAATATATGTTAAAATGCAAGTTATCCCAGTGATCAAAGCTGAATTTTCAGCATCATTACTCCAGTCTTCAGTGTCACATGATCCTTCAGAAACCTTTAAAATCAATGCAATAGTTTACATTAATGGATCATTCATACAAGATCTCTGCCTGCCATCTAGTGGCTGTGTGAGATACACTTCACTGATCCAAATGACCTACCATTTCCTTAAAGGCGTTTTCTATGGCTCCCACCACCAGACTCTCCTGTTTGATCTTCTTCTCCATGAAGAACCGTGGGGCCATTGTGTTAGGGGACCCAGGGGCCCCCGCGGCACCTCTGAGTGAGGCCGCCCTGGACAGCCCTCGCTGAGAGCAGCCGGCAGACGGGTGGAGGTGGTGTACGGGGTTCTCCTCGCCCAGGCAGGTGGGCGGCTGGAGCAACGGGTCCTGCAGGATCTCCAGCACCTCCTGGAGCTGCTCCTCGATATGGAGGTGGAGAAACTTGGCCGCGAAAACAGCAGCTCCAGAACCGCCGTGGCCGTCGAACAGAGCCCAGTAGTGGAAGTCCAGCTCTTTCACCTCCTGCAGAAACAGATTTATGGAAAAACAAATGAAAGATTCACACAGTGGTGGATCAAGTGCTGGATCTTCACTATGTGATTATTCAGCAGTTTATATATATGATCTGATCCCAGTGATTGTTGAAAGAAAAGATGCAACTTTTACCCACAGTAAGGTTTTTTCATACAGTTTGTTGTTCATACACTGATCCCAGTATTTGTCATTTGCTGATAATGTAAGATGCTAATTTTAAAATGGTAGTTTTAAAGTGCTCTTATATGCTTTTTCAGCTTACCTTTCATGTAGTGCAGGGTTCCTCAAACTCGGTCCTGGAGGGCCACTGTCCTGCAGAGTTTTGCTTCAACCCTGATCAAACTCAACTACCTGTGATTTTCTAGTGATCCTGAAGACCTTATTATCTTGCTCAGGTGTGTTTGATCAGGGTTGGAGCTAAACTCTGCAGGACAGTGGCCCACCAGGACCGGACTTGAGGAACACTGACGTAGTGTGTAATACAGCTGTTTGTGAATGTAAAAGGAAAAGGTCTAGATATTGTCTCTCAAAAGAAAGAAGCGATTCTGAATTGCCTGAAACGAGCCGTCTGTAATTCCAGGCTCACTTCTAGGTTTGTAACAAATTTGCATAATGCCCAATGATGGTCTTCATTGGCTGCACACGAACAATGACATCAGATATGGTAATGTGCGTTTTGTTTTCATCAGAGCAGAGTAGATCAATCACAACAGACTGGGCCATCTGACCAATCAGAGCAGAGTAGACCAATCACAACAGACTGGGCCGTCTGACCAATCAGAGCAGAGTAGACGAAAAGAATGGGTTTAGAATCTTAGTTTGAACCGTTTCAGATGCTGTGAGAAAAGAGCAGATGCTGCAATGTATATTATGAGAAAATGAAAGTGTTTTTGAACTTGGATGCATGTAAACCTGTTGTAGGAGGTTGTCCACACATTTTGTCCAAAACAAAATTAGGAGCCTTTAAAACAGCATATTGGGGCACTTTAAAATCTGAGTGTGTTCTCTCAGTATAGATGTGATCCTCACCATGCTGTCGATGGTCTCCAGTATGTCTGCGCTGGGCAGCGAGGAGCGTCTCCTGGTGGGTGTGTAACTGGGGCTAGACGGATCTGCGGGTCTTTTCCTGAGCTCCACCACCTCACAACACGCTTGGTCCTCGTTTAGGGCACTTTTCCCTGCATTGATCACCCTGTAGAGACACAGAAGATCACAGCTACAGTTTCCTCATTAACACAGTATTGGTATTTCACTATGTGCAGGTATCAAGGAGAAGGCAGCTTTAAAGCCAGCATGGAAGTTCTGTCATGACAACTCTTGGAGTGTTTGGGATGGTAATGGATATGACAGTGTTGATATGTTTGGTCTTGGCAGAATAGATCTGCTCCACTGCTGCTGTTATTACCACTGCTGTTATATTACATTACATGTTTGTCACATGACAAACATTTGCCATAATGATGATGGAATAGTTAATATTGCTTAAGTTTAAATCTACAACCTTCATCAGGTCTTCATCAAACAAAGCTTTTCAAGCTCCTAAATGCTTCTTGATGATGCACAACTGCCATCATCTCCTCAGAAGAGTCACAGCGTGAGTCTAAAGAGCACAGGACAGCATGATGCTCGCTCACGAGCATCTGATAATCGCCCCATCACAACAGGGTTTCCACGGAAACTGATTTCTGTATCCTCATTTGTTAATGAGGATCTAACATGGTTCACACAGTCCACACCGTCGGCAGGGGCATTTGTGACGTCTCCTTCGTGTTGCTGGAAATGCTGCTTTTTATGTGAATGGATTCAAGGAAGAACATTTCTCACAACCAATCAGATTGCAGGGTCAGGTTCATGGTTAAAAACACATATAATCACTCAATGTATAGGCAGTTTATGATTGTTTAAATGTTGTTTACATTTCTGTACACAATGTAGACAGACAGACAGACAGACAGACAGATAGATAGATAGATAGATAGATAGATAGATAGATAGATAGATAGATAGATAGATAGATAGATAGATAGATAGATAGATAGATAGATAGATAGATAGATAGGCAGACAGACAGACAGACAGACAGACAGACAGACAGATAGATAGGAAGAAAGAAAGAAAGAAAGAAAGAAAGAAAGAAAGAAAGAAAGAAAGAAAGAAAGAAAGAAAGAAAGAAAGAAAGAAAGAAAGAAAGAAAGGCAAACAGACAGACAGACGGACGGACAGACAGACAGACAGACAGACAGACAGACAGATAGATAGATAGATAGATAGATAGATAGATAGATAGATAGATAGATAGATAGATAGATAGATAGATAGATAGATAGATAGATAGATAGATAGCAGGCAGACAGACAGACAGACAGACAGACAGACAGACAGACAGACAGATAGATAGATAGATAGGAAGAAAGAAAGAAAGAAAGAAAGAAAGAAAGAAAGAAAGAAAGAAAGAAAGAAAGAAAGAAAGAAAGAAAGAAAGAAAGAAAGAAAGAAAGAAAGAAAGAAAGAAAGAAAGGCAGACAGACAGACAGACAGACAGATAGACAGATAGATAGATAGATAGACAGACAGACAGACAGATAGATAGATAGACAGACAGACAGACAGACAGACAGACAGAAAGAAAGAAAGAAAGAAAGAAAGAAAGAAAGAAAGAAAGAAAAGAAAGAAAGAAAGAAAGAAAGAAAGAAAGAAAGAAAGAAAGAAAGCAGACAGACAGACAGACAGACGGACGGACGGATTTGACGGACGGACGGACGGACGGACGGACGGACAGACAGACAGACAGACAGACAGACAGACAGACAGACAGACAGACAGACAGACAGACAGATAGATAGATAGATAGATAGATAGATAGATAGATAGATAGATAGAAAGGCAAACAGATAGATAGACAGACAGACAGACAGACAGACAGATAGATAGATAGATAGATAGAGATAGATAGATAGATAGATAGATAGATAGATAGATAGATAGATAGATAGATAGATAGATAGATAGATAGAAAGGCAAACAGATAGATAGACAGACAGACAGACAGATAGATAGACAGACAGACAGACAGACAGACAGACAGACAGACAGACAGACAGACAGACAGACAGACAGATAGATAGATAGATAGATAGATAGATAGATAGATAGATAGATAGATAGATAGATAGATAGATAGATAGATAGATAGATAGAAAGGCAAACAGATAGATAGACAGACAGACAGACAGATAGATAGATAGACAGACAGACAGACAGATAGATAGATAGATAGACAGACAGACAGACAGACAGACAGATAGATAGATAGATAGATAGATAGATAGATAGATAGATAGATAGATAGATAGATAGATAGATAGATAGATAGATAGATAGATAGACTGACTGACAGACAGATAGATGGATAGACAGACAGACAGACAGACAGACAGACAGACAGACAGACAGATAGATAGACAGACAGACAGACAGACAGACAGACAGACAGACAGACAGACAGACAGACAGACAGACAGATAGATAGATAGATAGATAGATAGATAGATAGATAGATAGATAGACAGACAGACAGACAGACAGACAGATAGATAGGAAGAAAGAAAGAAAGAAAGAAAGGCAAAAACAGACAGACAGACAGACAGACAGATAGATAGATAGATAGATAGATAGATAGATAGATAGATAGATAGATAGATAGATAGATAGATAGATAGATAGATAGATAGATAGATAGATAGATAGATAGATGAAAAGTACAGTCTTCCACTTTCGTTGTGTTTAAGGTCAGTTGTTCTGGTTAATTCGCTACTGCTCAAGTTAAAGATTGACATCAGATCAGTGGACATTAAGCCTGAGACCGCAGGACCCAGAGGACACGAAGAGCCGCTGAGGCAGAGAATGTTCTCCTGAGAGAAGTCATGTGACCAGGCCTTCCAGAGCTCTTTCCCTGCGAATCTCACTTCTCTACACCGACATCAGGAAGCACTCTAACATCCTCAAATCAGAGTCAACAGTGAATTAAACATCTTGAAGATGAATGCATATATATTCCCCATTCATTACGAGGAATGACATAATCAAATCACTGATTAGAATAATAAAATAACAAATAGGTCAGTATTGATCATCATCTCACTGTCATATTAATAACAGCTTTTGTTTATATATTCTCAGTACAGGCCAGAGTCCAGATAAAGCATTCTGAGTTTGGGAATCAAACTGCATATTAAAAAGTATCCATATATTATTAATACCAAACATATGGTACATTCATATAACTCAACCTGGGCTGTCCGAAATCTTATTTGTGACCCTGGAGCACAAAACCAGTCTTAAGTATATCTGTGGCAATAGCCAACAATACATCGCATGGGTCAAAATTATACATTTTTCTTTGATGCCAAAAATCATTGGGATATTAAGTAAAGATCATGTTTCCTGAAGATATTTAGTACATTTCTTACCTTAAATATAACACAAATGTATTATTAGTAGTAATATGCATTGCTAAGGACTTCATTTGGACAACTCTAAAGATTTTCTCAATATTTAGATTGTTTTGCACCTTCAGATTCCAGATTAATAGTTGGCCTATCCTAACAAACCATACATCAACGGAAAGTTTTCAGATGATGTAGATTATTATAAATCTCAATTTCAATTTGGTTTTGTGGTCCAGGGTCACATAGCCTATTAATAACAGCTTTTGTTTACATATTCTCAGTACAGAGTCCAGATAAAGCACTCTGAGTTTGGGAAACAAACGACCTGCACATTGAAAACAATATCCATATATCATCAGACAATTATTTCAATGCGGTAGATCTAGAGTCTGCTGTGTAAGATTTATCTGAATCAGATTATGATATAATGCGCAAAATGCGCGCATGCGCCCTGCTAAACCTGCATGGAAATGAAAGTGTGGATGTGTGTCATGGATCTTTCATTCTCTATTCCTCTTGCCATCATCATCACGAGAACACACACATTCCGCAGCATCCGCGTGCTCGGATCCACTCGCGCGCGTCGGTACTCACTCCGCGTATCCGGTGGCCCAGGGCAGCTTCATCTCCTTGAGGATGAGGATGGGTCTGGAGATGTGATCCGCCGAGCACTCCACCTCGTCCGGCGACAGCGCGAGGAAATCCGGCCTGCTGTACTGGAACCTGGGCGGCAGATCCGGGTGGCTCTCATGCGCGCTGGAGCCCGAAGCCATGATGCCGCCGATGATGTTGGAGACGGCGGACCGCACGCGTGTCATCATCATGATGATGTTGGGCGGTGATGATGATGGTGGTGGTGATGATGATGGTGGTGGTGCACGCGCACTGAACGCTGGTGCTCAAACGCAGCGCACCTTCAGTAACCGGACGGAACTGAACCCTGGATGACGTCATTCTCATTGGCGACTTTGACCCTCGCATTTATTTTCCTTCCTTATTATCTGATGTACGTGTAAATTATATATATATATATATATATATATATATATATATATATATATATATATATATATATATATATATATATATATATATCATTGCCCCTTCACGTTCCTTTTATGTCTCCATCAAAAATAATGATTTACTACTATGGTAAATCCCAGTAAAAGGTATTAATGTTTTTATGTAATTATGCAACTTACCATAACCATGTAGTTAATATTATTCAGTACTTACATTGTAACAATGACAACTTAAAGGTGCAGTGTGTAAATTTTAACGGCGTGCCTGTGAATTGCAACCGCTCACCCCTCCTTTTCGATGCACATAACTTAAGGACATATGTGTGTTCAAAATATGTCCTTTGTTTTCACAGGACAAAAGTGTTCAGCAGAGAATAGCTAGCGCTCTGTAATGAAGTTTGTAATATCATCGCGCCGCTGCACCCATGGTACGACCGCAAAGTTCCATGATTATTACGCAGGAATGAGAGATATAGTTCCTAGCCATATTGGCCTAGAAAATCGCAACTTTTCATTTTCCATCGGTCTTAGTACACGATGTAACTACAGAACAGTCAAGTTTTAAATGGAAGAAATATCGAAAGTCTTTGGTCATGTTTGAGCGAGATGCTAATGGTCTAATCAGAATCAATGAATTATGCTAAGCTATGCTAAAAGTGCTACCGCCAGATTCGGAGATCGGCTGAATGGATTCGAAAAACGGTAAAACTGTTTAACTCTAGGGGAGCTGGAAAATGAGCCTATGTACAAAAAAAAAAAAAAAATGGAGTGTTCCTTTAAGGGCTACTGTAGAAACATAACGGTGCAAAATGGCGACTTCACTGTAAGGGGATCGGCGGGGTGCAAAGTGTGTGTAGATAGAAATGGCTCATTCTAAGGTAATAAAAACATAACGGTTCATTATATAAGGTCTTTATACACCACTGACAACATAGTTATGTATATTATATTGCATTTCTGTCAATAGAGCCTCATAAATACACTGAACAGAAAGGTGTGTTGGATTTACATGATTTAATCATGTACATCGGTTCCACATGAATCAATTAAGTTTAACAAATATAATGTGTTCACATAACTTCAGCATCATGGAATGAAGTAATTTTTAAGTAACTCAACTGAGTAGTCTCAAAATGATTTTAATATGGCTCCCTAACAACAGTGGTGTGCACGGGGGGCTTGAAACCGTGCCTCTTTAATCTAATCACAAGTTTATTTTATGTTTGTGGTTACCTGACTGATTTATAAGACTGTACTAACTAGCTTTCATTCCATTAGCCAACAATAGCACATAATGAACATGTCAAGTGCTAAGTATGAAATGCTCTTCAATGACATGAGCTGTATCAGTCCACAGCCTAAGCAATCGCTCCACTCTTCTCCACTAACCCAGTGTAATTTAAATGGTTTAATTATTCCAACATAATTAAACATTAAACACCATTAAACAATATAAAGTCTTATCTAATTTTGCCCATAAACACTTAAAATAACACTTAAGTTTAACAATTTTATATATACAGTTTGTACTGTATAGAAACCATTACGCCTATGTGTACCCAGAAAGATAGTGAATCAGACGTGTGTGTGTGTGTGTGTGTGTGTGTGTGTGTAGAGCAGAATAGAGTATAAGGGATGGATAAGACAGATGGAATCAAATACAGCATTTTACAAACCTGATTCGAAAAAAGTTGACACTGTACAAATTGTGAATAAAAACAGAATGCAATGATGTGGAAGTTTCAAATTTCAATATTTTATTCGGAATACAACATAGATTACATATCAAATGTTTAAACTGAGAAAATGTATCATTTTAAGGGGAAAAAAAGTTGATTTAAAATTTCATGGCATCAACACATCTCAAAAAAGTTGGGACAAGGCCATGTTTCCCACTGTGTGGCATCCTCTTCTTTTATAACAGTCTGCAAACGTCTGGGGACTGAGGAGACAAGTTGCTCAAGTTTAGGAATAGGAATGTTGTCCCATTCTTGTCTAATACAGGCTTCTAGTTGCTCAACTGTCTTAGGTCTTCTTTGTGGCATCTTCCTCTTTATGATGCTCCAAATGTTTTCTATGGGTGAAAGATCTGGACTGCAGGCTGGCCATTTCAGTCCCCGGATCCTTCTTCTACGCAGCCATGATGTTGTAATTGATGCAGTATGTGGTCTGGCATTGTCATGTTGGAAAATGCAAGGTCTTCCCTGAAAGAGGCCCAGAGAAAACGCCTGCGCTTCTGGATCATGTTTAGATATGGCTTCTTTTTTGACCTATAGAGTTTTAGCCGGCAACGGCGAATGGCACGGTGGATTGTGTTCACCGACAATGTTTTCTGGAAGTATTCCTGAGCCCATGTTGTGATTTCCATTACAGTAGCATTCCTGTATGTGATGCAGTGCCGTCTAAGGGCCGAAGATCACGGGCATCCAGTATGGTTTTCCGGCCTTGACCCTTACGTGACAGAGATTGTTCCAGATTCTCTGAATCTTTGGTTGATATTATGCACTGTAGATGATGATAACTTCAAACTCTTTGCAATTTTTCTCTGAGAAACTCCTTTCTGATATTGCTCCAGTATTTTTGGCCGCAGCATTGGGGGAATTGGTGATCCTCTGCCCATCTTGACTTCTGAGAGACACTGCCACTCTGAGACGCTCTTTTTATACCCAATCATGTTGCCAATTGACCTAATAAGTTGCAAATTGGTCCTCCAGCTGTTCCTTATATGTACATTTAACTTTTCCGGCCTCTTATTGCTCCCTGTCCCAACTTTTTTGGAATGTGTAGCTCTCATGAAATCCAAAATGAGCCAATATTTGGCATGACATTTCAAAATGTCTCACTTTCAACATTTGATATGTTATCTATATTCTATTGTGAATAAAATATAAGTTTATGAGATGTGTAAATTATTGCATTCCTTTTTTTATTCACAATTTGTACAGTGTCCCAACTTTTTTGGAATCAGGTTTCTACATTACAGTATATATGCCATGTGATGCTGTAAACAGATTACCATGGTAAAGACTGCCACATTACTGTAACTCACCCTTATAAAGCTCAACTATAGATTGGTCATATGGTACAGTGAGAACATTTACTGTATTGGCAGCAAACTCTGTTCTATAGGCCAGAACCTCATGGCTGGGTCGTAACTTCATCACACTATGCAATGTAAGTGTATTTTGTAATGTGTTACAGTAGATAATTCAGAAACAAGCGTGATTTGAAACATGTATCTTGCATTGTTTGCTGTTGGATGAACTGATTGTTAAAAGTACTAAATGGAAAGAAGATCATACTGTTGTGTTTCGGTGATTAAACCAAATGTTCTCATTACATATTACAATGATCTTGTGTTTGAAACAGTGATTATGTGGACTGAAAATATGTGCAGCTGAATGAAAGCATGAGATCGGGTTTTGAAAGAATGACTAGCTGTGTTACAAGTGTGATCAGTTTGGATTTGTGTACTAAGAGTTTAAAACTGTAAAATAAAGTGGGTTAATTAATAAATTCAGTTCATATCAATTCAACCATCAACAAAACAAACCACAATAGAGTATAATTTAAATATTTTAAGTATCAGATAACTTTTAATAATCAGTATAGTCAATAATTTAATATTAAATATTCTTGTCTTAAATATTCTTTGACCCATATATTAAAAAAGTTATGATTTATGCATTCAGCATGCGTATCAGACTTTAAAAAGTGCTTTATCTCTCCAACTTTAATATTGTGTGTTCAATGCTGAGCTGTTTAAACAACATCACACTCAACAACTGTTTCAATAATCCCAGGGGATTATAGGATTTGTGCGGAATCACCGGGAATATATGGCATCTGTTATAGCTGTTATCTGGCTAATATGAATCACAAATCAGCCTGTAATCCACCCCAACAACCAAAGCCATGCAGATAATGAAAGGAGCAGTTCATCTGATGAAAAGTAGCACTGTTTACTCACCCTGGAGTTCTTCAAATATGCAGTTTTAAATAAAAATAAATCATAATGATAAAAAAATACGACCCTTACGAAAATGAACCATGGTTTTACTACAAATACAACCAAACAAACATGGTTATTGTAGTTAAACCATGGTAACCACAAATGAACCATGGTTTTGCTACTCTAACCATGGTATTTGTGGTAAAACGGTGGTTATATAAATGGTAATCAATTAGTCAAAAAAACATGGTTACTACACTTTTACTACAATAAAACCATGGTTGTTTTTCGTAAGGGGAGGTCTGTGCACAATATTTTGGATAAATAACAATAAATAAAGCGCAACATGTATATAGTGGCCGCTAGATGTCAGTGTTTTCTAAGAACAAATTGTTCTCCGTACCTGTCTCATTCTTTCTGGCTGTTTTGGACGGATTTATGTTTAAAATGTCTAAAGAAACAAATCACGGTAATCTGTTAGAAATTCATCTCGCTGATTAAAGCCCTGCTAAACTGACTGGGTCTGTGCCGGGGCTGCCAAGTTTTGACTTCTTAGCTTGCTTGCCTTGGAGTGGGAATAACTAATGCTGTTAACATACAGGGAAATCTGTCAGCTGATAGTATTATTAAAGGTTCAAATTAACAACTCATTCTTATACAGTTAACTCTCTCATCGCCAGCGTTTTTAGCATTTTCACAAATTTCATGGCCCAGAATATTTTGTCAAAATATCAAACAGATCTGTTCACGAGGAGCTACACTGCTACAGCGATCTGTCACGGAAAGATTTCTGAAACATCTCAGTTGGACATTAGGCTAGTCTGTTTTTTAAACATTACTGTTTTTCTTTTTTTCTAGACGGTTCAGAGAACATTCAAAAGTAACATTCCCATAACACAAAAAGAGAAATTAGAGAAAACATCCCCTTGATGTTCCATAAATGTTCACATAACCAAGAAAAACATGTAAAAAAAAAACACGGGTCGTTTTGAACTTTCTGAGAAATAACGTTTTCATAACGTAAACAACGTGTTATTTTTGTCAACTACAATTGATTTCTATGTTAAATTTGATGTTGAATAACCAATGACAGACTAAACAGAATCCCAGAGATTCATCTGATATGAAGTTAATATATTCAATTGGCCATATTTTAACATTGAATGAATCAAATTAAACGATTTCACTCAATTTGCCCATATATGTGTAAAATGTTACATCTGCCTCATGGAATTATTAAATAACAACTGCATGTCAAATTAAAAAATAACAACACTCATAACCACTCCATGGTCCAGGTCAATTATTCACTTCATTTTATTCCACAAACACCTCATTAAAGTCCCAATGAATTCAAAATTGTGTTTTTTGGCTTTTAGTATGAATATGTAACCTTACTGTTAAGCTCCAAAACAATGACATAATTCACATTTAGAAGATATAAGCATTCAAAACTTACAGTCTCTCGCTTCTGCCAATAAGGATCAATGATTTTGATGACATCACTTCAGCTTCTCATCAGATTTTCTATCCAATCAAACGCTCTCTAGAATCTGAAGCCCCACCCCCTACATTTTAAACAGATGCTGAAGATGGCTTAAAGGGATAGTTCACCCAAAAATGAAAATGTGATGTTGATCTGCTTACCCCCAGGGCATCCAAGAGGTGTCTTTGTTTCTTCAGTAGAACACAAATGAAGATTTTTAAGTCCAACCGTTGCGTCTGTCAGTCGTATAATGCATGTCAATGGTCACAGTTGAGAGTATGAGAGCTATGAGAGTTAAAAAAACACACAGACAAATCCATATTAAACCCTGCGGCTAGTGACGACACACTGATGTCTTAAGACACGTAACGGTCGGTTTGTGCGAGAAACCGAACAGTATTTATATCATTTATTTTTACCTCGAATGCGATCTACAACAGCCTTGAGCGCGCCATCACGTCCGGTGAGTGAGGTCAAATGTACACAATATGGCGTATCTCAATCGGCGGCGGAAGTGATCTCTCACGAGTATCTCTACGCCATATCATGTGTTTTGACCTCACTTGCCGGAAGTGAACGCTGATGTACATAGTGTTGTATTTGAGGTAATTATATTATAAAAAAAAGACATCAGTGTGTCGTCACTAGCCGCAGGGTTTAATATGGATTCGTCTGTGTGTTTTTTTACTCTCATAGCTCTCATACTCTCAACTGTGACCATTGACATGCATTATACGACTGACAGACGCAACGGTTGGACTTAAAAATCTTCATTTGTGTTCTACTGAAGAAACAAAGACACCTCTTGGATGCCCTGGGGGTAAGCAGATCAACATCAAATTTTCATTTTTGGGTGAACTATCCCTTTAAATCAGTCACTTGTTTACACATTTACTGTTTTCTACATGGTGAATGACACGCACATAGTGCACTATATAGGAGATACGGAACAATTCAGACAGTGCACTATATAGGGGATAGGGAACGATCAGACAGTGCACTATATAGGAGATAGGGAACGATTCAGACAGTGCACTATATAGGAGATACGGAACGATTCAGACAGTGCACTATATAGGGGATAGGGAACAACCAGACAGTGCACTATATGGTGATAGGGAACGATTCAGACAGTGCACTATATGGTGATAGGGAACGATTCAGACAGTGCACTATATAGGGGATAGGGAACGACCAAACAGTGCACTATATAGGGGATAGGGAACGATCAGACAGTGCACTATATAGTGGATAGGGAACGATCAGACAGTGCGCTATATAGGGGATAAGGAACGATCAGACAGTGCACTATATGGTGTTAGGGAACAATCAGACAGTGCACTATATAGGGGATAGGAAATGATCAGACAGTGCACTATATAGTGGATAGGGAACGATCAGACAGTGCGCTATATAGGGGATAGGGAACGATCAGACAGTGCGCTATATAGGGGATAGGGAATGATCAGACAGTGCACTATGGTGCGCTATATAGGGGATAGGGAACAATCAGACAGTGCGCTATATAGGGGATAGGGAACGATCAGACAGTGCACTATATAGGGGATAGGGAACGATTCAGACTGTGTGCTATATAGAGGATAGGGAATGATTCAGACGGTGCACTATATAGGGGATAGGGAACGATCAGACGGTGCGCTATATAGGGGATAGGGAACATTCAGACAGTGCACTAAATAGGGGGTAGGGAACGATTCAGACAGTGCACTATATAGGGGATAGGGAACGATCAGACAGTGCACTATATAGGAGATACGGAACGATTCAGACAGTGCACTATATAGGGATAGGAAGCGATCAGACAGTGCACTATATAGGAGATAATGGAACGATTCAGACAGTGCACTATATAGGGGATAGGGAACGATCAGACGGTGCGCTATATAGGGGATAGGGAACATTCAGACAGTGCACTAAATAGGGGGTAGGGAACGATTCAGACAGTGCACTATATAGGGGATAGGGAACGATCAGACAGTGCACTATATAGGAGATACGGAACGATTCAGACAGTGCACTATATAGGGGATAGGGAACGATCAGACAGTGCACTATATAGGAGATACGGAACGATTCAGACAGTGTAAATATGCTTTCCATTGGGGCGATGAAGTCTGGTTTCACATTATCACCACATGAGCGGATCATGTGATCGATTCGCCGCAGACCATTGGACCTGTTTGAATTCTGCACAGAATGATGTATTTTAAAGCGATATGGAAGAGATTAGGAGGAAACTGAGTTATATAAACTAAACACTATTGGCTGTTTTAAAAAAGGGGAGGAGCTGTTCGATATGTCCTGCCCTGTCTTCCTGTTTCAGTGGAAATTACGTCAAGGCACGTGTTTCAAGGCACTTCAGTGGGCCACAAAAACACAGGCCTTTATATTATTAGATATTTAGACCAAATTAATTTAAGAAGAGCGTAGCCATTCATCAAATGTGTTGAGGTGAGATTTTCTGCCATCTATGGTCAAGAAAACAAACCCCTCATCACACCATCACCACACTCAACGCAGCGGGGAATCAGACTGGCTCACTAAGGAATGGAGTGACTTCAGATTTTGGAATGTTCTGGATGGACAATAAATATATCCAACAAAATCTCACCATCATTTATATGATGTCAGCGCCATCATCTGGCTGTTCACACGGTAAAAAAAAATCCTTAATTCTTTCCAGATGACTGATCCAAGACTGGTATCACAAAACCAGCTCCCCTGAGATCAGGACAAACCTCCATCAGTATCTCATGAGACACTCGGTCAGTAAGCATGAGGACTCAAAGACTGACATTTCTCCAATCTAATTGGATTGGAAAGGTCAGGCGTGTTGTTTAGTGATGTTTTGACGTGTTTGCAGTTTGCACAGCGCTGGTTTGATGTGCAGGTCACAGACAGTCAGTTTATTAAGACACAGACTCAAGGGCAAATGTCATTACAACAACAAATGAAATGTTTTAATATGATGGTTTGTGCTGCAGTCTGAGGAGGGAATTCTCTAATGAATTACACGCACTGATGTGGTTTATTTGAGTGTGTTATTTAAGTGGTTATTTAATGCAAATTGGTTAATGCTGCATACCTACCTGTTCATGCAATCTGAAGGGAACAATCTGCGTTGAAATCACATATAAACAAATATGCAAATGCAACGTTTACTGTCTGAAAAGACCAAATGAAATTAAGCACAATAATTAAGGCCAATAATTATAGGCCAATCTCAAATTTACCATTCCTAAGTAAAATTCTGGAAAAAGTTGTGGCTTCACAACTGAGATCATACTTAACGGCTAATGGCCTATTTGAACCTTTTCAGTCAGGATTTTGCTCGTCACATAGCACTGAAACTTCTTCATGTGGTTAATGATATTCTTCTGTCTATGGATTCAGGGTTAATAAACATCTTGATTCTTCTGGATCTTAGCTCTGCATTCGACACAGAGCATGAAATACTAATTTCTCGCCTTTCTGATTTTGGTATCACTGGTTCAGCTCTTTCCTGGCTCATCTCCTACATCAGCGACAGAAAATATTATATTATCATACAAGGCTATAAATCTGCCACTGCTCCACTTTCACAGGGTGTCCCTCAGGGCTCAGTTCTTGGTCCACTTCTGTTCATCATTTATATATATATATATATATCTACTTGGTAACATCATACACAGGCATGGACTTCAATTTCATTGCTATGCTGATGACATTCAAATTTACCTCACCACCAGCTCTAATAGGCCATCCTTGCCTGACTCACTCGCTGCATGTATCAGGGGTATCAAGCATTGGATGGACTTGAATTTCCTTAAACTAAATAGTAGCAAAACTGAATTCCTGATGATTGGCTCTGCAACCTCAGTAAAAGGATAGACCTATCGTTTGAAATTGATGGGGTCTATGTTAAGCCTTCTTTATCTGTCCATAATCTGGTGTCTTATTTGACTCATCGCTATCTTTTGCCTCTCACATTTCTTCCTTTGTTAAAAACTCTTTTTTCCATCTTTGTAATATTGCACGTCTTCGATCTTCTCTCACTCAGGCTGATGCTGAAACATTAATTCATGCATTAATCACATCCCATCTGGATTATTGCAATGCTATATTTTTTGGTCTTCCTAAAAAACTTATTGGAAGGTTCCAATATGTTCAAAACTCAGCAGCCAGAGTTCTCACCTCCAACAGGCGCTCTGCTCACATAACTCCTCTACTGCATGATCTTCAATGGCTACCTGTGGCATCACGTATTCACTTTAAGACATTACTTCTAACATTTAAGGCATTAAATGGTCTTGCACCTCCATATCTGTCTGACTTACTCCATCACTACTCTCCTGCCCGGTCCCGCAGATCATCTGAGCTTAGTATTTTGTCCACTCCTCGTTTCCGGCTGTCCACTGTGGGTGGTAGGTCATTTAGTGTCAATGCTCCTAAATTATGGAGTTCACTTCCCCTACCATTACACAATATCTCATCTCTGTCTACCTTCAAGCCCCAACTAAAGATGTACCTATTTAATTTGTATTTTGAATAATATGGCTATATAAGACCTGTGCTTGTATTGTGTATGTGGGTGTGTTAATGTACTATTGTGTACGTGGACAAATGTACTGTCTAATACTATGTAAAGCGGCCTTGAGCTATGGAAAGGCACTATATAAATAAAACTTCTTCTTCTTCTTCTTCTACTGTTGCAATGATGAACAGAACATATCTACAAACCTGCCGTTTAAATAAACGTTCAGCATGATTTCTGTGAGTGGTAATAGCTTTGTGTTTATCATTTGTGAATACAGCATGTTCTAAAATGAGCCTCATTTACATATAAAGTACTTTTTGTGCTAAAATGAATGACTTAATTTAGGTTTCCATGGCACGCACTATACACCGGTCACAACATTATGAGCATTGACAGGTGAAGTGAGTAACACTGATTATCTCTTCATCATGGCACCTTTTAGTGGGTGGGATATATAAGGCAGCAAGTGAACATTTTGTCCTCAAAGTTAATGTGTTAGAAGCAGGAAAAACAGGCAAGCGTAAGGATTTGAGCGAGTTTGACAAGGGCCAAATTGTGATGGCTAGACGACTGGGTCAGAGCATCTCCAAAACTGCAGCTCTTGTGGGGTGTTCCCGGTCTGCAGTGGTCAGGATCTATCAAAAGTGCTCCAAGGAAGGAACAGCGGTGAACCATGGGCGGCCAAGGCTCATTGATGCACGTGGAAAGCGAAGGCTGGCCCATGTGGTCCAATCAAAAAGTTAATGCTGGTTCTGATAGAAAGGTGTCAGAATACACAGTGATCACAGTTTGTTGTGTATGGGGCTGCATAGCCGCAGACCAGTCAGGGTGCCCATGCTGACCCCTGTCCATCACCGAAAGCGCCAACAGTGGCACGTGAACATCAGAACTGGACCACAGAGCAGTGGAAGAAGGTGGCCTGGTCTGATGAATCACGTTTTCTTTTACATCACGTGGATCGCCGGATGCGTGTGCATTGCTTACCTGGGGAACACATGGCACCAGGATGCACTAGGGAAAGAAGGCAAGCCGGTGGAGGCAGTGTGATGCTTTGGGCAATGTTCTGCTGGGAAACCTTGGGTCCTGCCATCCATGTGGATGTTACTTTGACACGTACCACCTACCTAAGCATTGTTGCAGACCATGTACATCCTTTGATGGAAACGGTATTCCCTTGTGACTGTGGCTTCTTTCAGCAGGATAAAAAGCAAAGCAAATTCCCCAGATCTCAATCCAATTGATCATCTGTGGGATGTGCTGAACAAATAAGTCCGATCCCTGGAGGCCCCACCTCGCAATTTACAGGACTTAAAGGATCTGCTGCTAACATTTTGGTGCCAGATACCACAGCAGACTGTGCTTTTATTTACTATTTTACTTTCTTTTACTCTCAGTTTTTACAAACTTATCATCTGCATTGATCTACTACGACAGCAAAACTCTTTTGGACATTGGTTACCTCTACACTGGACTGTTTCAGGACACTTTCGCCGATCCTCTGTGGCCATCTGAGATTCTTCGCAACGGCGAGTTGAACAATGGACAGAGCCAGCGGCGTAGAACAAAGAAACACCGTGGGAAACGTGCTGGTATCCGTAACAGACTGAGGAAAAGGGCATTCAGACCTCCTCTCCCGAGCATTCTTCTAGCAAATGTTCAATCCTTGGATAATAAGATGGACGATCTTAGAGCCAGGATAAGTTTTCAACGGGACATGAGAGACTGTAATATCTATTGTTTGTCTGAAACATGGCTCACGCCCGCGGTCCCGGACACAGCTGTGACGCCCGTCGGAGAACTCTCTGTTTTTCGGATGGACAGAACAGCCGAGGCCGGTAAATCCAAAGGCGGTGGAGTGTGTTTCATGATCAACAAGAAATGGTGCGATCCCAGGAACATCACCATTTCTCGCGGTCCTGCTCACCTCATCTGGAACATTTAACAATCATCTGCCGCCCATTCTATCTGCCGAGGAGTTTTCTGCGGTTGTCGCGACCGCCGTTTACATCCCACCGCAGGCAGACACAGCGCTGGCTTTATCTGGCCTTCATGATGTTGCCAGCGGCGTCATAAACCAACATCCCGACGCGGCATTCATTGTCGCGGCGATTTTAACAAAGCAAACCTAAAGAAAGTCCTGCCAAACTTTCACCAGCACGCCTCCTGCCCCACACGAGGAGCAAACACACTGGATCACTGCTACTCTCCGTTTAAGAACGCTATAAAGCGCGGTCACTTCAGCGCTTGGCAAATCGGATCATGCCGCCATTTTCCTCACTCCCGAATACACAAACAAAAGCTCCTCCAGGAACCCCGGTGAGGCGGGAAGTTAAGCGTTGGTCACCCCACTCAGAGACCGCGCTACAGGCAGCTCTGGGCGATGTGGATTGGGACATGTTTCGAGCGAGTTCAGCTGACGTAAGCGAGTTCACAGACGTGGCGCTTTGCTTCATCAACACGCTTACAGAGCAAGCCACGCAAACAATAACAATAACGTCCTTCTCAAATCAGAAACCGTGGGTGGACAATTCAATCCGCGCGGCAGTGAACGACGCACTGCTGCTTACAACGCCGGTCTCCATTCAGGGAATATGAATGAATACAGATCGTCCTGCTATGCTCTCAGACGAGCAGTTAAAGCCGCAAAACTCCGTTATAAAGACCGAGTGGAGTCTCATTTCCAACTCAACGACTCGCGGCGCATGTGGCAAGGTCTGAGGTCCATCTGCTCCTTTGGATCTAAATCCTCTGCAGAGGTGAGCGCTGATCCGTTGCTCGTGAACGAGTTAAACTCTTTCTATGCTCGCTTTGACTGTAACCGCGTAACGCGACTCCGCCAAGTGGCGCGTTAGAGAAATTACTCAGAGCAGCAACAATCACGTGATCTCTGTCTCAGAGGATGAAGTTCGGAGAGCACTCAAGCGTGTGGACGCCAGGAAAGCTGCTGGGCCGGATGGTATTTCAGGTCGTGTTCTGCGGTCCTGTGCTGATCAGCTCACCGGGTTGTTTACATCTATCTTTAATGAGTCCTCGCTACATCTGTGGTCCCCACCTCCTTCAAAAATCCACCATCATCCCTGTCCCTAAGAACAGTAAACCCTCTTGCCTAAATGACTATCGTCCAGTGGCTCTCACGTCTATAGTCATGAAGGTCTTTGAGAGACTCATTAAAAACACCATTTGCGCCTTCATTCCTGACACTTTGGACCCTCTTCAGTTTGCCTATCGTCCCAATAGATCGACTGAAGATGCCATCTCTCATGTCCTCCACTCCTCCTCACTCACATCGACAGCAAAAGTGGGAACTACGTAAGACTGCTATTTATTGACTATAGCTCAGCCTTTAACACCATAGTTCCCACCAAGCTAACCTCCAAACTCCTGGATCTCGGCCTGAATCCTTCTCTCTGCCACTGGATTGAGGACTTCCTCACTGGCAGGCCTCAGGTGGTGAGAATAGGCCAGTCCACCTCCACCTCCATCACCCTGAGTGTGGGAGCTCCACAGGGCTGTGTCCTGAGCCCCCTGCTCTACTCTCTCTACACGCATGACTGTTTGTCCACACACAGCTCCACCTCTATCATCAAATTTGCTGATGATACTGTTGTCCTGGGCCTCATTTCCAACAACAATGAGACGGCATACTTGGACGAGGTGGAGCATCTAACATCATGGTGCCAGGACAACTGTCTCTCTCTGAATGTTGGCAAGACCAAAGAAATGATTGTGGACTTCAGGAAGAGACAGCAACGGACATACTCCCCCTCATGATCAGCGGGTCACCAGTAGAGAGAGTGAGCAGCTTCAAGTACCTGGGAGTAAACATCTCCGAGGACCTGACCTGGACTGCTCACATTCAGACACAGGTGAAAAAGCCAGGCAAAGACTGTACCACCTGCGCCAGCTGAGGAAATTCAGGGTTTCACCAGCTATCCTGAAAACTTTCTATTTAGGGCGATAGAAAGTGTTTTAACTCAGTGCATCACAGCGTGGTATGGGAACAGCACCAGTCATGACCGCAAAGCCCTGCAAAGAGTAGTGCGCTTATCCGAGGCGTATCTCAGGGTCAGCTCTCCCGTCTCTGCAGGACGTCTACACCAAACGCTGCAAAGGTAGAGCTACCAAGATCATCAAGGACTCTAATCACCCTGCAAACCCTCATTTCACGCTGCTACCATCTGGTAAGCGCTTCCAAGCCTGATGGCCAAAACTGAGAGACTCAGGAGGAGCTTCTTTCCCCAGGCCATCAGACTCCTGAACTCAGTCACTTAACATCACGTGACTTCACGTCAGGATAAACATCGATACACTGACATTGCACTGCACTTTCTGTTCTCGTTGTTACTGTGTAACAACCTGTCATAAACCTGTTTGCACATTATACTCTTTATACATTTGTTAACCACATATTTATAAGTCTACAGTTTACTCACTGCAAAGTCTACTTCAATTATTTTATTCCACTTTATCCTTATTTGTTACCTTTTTTTTCTCTTGACTTGATTATTTATAATTCTACAGATATAGACATATATATATATATATATAGATAGTACTTTTTTTTATATCCTATTTCTATTATAATTTCTTCCTTGTGTTTTTAACTGTGAATTTGCACTGTCCATGGAGCGGACCTGTTTACATTTCACTGCCGGTTGTATATTCTGTATATAACTGTGTATGTGACAATTAAACTCTTGAATCTTGAGCACACCTTCAGGGGTCTAGTGGAGTCCATGCCATCAACGGGTCAGGGCTGTTTTGACAGCAAAAGGGGGACCAACAAAATATTAGCTCATAATATTATGCCTGATCGATGTACCTCAAAAACATTATGTGACAAAAGAAGTATGTCCGAATTCACAGTATTCATACAAGTGTAAGTAAAAACTACACCACAGTCACTTCCAACTTCACAACCATTTAGTCTATATTCAAAAACATTCTCAAAAAAGTTTGGTTTGCAAGATTAAATGAAGATGAAATTGGGATTTGAACTCATGTTTACTTTCACACTCAACAAAAACTGTCCGTCTACACATAACCTATCTTAAATTTACCCAAAGAACTAGTTAGCTAAACAGTAAGAATATGTGCATGAAGGTCTTGCATGTATAAATGTTTTTCTCCGGTTTATCATATATCTGCTGACCCGCTCAGGTCAATTGCACACATTCTCTCAAAGCAGCTTTTGTTGTGTAAAAGTATACAATATGATAAAGACAAATGTGTTTGTGTTCCACTATAGGATGGGACTGTTATTGTAGTCGGCACTGAATTCTGGGAAATACTCATTTATCACATTGGGACATCCGTTTAACGTACACAAAGAAGAAATGTATGATTCCGACTTCCCCCCTGTCACTCAATCAATCACTCTTCGACTGTAACGACCTTCTCAACTGAACATTCCGAACATGGCTGCTTAATGAGCGTTTCCCACGGCAACACCGGGAGAAGAATAACATAAGGCCTGTTGTTATGGAATGGGAGCTCATAATGAGTAGCAGAGGGGAGGGAACTTTGGGAAAGACATTCAAATGGGCTTCAATTTCTTAGTCTGTAACCTGGAAACATAAGGAGTTAACTTATGAAACTTATGAAACTTATTCTGGCTAATAACCGCTACGTGGTTTCTATGGAAATGCTTTGCACTGGGTGGTTGCTATGGGCTATACCTGATAACATATTTTTTTTGTGATTTTTATTGTGTTGCTTGAGTGTTCTGTGTGGTTGCTAGGGCTTTGGGTGTTTTGGGTGTTTTTCTGTGTTGGTGCAATGTGCTTGATAAAGTGTTCTGGGTGGTTGCTAGGGAATTGCTATGCACTTTTTTAGGTGTTCTGGGTGGTTGCTAAGACGCTGCTATGCAGTTTCTAAGGTGTTCTGTTGGATGCTATGGGCTATACTTGATAACATATTTTTTAGTGTTTTTTATTGTGTTGCTTGAGTGTTAGGGTTTTTTGTGTTCTGGGTGTTTTTCTGTGTTGTTGCAATGTGCCTGATAACGTGTTCTTGGTGGTTGCTAGGGCGTTGCTATGCAGTAACAAAGGTGTTCTAAGTGGTTGCTAGGGTGTTGCTATGCACTTTCTAAGATGTTCTGGGTGGTTTGTATTGTGTTTATAATGTTTTCTGGATGGCTGCTAGGGTGTTACTATATGCTTGTTAAAGTGTTCTGGGTGGTTCCTAGGGTGTTGCTATGCACTTTCTAAGATGTTCTGTGTGTTTTGTATTGTGTTGATAAGGTTTTCTGAATGGCTGCTAGGGTGTTGCTATGCACTTGTTAAAGTGTTATGGGTGGTTGCTAGGGTGTTGCTATACATCTGCTAAAGTGGTCTGGGTGGTTGTTAGGGCATTGCTGTGCATTTGCTAAAGTTTTCTGGGCTTTTTTATTATGTTGATTAGGTGCTCTGGATGGTTGTTAGGGTGTTGCTATGCACTTTCTAAGATGTTTTGAGTGGTTTGTATTGTATTGATAATGTTTTCTGGATGGTTGCTAGGTCATTATAATGTGTTTTTTAAGGCATTCTGGGTTGCTATGCAGTTTCTTAGGTGCTCTGGGTGGTTGCTAGGGCATTTCTAAGGTTTTCTGGGTGCTTGGTAAGTGGGTGGATAGGAATACGTTTTAAAGTTCTAATAAATTACACAACAAAAAGTGACATAAACCTTCAGAACTTCTTTGGGATCGCTGTGCCGTAAACAAGTGAAAATCAAAAGCTTAATGTCCCAAACGCATCACTGAGTTCAGAACATCTACAGATGAGTTCAAGAGGAGCAGAAATATTTTCCACAACAACATGAATTGCTGGAAAAGATGGTGATTATGAAAGCTTTGATGCTTGTGTAAGCGACGACTCTTGTGTAACGTCAGTCCATACACAATGGAGGTGTCTCCTGATCGCTTAATATTCACTAACAGCTGGAGTTCATATTATGGGAATACAGAGCCCTGGGTTTGTGTCAGATAGTGGGATTGTGATTCAATTACACTGGTTGGAGTTATGTTGTCATGTAAAGTTAACATCTCTGAGAGAATCTACGCCTATAACATCACATTCAGAAAAACACTTTAGACTTTGGTGGTTTAATAATTATAAATGATGAAATAGTGCCTGACTTCAGTCAGTCCCAGACCTCAGATTGAGATCTATACATGCAGGATACTGGAACGACCACATCAGACAAACTCATCTGGAAAGAACAAATGGAAAGGAGTCTGTTTAGCTGAACAGGAGAAGCAATTCATCTCCATCAAGACAAGACAGAAACCCAGTATCCAAAATCCAGATGTGCATTTAAAGGGCTTCTATCTGGTATAATGGAGTTACGATGCTCCCTACTGATCTCTGATAACAAATTGCACAATTAAGATTAATGCAACAAGACTTTGCCCCACCTTTCATAATAACAAAATTAATTATCGTCAGTCATCAAGCATGCATGTATAATATGGCATTAACATTGATAATGAACTTTACAAAGGTCATTCCTACCGTGCAGTCCATTTGTATGTCCCTGAAATGGGGACATTTGTTTTTTAAGCCATTGAATGTCAAACCATTTCACTGCTTCTTAATTTTTTCTTTCTCTAAATAAGTTTTAATTTATGATATCCATTTTCATCCTATTTTTATTCTGTCCTTTTAAAAAATCCCTTTACCTAACAAAAGCAAGTTCTCTTGTAACTGTGTAAAATTCCATAATTGCATCAGGTTAGAACTAGATGAGTTCGTCAAGACAATCTTTGAAGTTGAGAAAGCCAGACCAGAAAGTTTGATGCTTTAGCACATTGCTAGCAAGATTTAACACATTACTGGCATGTTGCTAGCTTGATTAACGTGTTTTGCTAACATGATTTAACTTGTTGTTAGCATGATTTAGCACTGTTCCTCGCATGATTTAACATGTTGTTAGCATGATTTAGCACATTGCTAGCATTATTTAACATGTTGCTAGCATTATTTATCATATTGCTATCATGATTTAGCACATTGCTAACATTATTTACAACATTGCTAGCATAAACGAACACATTGCTAACATGATTTATCACATTTGCTAACATTAACAATGGATGGATGGATCGATGGATGGATGGAAGGATGGATGGATGGTTGGATGGATCGATGGATGATGAATGGATAGATGGACAGATCAAAGGCTAGTGTGTGTCAGTTGACAGTGAAGGATAATAATGCGTTTAAGCATTTTGTTCTCAAGCCAGCTTAATTAACAACACTGAAATGTCTGAGTTTGATCAGAAAAGATTTTCGAATGTCTGATATACCCTTTTATAGAAATATTTTCTTGAATAACAACACAAGCATAATCATTCATTATTAATAGCTAAAGTGTTCAACATGTTCGGCAGAACAGAAATGACCCAAAAACTGTCAAACTGACTAATCCTGAGAGGAAACGCCGTGATCAAGAGCGACTTGTTTTGAAGTTCTAGGCCAGAAATGTGCTCGACGCGACCTAGCAGAAATGCAGGCATGAATCCTTGGCCAGTGGACTGGAAGCGGATGATGGTCCTCTTAAAAATAACGGATGGTTCCATAAAGAACCTTCGACATCCTTTCAAATGCACAAAAAGTTCTTTATACTGGAAAAAAGATTCTTTAGAATTTTCAAATGTTCTTAAAACTAAGAAAAAATGAGCACTAAACAAAATGCTTTACCTGCAAAATCATCAAGATATGTAGGTTATAAACACAGAGATGAGGTAAAATATGCTCATGTTTTATGGCTCCTCTCAGCTTTCTGTTTCATGGTAACGTCTCCGATATAGCTTTAGGAGCAAAGACTGTTCGTTATCGGAAAAGCACTGCAGGCTTTCTTCAGCTGGAATGAGCCGAGAGAAAACCAGACCTGTGCGGTTTCATTACATCTGATCGTTCAGAGCAGGATGACAAATAAGAGAACATGAGAAATTATAGCTGCAGGAAATATTAATTGGACCCTGGTTTTCTTTGATACCTTGAAGACAGAGTGTTTGACAACCCCAGAGAACCTTAAATAACCCTGCTGAGGAAAACACACTGATTAAAGCAGCCTCGGGCACCCTGCTGGTTTTCACTAGTCAGGACTGATGGGTACTTGTTAGTTTCAGCCTCACAGTCCAATCACTAAAGAGCACAACCTTTTCAATTTGGCAAGCTCTGGTCTGATTGGCTGTATGCAACTTCTGGCAGGTTTTGTTATTAGACGGCACTTTTGAGGAAAACCAAATTGCTGGATTTGCCATAGTTTTACAGGTTAACCCTCTGGTGCTATTCAGTCATTTTTGACACACAAAAAAAAAAGTTTTTTAATTAATCGGAATGGTACAAAACTTGGTAAAGGTTTTGGCACTTGCTGTGTGAACACAATAAGAAAAAGCATGGACATGATTCGAAAAGATGAAATGGCCCTGAAAAAAATGGTCTCACTTGTATTGTTTGCAAAATGAGTGCACTGAAAACGAGTGGGAATCGAATTTAATCTTGTGGAAGTACTGCGCCCAAATAAAATATTACTGAAAGCTCATTTTTTGAGACGTCAACCTAAAATTTGGAAAACCACTTGTTCTATATATTTGTAAATATATATTTCATATCAAATTTAAAGGCATTGTTTTATTTTTTTTATAATGTTTCCTGTGGTGCACTTATAATGTTAGTATGATTTTTACATCAAAAATGGTCATAATTTAGAAATAAAAGGCATTTTTCCTACCCTGATTTTAGCCTCTGATTTGAACGCTCGGGACATGTGTCACATGTCTGCTGTGAGACTCAGTGTAAATGCTCACTGCTGTGATTGGCTGCTGTGACACATCAGTGTAAACGCCCACTGCTGTGATACATCAGTGTAAATGCTCAGAGCTGTGATTGGCTGCTGTGAGACATCAGTGTAATTGCCCACTGCTGTGATTGGCTGCTGTGAGACTCGGTGTAAACACCCACTGCTGTGATTGGCTGCAGTGAGACTCAGTGTAAATGCCCACTGCTGTGATTGGCTGCTGTGAGACTCAGTGTAAACGCCCACTGCTGTGATTGGCTGCTGTGAGACATCAGTGTAAACGCCCACTGCTGTGATTGGCTGCAGTGAGACTCAGTGTAAACACCCACTGCTGTGCATGGCTGCTGTGAGACTCAGTGTAAATGCCCACCGCTGTGATTGGCTGCTGTGAGACGTCAGTGTAAATGCTCAGAGCTGTGATTGGCTGCTGTGAGACATCAGTGTAATCGCCCACTGCTGTGATTGGCTGCTGTGAGACTCGGTGTAAACACCCACTGCTGTGATTGGCTGCAGTGAGACTCAGTGTAAACGCCCACTGCTGTGATTGGCTGCAGTGAGAGTCAGTGTAAACGCCCACTGCTGTAATTGGCTGCTGTGAGACGTCAGTGTAAACACCCATCGGCTGTGAATGGCTGCTGTGAGATGTCAGTGTAAACACCCACTGCTGTGATTGGCTGCTGTGAGACTTGTGATCTACTTGTTTTTATTTTTCAGCAGGGAAAACTACATGGAAATGATCAAGAGCACACAATGTGGTCTTAGTTTTCAAATCACATCTCTTCAGCGTCATCCTCAGACATGAAACAACTTACAAAAGTTACATGAAGCACGATCCGGCATCATTTGTTTCGCTGGTGTTCCCGCTTCATGGCTATGTCTGGAATACATTAAGGTCAAAGGTGGCAGGAGAGAATGTTAATAAACATGTGAGTCTGATGTGAGAAACTTGGGAGATTGTAACTCTTTCACACACACACACACACACACACACACACACACACACACACACACACGCTCACACACATTCACACACACAGACCACAGCTGTCTCGTCTCTGTACTCGCTGACTGTAAAGGAGAAAACTTGGTTAATTCAGGGGAGAGAACATACATCCTTAAACAGGAAACAAACAGGAAACTCTCAAGTTATGGGATGTTTGGAAAGGATCCTAGTAGACAATTTGCATTGTGATGAAGAGTCTGGTGTTGCATTTGCACAAACACTTACGAAGAAGAAACATTATAGAGGCATCTTTTTGTTTTTCATTATGTGCTTGTAATGGAGAAGAAATTGATCTCTCATCAAACTTCCAACACTGGAACAATATTCTATCGGTTAATCAGCTGGTTGCATTCTCAAAGCATTTCAGTCAATAATAAAAAGCTGATAAAAAGTTAAACTTGCAGCTGTGCATGTGGTATAAAGTTGCAACTGAGTGGCAGGCGGTCATGAAGAATGCTAGAAATGGCTCGGTTGCTAAAACACATTCGTTCACAGATCCAGAACTAATATTTCTCGAAGGTTTGATTTATTGGATTTGGCACATGGATACAATGAGACATTTCTGAAAGGTGCAGCACATTTAAAGTTGGCAGTGAACAATTCTGACTTCAACAAAACATCTGAATTCATAAAGATATTCTATTATAGCTGTGCATTTATTTATATCTTTAATATATACATAGAGTAAACAGCCTTAACTGCTGGAATAACGTAGCATATGTACATTAAAACACCTGAAAAAAGAGTCTTAAACCTGACGAATGGCCAGTATAGAGACATGCTTGGCCATGTGAAAACATTCATTTATAAGACAGATCTGATACGGTTCATGCCCTGAAGATTTCATGCCGCCCCGTGACAGCCAAAGTGATGTTAATATTTCATAAAGCAGAGCGTTTCCTGTGTTTTATTTAGTGCAACATTCATTTATTTTCTGGAAACCGCTATATTATATCCCCAGCCCTGTGTGAAATCCACACGCTCGCTCTGGGTTTGTCCCTGGCAGCAGGTGACTGGTGTACTTTGGCGCGAGGGTCGTGTAATCAGGGCCAAAATACATCCAGCGCCAGGCTTAAGTAGACGCTTATCACAGGAAATGCCTCACAGGACTCATTGTGCCGCAGTCCCTAAAGAGATTTAGTGCGTTTTCCATGTTCCCACTGTTTCCATAATAGACAATGATCTATATAAGCAACACGACGCGAGAGATTGTAGATATTGTGAGTTGTTAAGCTTGACATGCGGTGGTGTGAATATATTCACAATATACTGTAACACAACCTCAAGTGCCTTTATAGGATGCGATAAACAACCATTTTAAATTAAAATTACATTGGTGAGTTCTTGAAAGAGTCTCTTCTGCTCACCAAGGCTGCGTTTATTTGAAATTCTGAAATATTATTGCAATGTAAAACAGCTGTTTTCTATGTGAATATATAGTAAAATGTAATGTATTTCTGTGATCTAAGCTCTTTTTAAACATCATCACTCCAGTGTCACATGATTTTCTGCTTATTTATGATTATTAACAATGTCGAAAACTGTTGAGCTGCTTCATATTTTCGCGTAAACTGTGATACATTTCATTTTTCAGCATTCTTTGATGAATAGAACGTTCTAAAAGAACAGCATTTATTTGAAATAGAATCTTTTGTAACATTATATATGCATTTACTGATCAATTTAATGCGTCCTTTCTGAATAAAAGTAATGGTAGTGTATCACGGTTTCCACAAAAATATGAAGCAGCATATTAGAATGATGGAGGATCATGTCATGATCATGAAAATTCAGCGTCATTATTATTAGTTGAATCATATTCATTTTTACTAATATCTGGCAACGCAGTAGACATAACACCTGGTTAAAAACGACTAAACACACACACACACACACACACACACACACACACACACACACACACACACACACACACACACACACACACACACAGGATTGTTTCACTATATTAGTGAGGACCTTGCATAGGCTTCCATTGATTTTATATCATGTTAATGATATTTTCTATCCCCCTACACTACCCCTACCCCTAAACCTACCCATCCCAGAAATGTGCAAAACAATGGATTTAAATAAAAACATGTTTTGGCCGACCAGTCAAATGTCCTCACTAGTGAGTTGTCATAATATTTTACTATATAAGTGAGGACATTTGGTCCCTCACAAGTATATACACTCACACAAACAGAAGACACACACACACACACTCAGACACACACACACACAATTTTAAATCTGTAGATGTCTTTAACTCTTGATGAAATGACACTGTGTAATATAATTACAGTTCCGCTCCTGGATGCTGATTGGCCAATACAGTGACTTTAGTATCTGATTGGATGATGTTCTAAAATGTTGATACAGTTACATTCTACGTATTTGTTTGTTTGTTTGTTTGTTTGTTTGAATGGTAGTGTATCACAGTTTCCACAAAAATATGAATCATCATATCAGAATGATTTCTGAGGGATCATGTGACACTGAAGACTGGAGTAATGATGCTGAAAATTCAGCTTTGATCACAGGAATAAATTACAGTTTACAATATATTCACATAGAAAACAGCTGTTTTAAATAGTAATAATATTTCAGAATTTTTCTGTACGTTTGATCAAATAAACGCAGCCTTGGTGAGCAGAAGACTCTTTCAAAAACATTAAACAATCTTAATTATTCCAAACTTGACGACAGCAATGAATTGCGGAGAAAAAGATTTCAGAAGAGATCTCAATGCCTCAGAACTCAAATGATCCGAGTTGCTCTCCATGCGCACTTCACAGCTCTGCACTCTTACTGGATGCCTGTTTTTAGTTTTCAGAGAAACATTTGGAGCTTAAATGAAACAGAATGACCTCTCCTGAGCTTGTGTGTTTTCGCTCATCCAGAGCTCGGCCCGTCATCCCGCTGCGAGAGTCTCACCAAAGTGCCGATCAATAAAGTCACATTCCAGGGTCCGCATGCGTCATGTCCCGGCCGGAGCCGACCTGTCAAATTTGGGGGAATGATCAAGCTCTTTCCAGGTGCCCGAGCTGCACGTGGGGCTCCGGTTGGTGATTTTGGTGAGCAGCGTGGTCCTCCGTAAGCTGCTGTCCGAGTCCTCTTTCCTGAAGCTCTGCTGGATTTGATGGCAGCAGGGGAAGCAGTGCGTGAAGTCGTGCAGGAGGTGTCCGCTGAAAACCATGTAGATCCACGGGTTACAGCAGCTGTTCAGACTGGCGAGCAGAGCAGACAGAGTCACGGCCGTGTTCTCGGAGTCTAGACAGTGAGCAAACAAACATCAACAATACCCTTAATACACCAATGTTCAATAAATTGTGCCTTTTAAAGTTAATAATCGAAATAATCCTTTCCACAAGCAACACAGTAGATTAGTATCACTGTTGCAACACAGCAATATATATATATATATAATATATATATATATATATATATATATATATATATATATATATATATATATATAATGTAACACTGTATCAACATTTTAGAACATGCATCATCCAATCAGATTCTAAAGTCACCGTATTGGCCAATCAGCATCCAGGAGCAGAACTAATACAATAATTATATTAGTGTCATTTTCAAGAGACAGAGATCTGCAGATTCAAAACTGTATGTAGCCTACTGTAAAAACTTGTAAATATTATTAGCATTTGTGACCCTAGATCACAAAACCAGTCATAAAAGGTACATTTTAAGCTACATAAGTTTTCCATTGATGTACGGTTTGTTAGGATAGGATTGAATATTGACATAGATTGAAAATCTGGAAACTGAGGTGCAGAAAAATCTAAATATTGAAAAGAAATCCTTTAAAGTTGTCCAAATGAAGTCCTTAGCAATGCATATTACTACTAATTAAACATTTTGATATATTTAAGGTAGTAAATTTACAAAATATCTTTTTGATCTTTACTTAATATCCTAATGATTTTTGGCACAAATATACCTGTGAGACTTAAGACTGGTTTTGTGCTCCAGGGTCACATTTAAAACAGCTGTTTCCTCATGTGAATATATATATATATATATATATATATATATATATATATATATATATATATATATATATATATATATATATAGTACAATGTAATTTATTCCTGTGATCAAAGTTGAATTTTTAGCATTATTATAATATGCTGATTCATATTTTTGTGGAAACTGTGATACACTACCATTAAAAAATATGTAGAATTTTGTATCAACATTTTAGATCATGCATCATCCAAACAGATTCTAAAGTCACCGTATTGGCCAATCAGCATCCAGGAGCGGAACTGTATGCTTTATAAAATAATTATATTACACAATGTCACTTTATCTGTAGATTTAAAATTCTTAACCAGGTGGTATGAACTAAACTAAACCAAACTAATTAAAGCAATTTGTCTTGAACTACTAGGTGAAAATGGGGTGAAATTGGGTTATATAAACATCCCATAACCTCATGTGGAATGACAGATTTACACATCATAACCCTCTGCAGATGTTCTGCTTGGACGCTCTATTCTGGTCTCATGACTTCATTTCTCAATGATCTTAATAAGCATATCAGAGAGACTATACTTAACACATTATCACTTCTTTCCATTAGCAGCCTTGTGTTGCACATTACATTTAAACTTCACAAAGCTGCTGTGCTTTGGCACACGTTATTATATTAAAACAATACACTTTTATTAAGATTTTAGGTTAACATCTGTTTAAATGTGTAGGGGACATTTTTATTGTTACCACATTCATGCGCCGTGATTACAACATGCTTTCTATTATATAATTCTATCAGAAAAATAAATTATTCGAAGAGATAGTTGCTGACTTCAATTTTTAAATACTATCAACTTGGATGTTTAAGTCATATCAACTTAAAATGACATTAAACTGACCTAAAAAATTGAGTTGAATTTTGTATAACTTATAAAAAAGTTGACTTAAAGCATGTAAAAACACATGATTTATTGATCATAACATGTTTTACAGACTACAAAAATATTTTAGTAACACTAAAGTTATAGTATTAATATATGCGTGTTCTATTTAATGTCATATCAGCTAGATATATAAGACAACTGCACATTTTCACAGTATGTAATCCAATATGCAAATATGAAAATGACATTTGAACTATTTGTTGAATCTACATAATATATTTAATGATATTCATGTTATAAAATGTGAAGCATTATACATCATAACATTTTCTTAAATATTATATTAAAATTAGATGAAAGTTATTATAAAGTGTTACCCTGCATATTAGTTGAAAATAATATGATCAATAAGCTGACAACGTTTACTCATCAAAATAAGTTCAAAATTCAATATTTTTTAAAGTCAGTTTAATATAATTGTAGTTTAAATGACTTAAACAACCACGTTTACTTTTTTACATTGTATAAATATGTATGAAAATGAATGTATCTCTTTGAATGCACATTAATCTGTTGTGCATCATATACAGTAATATATTAATGTGTGTTAATGAAATGAAATATTATATTTAAATGCTATGGACGTTATTATAGAATAAACAGCGTCCTGCTGTGGAACACATACTTTACACGTGGTTTTGGAACAGTTTCCATGTGATCTCACATGTGCAAACATGCATGGGATTTTTTTTTTCTGACTGCACATTTAATACTAATACTAATGCATTGATGCTTCACAACACGTATGTGAGTTTCACTCACCATCCCAGCTGAAGTTCTTATCCCACACCGACCACATCTGCACGATAAAAAACGGCGCCCAGCAGATGATATAAGCGAGGACGATGACAAAAGTCATCTTGACGGTGCGTAACTTGGCTCTGGAGATGGTGGTGACGCTGCTCACGGAGTTCTTCCCGATCAGCCCGTTCTTGTGCGCCGCATCGGTCGCAGTCTTCTTGGTCTTATATCTGATGTTCATCCTGATGCTGTGGCATATGAATCCGTAGCAGGTCATTAGAATGATCACCGGGATGAGGAATATCCCAGCTGTGATCCAGGTGATGTACGCGCGCGGTCCCCAGGGCTGGATGAAGTGGCCCCAGCAGTCGTACACCTCCGAGCCGTTCTGGATCTCGCTGAGGGAGAAGATGAAGTACTGAGGAGTGCTGAGGAGCAGGCTGCTGATCCACGTGCCCCCGATCATGATGTGGGACCTCCGGGTGGACTGCTGGAGGGTCTTGAGAGGGTGACAGATGGCGATATATCGATCTAGAGTCATCATAACCATCATATATGTGGACGCGAACATGCCCATCACCTGCAGGTGCTTCACGATCCGGCACAGGAAGTCCGGCCCGTAAAAACGGAAGGTTATTTCCCAGCACAGCTGTGGAAGGACCTGGAAAAACGCGACCACCAGGTCGGCCAGGCTCAGGTGTTTGATGAACAGGTGCATGCGGGAGGTTTTCTTCTTGGTGTTGTGAATGGCCACCAGGACGCTGCAGTTCCCGATCACGGCGACCGCGAAGGTGACGCTGAGGACCGCGATCTCGATTTTGGCGACCTCTTCGTCGCGTCCGAACGGGTCTGTGGAGTTGACCGGGTGCGATGTGTTGCTCGGGTGTCCCATTGTACGGCTCGTCAAAAACAGCAGCTGTCCAACGCGTTAAAATGTGCGCGCTTTTCGTGCGTAAATGGAAACGCCGGTGTCCTGTTGCGCGCTACTTTGAAAGATTACTGATTAACTATATGTGTTAATAACCAAAATGATTGAGATTTAAATCCCACAGGGGTTGAATCATTAACTATTCCCATTTTGCCTTTGCCCGAGACTCTTACAGGTTATTAGCGCATCTAATGCAACCCAGTTTCTCAAATGTCTCTCCTCTCTCTGTGGCTCTGCTCGAAGCCTTTTAAACCCGCCTCAGATTTCACTCATGCGCAGAGCCAAACCCACCGGTGTTCAGCAGCTGAATTCAGTCCTATAGCTAAAGTGCGTACAGACAAACCCTCCGCCCACCGGACCCTGGAGAAAACACCCCTCTTAAAGTCTGCTTTATGTGAAGATCCGCCTTGACACATTCCCATACAGTACAGATCCATAAATATTCTCACACTGTAACACCTGACCGGGTCATCTTTCACTCTAAAATAAAATAAAATAAAATAAAATTTAAATAAAAAAATGAAGATAGATAGATAGATAGATAGATAGATAGATAGATAGATAGATAGATAGATAGATAGATAGATAGATAGATAGATAGATAGATAGATGATGGATGGATGATAGATAATTATAGATGGACAGACGGACGGACAGACAGATAGATAATGAGATAGATAGATAGATAGATGATGGATGGATGATAGATAGTTATAGATGGACAGACAGACAGACAGACAGATAGATAGATAGATAGATAGATAGATAGATAGATAGATAGATAGATAGATAGATAGATAGATAGATAGATAGATAGATAGATAGATAGATAGATAGATAGTGAGAAATACGGACGGACGGACGGACGGACGGACGGACGGACGGACGGACGGACGGACGGACGGACGGACGGACAGACAGACA
The DNA here is from genome assembly GCA_018749465.1 of Paracanthobrama guichenoti. Lineage (NCBI taxonomy): Eukaryota > Metazoa > Chordata > Actinopteri > Cypriniformes > Gobionidae > Paracanthobrama > Paracanthobrama guichenoti. The sequence continues at coordinate 6,087,356 of CM031967.1, forward strand.
GACAGACAGACAGACAGACAGACAGACAGACAGACAGATAGATAGATAGATAGATAGATAGATAGATAGATAGATAGATAGATAGATAGATAGATAGATAGATATCTTAGAGCTGAGCATAACAAGATAGTGTGTGTGAATCCTGTATTAAATATTGTTGGGAAGAGCGGTCACTGTCTCAGGCAAAGACTAAACAAAATGTTCTAGAAAAGTGAAAACAGGATTTCTGATCAGTAAATCAATCACACACATGACCACATCAAGCACATTTGACAAAAGAATCTAACAAGAAAACAGAAAAACGTATAAACTGAGGCAGATTTGTTATTCGTGTCCCAAAACACATTCTTTCCCGTCTGTGTTGCGCGACCTGTGTGCCGTGTTTATGGTCAGATGATTGTTCAATTTCATCAAGACTTCAGAAGCTGTAAGCAGTGCAACTTTGTAAAACCTGCATTTCATCTGAACTAAACACTAACAGCACAACATGAAAAAGCATTGAAAATAAAACAAGCAAGGATGCATATGACTGGACTGTTTGTGCAAAAGACTGATATACTGTAGTGCATGAATAGATTTCAGATTTATACATTTTCTGTATTTATGGATCATTTGGTAACTCTCACGGCCTCATTTTCTCCAGCTGATGACTCTGGATGGGCAGCAGTTCTCCAGATCTGAGTTGCTCAAATGAACACATTTTACTTTGGACAGAAGTCCGTTAAAATAGACATTAATTGCTATTATAGTTGAATTGTATTATTTGCATTCCGTATTGTCTTTTCCTTGTGTGCACAAGCAGCATAAAAGCATTAAATCAGCCAATAGCATAACTTTTCTTGCAGGCCATGTTCATATTAATATTAGACACTGGCTATTGAATGGATAAGTCTCATCCATCCTTGATTGAGATGCAATATCTGTCTATTATAATCTAATATTAATGGAACTGGATCTCTAACGTCATCCTTTTTTCCTTTTTCCATGGATTTGAACAGCAAGGTTAGTCACCCATTAATCCCTTTCTACCTCTTCATGTCTTTTTTTAGAGGCAAAGAGGGATACATAGGAAAGGCAGATATAAAAGCCTATTAATACCCGTCCCATCCTGTATGTCAGTCTTCTTCAAATATTTGCCTCACTTTGCCTTGTTTTTTCCCCTTTTCGTTTTGGGTGCATTACACCGTGTCTCTGCCTGCTGAAAGCTCTCTCGCTCTGTGCATTTAACCTTTTTATAACACAAAAAAGAAAAAAAAAATTTTTTTTTTAAATAGTTGTCATTATTTACTCTCCTTCATGTTCCTCCAAACCTGTGTGTGGTTGTATTTTCATGGAAAATGAATCTTCACGCTGCTCTTTTTCATCTGTCAAGCTCAAAAAAAGCCTGTTGTAATGTGAAAGAACAATGATTTATTATTTTAATAATACATGCAATATATTACAAAAATAATGCAATGATACCTGTATATTGTTTAAAGATGCATACACAGATCAGGCATAACATTATGACAGGTGAAGTGAATAACACTGATTATCGCTTCATCATGGCTCCTGTTAGTGGGTGGGATATATTAGGCAGCAAGTGAACATTTTGTCCTCAAAGTTGATGCGTTAGAAGCAGGAAAAATGGGCAAGCGTGAGGATTTGAGCGAGTTTGACAAGGGCCAAATTGTGATGCTAGACGACTGGGTCAGAGATCTCCAAAACTGCAGCTCTTGTGGGGTGTTCCGGTCTGCAGTGGTCAGGATCTATCAAAAGTGCTCCAAGGAAGGAACAGTGGTGAACCGGACACAGGGTCATGGGCGGCGAGGCTCATTGATGCACGTGGACCCGTGTGGTCCGATCAAAAAGTTAATGCTGGTTCTGATAGAAATGTGTCAGAATACACAGTGATCTCAGTTTGTTGTGTATGGGGCGGCATAGCCACAGACCAGTCAAGTGCCCATGCTGACCCCTGTCCACTGCGAAAGTGCCAACAGTAATGCGTGAGCATCAGAACTGAACCACGGAGCAATGGAAGAAGGTGGCCTGGTCTGATGAACCACGTTTTCTTTTACATCACGTGGATGGCGTCTCTTACCTGGGGATCACATGGCACCAGGATGCACTATGGGAAGAAGGCAAGCCGGCGGAGGCAGTGTGATGCTTTGGGCAATGTTCTGCTGGGAAACCTTGGGTCCTGCCATCCATGTGGATGTTACTTTGACACATACCTCCTACCTAAGCATTGTTGTAGACCATGTACACCCTTTGATGGAAACGGTATTCCCTGGTGGCTGTGGCTCTTTCAGCAGGATAATGCTCCTGACACAAAGCAAAAATGCTTCAGAAATGGTTTGAGGAGCACGAGTTTGAGATGTTGACTTGGCCTCCAAATTCCCCAGATCTCAATCCAATCGAGCATCTGTGGGATGTGCTGAACAAACAAGTCCGATCCATGGAGGCCCCACCTCGCAACTTACAGAACTTAAAGGATCTGCTGCTAACAACTTGCCAGATACCACAGCACACCTTCAGGGGTCTAGTGGAATCCGTGCCTCGACGGGTCAGGGCTGTTTGGCAGCAAAAGGGGGACCAACACAATATTAGGTCATAATGTTATGCCTGATCGATGTACAATATACTAGAAAAATAATATTATTTCCAATAAGTATGCATACATCATGATAGTCTTTACTACAGTGAAATTAATTTATGCTAATATAAAACATATTATTAAGTATTATTCATTAATATTTAAGTATTCATATTTTCTGTATTAAAGTAATGAGAATTTTTTGCAGTACAGTTATAAGAATTGGAGGAAAATGTCATTGAAATAAATAAATAAATAAATGCAAAATATAATTTTTATTTTTTTAATCATGAGGTTTGCCATCCAATAAATATCAAACTCAAAGATTAAGTTCGTAATATATTCTTTATATTTGTTCCTAATATATTATTCATGAAGAGATACACATCATGGTAATGTGTTGCTATGTCTCTCTGATGACCCGAGAACCACGACTGTCCCGCTGACATCAAACCACATGCATTATCTCTGCGGTTCCAGTGGCGATGCTGAGAACTCATGTTGATCTCTGTCACCAAAACTATAAATCACGGCCTGCGCATCACATAGCCTGTGAAAAGAGTCCAGAAATTCCCATCAGAACAGGGATACAAAACATAGACACTCTATTCCCAGAAAGAACGCGCCCTGTGGTTAAAGTCTGGACAATGGGAAGAGCGTGTGTGAGTTTATTCTCAAGACAGAGTCAAATATATCAGTTCCTTATGTTTGACTTCAGGACAACTCCATATTAGTTCAAACTTTTCAGGGCAAAACTACTATTAGTACTCGTACTGAGTTAATAATTGAACAAACCTCTATTATATATGAAACATCAGTGTGTGCATCATCCTACAGGTTTAGTGGTCCAGACATGAATGATTCTTCAAATCATGTGTGATTCTTCAAATCATTCTGCTGGACCAGAAAACTGGTGAAAAAAAATCCCACCGATTTGCCCAAAAAACCACCAAGCAATGCTCTAGCAGCGATCTAGAACACCCTAACAACTGCATAGCAACTCCCCAAGAAACATCCAGAACACCCTAGCAACCACCTAGAAATTCCCTATCTAGAACACCCAACAACTGCATAGAAACACCCCAAGAAACACCCCAAACACTCTAACATCTAGAACAGTACTTCTAAAACCTGTCCTAGGGACTCCCCACCACCACACATTTTGGATGTCTCCCTCATTTGACACACCTGATTCAAGTCATCAGCTCATTAGTAAAGACTGCAAGATTGAATTGGGTGTTACTAATGAGGGAGACATCCAAAATGCACAATGGTTGGGGGTCCTCAGGACAGGTTTGAGAAGTGCTGGTCTAGAACACCAAGTGCATAGCAACAGCCCAAGAAACATCCAGAACACCCTAGCAACCACCTAGGAATTCCCTATCTAGAACACCTAACAAATGCATAGCAACACCCCAATAAACATCCAGAACACTCTATCAACCATCTAGTACACCAACTGCATAGCAACACCCCAAGAAACACTCAGAACACTCTATCAACCATCTAGTACACCAACTGCATAGCAACACCCCAAGAAACACTCAGAACACAATATCAACCACCTAGTACACCAACTGCATAGCAACACCCTAAGAAACACTCAGAACACTCTATCAACCATCTAGTACACCAACTGCATAGCAACACCCCAAGAAACACTCAGAACACCATATCAACCTTCTAGAACACATAACAACTGCATAGTAACACCCTAAGAAAGACCCAGAACGCTCTAGCAACCTAGAACACCAACTGCATAGCAACGCCCCAAGAAACACTCAGAACACCCTATCAACCTTCTAGAACACATAACAACTGCATAGCAACACCCCAAGAAAGAACCAGAACACTCTAGCAACCTAGAACACCAACTGCATAGCAACACCCCAAGAAACACTCAGAACACTCTATCAACCATCTAGTATACCAAATGCATAGCAACACCCCAAGAAACACTCAGAACACTCTATCAACCATCTAGTACACCAACTCCATAGCAACACCCCAAGAAACACTCAGAACACCATATCAACCTTCTAGAACACATAACAACTGCATAGTAACACCCCAAGAAAGACCCAGAACACTCTAGCAACCTAGAACACCAACTGCATAGCAATACACCAAGAAAGAACCAGAACACTCTAGCAACCTAGAACACCAACTGCATAGCAACACACCAAGAAACACCCAGAACACTCTAGCAACCTAGAACACCAACTGCATACCAACACCACAAGAAACAATCAGAACACTCCAACAGCCATCTAGAACACATAACAACTGCATGTCAACACCCCAAGAAACACTCAGAACACCCTAGCAACCATCTACAACACCAACTGCATAGCAACACCCCAAGAAACACCCAGAACCCTCCAACAGCCATCTAGAACACAGAGTGATCTGGGTGTTTCTTGGGGTGTTGCTATGCAGTTGTTGTACTAGATGGATGATAGAGTGTTTCTTGGGGTGTTGACATGCAGTTGCTATATCAACCATCTAGAACACATAACAACTGCATAGCAACACCCCAAGAAAGACACAGCACACTCTAGCAACCATCTAGAACATCAACTGCATAGCAACACCCTATGATGTTGCACACCCAGAACACTCTAGCAACCATCTAGAATACCCTAGCAACCACACAGCTCTGACCCCTCACATTTTCTTCACTAACTTCTGAACTCTACTTATTTCAACATCAGATGTGATGAGATCTAAGTTGCTGACTGTAACTGTAACAATTCATGAATTGAAGGCTAAATTAATGTTTACATCAATATGTCACCATCAATAATGTTGATTACAGAACAGTGGACAGTATATGATACTAAATGGACATATACTTGCAATGGACAGACTGCCGTGCTCTACTATTTTTCAGTGGGAAAAAGTAATGTCCTGACATTTACTTTATCTCACGAATTACTGTATTTCAAATGTACAGAGTAAAGTATGACAGAGGCACGCACACATTTAGATTCCACGTGTCTTGGGTTTGAATAGCTTGTTTTTTTTCTCAGAATTTCCTAATTATCCTCTTCTATATAGAGTTTTTTTCTCATATCCGACCAAATGGCAGCATCCAGCTCATTTTCGGCTTCAATACAGCTCATAATTTAATAAAACCGGCTGTGTGATGCTTAAAGGTAAACACTTAAAAAGATACTTCAGTGATTAGCATTAAGCTTTCTATCAGTAGAAATCCGGTAGTATATTATATATAATATATTATAGTATATAGTAGAGTGTTTCAACTTTCCAAATGAATTCCTATGAAAGTTAAGCTTCCATAGGCATGATCTGAAACCGCGCCAGACTGAACACGCGCCGTGAACGACTGCCGTGCCCGCGCTTACCTCAGCTCTTCGCTCTCGTGATGAATGTAATCTGACTCCTGCTGCGTTTGTGCCGTGACACTCGCTCGGCTCACTCACATTATATTGAACAGACGCATTCAGTTTTTAATTGTAGTGTGTTCTCTAACTGAACTAAATGATTTTATTATTATAAAACAACGGCAGGGGTGGTGCCACGGTGGGCAAGTGATCCAGTGATCCAGTAGCCGTGGCTTTGGGAGTGGCCTCGTAGGGCAGCGAAGCAAGTGCATTCTGGGAGTTGTTGTCTTTCATCCACATGAGCCAAAAATACATTTTCTGTCTTTTCTCAGTCTAGAAGGCACCAAATTCAAAAATAATTTCACATTTCTACTACATAAATGACCCAGTTTAAATACACATTCATCTTCCCAGCGTTGAAGTACCCCTTTAAGAATCACTACAAGACTTTTTCCATGCAGATGCAAATTGATTTCTATATTTACAAAATCAAATATATGCATACAACAATCTCTCACTCGCATTGCTGGTGGGCTAATGGTTCCCCCTGCATGTGCCAGCGCTAGCTAGCCTGTGAATCGACCCCTATGGTCTTATAGTTACGCAATGAGAAAGAGAGAAAAATATTGTTTGTGCAATTCAATGTTCCAGATTCGACACGGCTATTTGTCACAAACCACTTACATTACCAAAGGAAGCTGCTGTTCTACATACAGTAACACTGTAGCATGGATGCATTTGATCCCATGTGATGTGAGAAAATTCAGATTTTGATTGATTTTGATTGCAGACTTTGATATCTTGACATTTCTGACCAAAGTTTGAGACATTATGAACTCTTTTGTCTCTCTAGAGGAGACACATGCGATTCCTGGGTTCTGTTTCACAGGAGAAACATCTGGAGACCTAAAATCATCATGCAACACCCACTTTACATTCACATTTCAACATATTTCTAAGCTAAACAGGATATTAAACAAGACAACATGTAGAGCCGGACATTCAGGACAGCATGAAAAATCTCAATTAGTTCTCAGTTTTGATCTCATGAATGTCTAGGAGAAAAAGTGAGATATTAAAGAAATATTATTTTTGTCATTTCTCTTTCCTGTGGGAATGTGTGCTGGAAAAACTGAAACTCTTAGGAATCTTCCAGCGGAGGGAAGCGCAGTAAACTCTGTAGACCATCAGCCACCGTGTCTGTTTCTGGTGATTTCAAGAGTTGGCAGCTGAAAACTTGTTTTTCTACTGTCAAGATCCTGACAGTCTAATAAAAAAATTTATCACAAAAATCCAGATCCAGATGGTCTAATGTTTACCTTGAAATGAACGGGACTCAATTACCATGTTACGGTGTAAACTTGCCTTGCCTAATGAAAGTCAGGTGCTGAACACACTGTCTCGAGCAACACTGCAAATCTCTAAACATCTTTCCACCATCAACACTACTGAAATATTATGCCAGAATTTATTACATATTTTTATGAAGCAATGTAGTATTTAATTATTTTTATTTAAAGTATTTTTCATACAATTCTAAACTATTCTAAATTCTAAACAAAATTAGTTAAAACACATGGCATATAATCACATGGCAGTTGCTTCAATGCATTTAGGGGTGTGGTCCTGGTCAAGACAATCTCCTGAACTCCAAACGGAATGTCAGAATGGGAAAGAAAGGTGATTTAAGCAATTTTGAGCGTGGCATGGTTGTTGGTGCCAGACGGGCCAGTCTGAGTATTTCACAATCTGCTCAGTTACTGGGATTTTCACGCACAACCATTTCTAGGGTTTACAAAGAATGGTGTGAAAAGGGAAAAACATCCAGTATGCGGCAGTCCTGTGGGCGAAAATGCCTTGTTGATGCTAGAGGTCAGAGGAGAATGGGCCGACTGATTCAAGCTGATAGAAGAGCAACTTTGACTGAAATAACCACTCGTTACAACCGAGGTATGCAGAAAAGCATTTGTGAAGCCACAACACGCACAACCTTGAGGCGGATGGGCTACAACAGCAGAAGACCCCACCGGGTACCACTCATCTCCACTACAAATAGGAAAAAGAGGCTAGAATTTGCACGAGCTCACCAAAATTGGACAGTTGAAGACTGGAAAAATGTTGCCTGGTCTGATGAGTCTCGATTTCTGTTGAGACATTCAGATGGTAGAGTCAGAATTTGGCGTAAACAGAATGAGAACATGGATCCATCATGCCTTGTTACCACTGTGCAGGCTGGTGGTGGTGGTGTAATGGTGTGGGGGATGTTTTCTTGGCACACTTTAGGCCCCTTAGTGCCAATTGGACATCGTTTAAATGCCACGGCCTACCTGAGCATTGTTTCTGACCATGTCCATCCCTTTATGACCACCATGTGCCCATTCTCTGATGGCTACTTCCAGCAGGATAATGTCACAAAGCTTGAATCATTTCAAATTGGTTTCTTGAACATGACAATGAGTTCACTGTACTAAAATGGCCCCCACAGTCACCAGATCTCAACCCAATAGAGCATCTTTGGGATGTGTTGGAACGGGAGCTTCGTGCCCTGGATGTGCATCCCACAAATCTCCATCAACTGCAAGATGCTATCCTATCAATATGGGCCAACATTTCTAAAGAATGCTTTCAGCACCTTGTTGAATCAATGCCACGTAGAATTAAGGCAGTTCTGAAGGCGAAAGGGGGTCAAACACAGTATTAGTATGGTGTTTCTAATAATCCTTTAGGTGAGTGTGTATATATATATATATATATATATATATATATATATATACACATACACATACACACACACACTGTATATCATTGTGAACGCTGGTTTGATAACCTGCGAGTGTGTTTCAAATTAAAATCAGAAATCAAATGTGGATTTTATGAGACTCACACAGATTGACCCATAAAACACAATTAAAAAATGGGTCAGTTATATAACTTATGTATCTATTAAATACGTGCTCTTTTTGTGATATACGCACAACTTCGCAAACAAAGACATGATTTTATTGACCTCTAACGGATATGGACCTTATACAACATGTTCTTGTATGTATGCATATGAACAGTTATGTAACTCTATGACTGACACCTGATATTAGAAAGCCACATGTGGAAATAATCCAGACATACATAAAACATTATGGGAAAATAAGTTCAAAGCATTTTTTTAGTGATGGATAAATTCACCCAAACTTGATGACAGTTTGGATGGTACAGCGATTACTGAAGGATCAGACCTGATGCAGTCTGTATTCGCTTACTTTCTTGTACATATAGATACTATATATCTAAGCAGGACTGTTTGTGCATGACATTTAAATAGCTTCAATTTCTTAAAAACTCCAATGAGACAATTATTGTTAAATTATGACCGTAGTTGTATATGGCATATTACAGTTTTTCTCATTTGCTAAGACACACTAAATGAAACTAGGATCCACTTGATCTTCATCACCACATTCTTAGCACAGCAGAAGTCTTCTCTTGCAAATGCCTTAATACTTTGTCATTTTTTTCACACCCTTTGTCAAAACAGTTACCACAGTTCTCATCCCAAACTCTATTGGATTCACTGTGTTGAACAAAAGGAAAACATCTATTCACAGCTGATAGAAAGTACTTGGATAATTATGAATATCTAATGCACCTGTGTGAAACTCATTTGCACAACTCTTCAATCAGCAGTCAGTCCTCATCCATCCATAAAAGATGCCACCTCTGTGTTACTACTTGCAAGCATGGATCAAAGAGGCCAAAGGCATGGCAGGAGAGTAAGAAGGCATGGCAGGAGAGTAAGAAGGCATGGCAGGAGAGTAAGAAGGCATGGCAGAGGGGTCTGAGGAAGAGGAGTTTGCATGCGTGGTGGAGGAGCCACAGCAAAAGGACACAATCAAGCTCAAGTTTCAAATGAAATTCGAGCAACAATTGTCATCAATCATCAAGCTGGACAAAGGGTCGGAGCACTGTGGCATCTATTGTCAGGCTTTTTCGGAATGAGAACAGGTAAGTCACAATGTTACTGTATATCACTGTGTATTTCAGCTGTGCTGTATTGCCTTGTTACAGTAGCAGAACAAACTGTGTCTCCAGTAATGCAGATGTGTCCTCAATCCCATTAATGTGACTGTCATAATGTCAATTGACATGCTTTTTGCTTTTACTTCATAGAATTCATACTCTACTGCACACTGGTGGTAGAGGAAAGATCTTTATTGTTGAACAAGAGTCTGCCACTGTAGATATGGTCATGGCAAACAATGCAGTCAGACTGCGTGGAGAGACTGCAATCAGATCATGGAGCATTTAGAAATATAAACAGTGTGAGTTTGGTAACTATTGATCGAGTCCTTAAACGAAACCATGTCAGAATGAAGCAGCTGTAGAATTCCATACAGTACAGAACGCCTCATCATATTTCTTGATGCATTGAAAGACTGGTTCCACCTGAAGAGAGAGGGCTGTTGAGGCCTGGCATTACTCCTGTATGTCGTCATTTGGGACAATGTTGTCTTCCACCACTCTCGTCTTGTGAACGAATGGTTTGCAGCACAGCCTCATGTGATGATGCTATTCCTCCCTGCATACTCTCCTTTTCTGAACCCAATCGTGGAAAGTGAATGATCACCGGCCATATGAGCAGATGTCCCTCTTGGAGGCAAGAAGCTGGCTGCTTGGCAATAGGTGCAGAGGACTGCCAGGGATAGATACGCCATGCACGGAGGTATTTCCCTCGCTGCATTGCAAGGGAAAACATTCAATGCAATGTTGATGAGAACCTGTGGCATGATCGTCTGGAGCAAATGGACTAAATGTGAAGTTCTGAGTATCTAAACATTATATTTTAATATTTTTTCCACCCTTAAGTTTCCTTTGGTTGCTTTTTTCTTTCCAGCATTTGAGTTTAAGTATCATATTGATAGCTGTATTTTGTTGTCCATTGTGTAACGATTGATTGAAAGACTAAACTGATTTAACCAAGTTGTGGTGTTTGATGGAAATATTAGCTTATGTTACATATTTTTAATGTTTTGTTAATGTTAGAGCATTTTGCAAACAAATGAGTCATTTTGGCCATTGAGCTCCAGATTTAGCCTTTGTGTTAACTGTTTTGAAAATGTGATTAAGCAATCGAGAAACTGTAGAGAAGCTTGCTTAATTTTCAAAAACGTTTACTTGAAATGCAAACGTGATTTTCATCAGCAGTACTAAAGGGCAGAGCATCTACAGTGGCCTTAAACCGTATTGGGATGGACAAATCACATTTAAAACATCATTAGATCTAAACGATCAAAGCTTTTAAGAACTATTTGTGCAATGGCTTTCATATAATTGACGTCAAGGTGTTTTTAGTGTCATGTTGCATTCCAGTCAAATCAAAGTCAGAATTTCCAATGTCCTACTTGGAAAAGTGCAGTATAAATGCCAGCTGACATTGGACATCCAACATGGAAATCTTGCACTCATTTCAGCGTGATGTGGGTTTATAATATCATGTGAGCATGACCAAACCCAGAGATGAACACATCAATTAGGGTTGGATGGTATTGACTGCAGTCGATGATATATAACGATCCGTCATGCCCTGTTGTGATTATCCAACCAGAAAGCACCGGGTCTGGATGAAGTAGCAGCTGAGCTTTTAAAGTTTGGAGGAGATGTGACACCTGATCGATTGCATGGGATCTGTACGGAGGTGTGGGGCCATGGGATTTGGCCAGAAGAATCGGCACAATCAGTTTTGATTTGACTCAGTGCGGAACCATTGCACTGGTTTCAAATGCCAACCTGTACAGCCCGTGCCTCCGATACTCTGCCAAAAACTAAAGCATCTGTGTAGTTTTGATGATCATCTCTATCGCGCTCACACTCACATGACATTGCAGTTCTTCATCATCATGAGAGTTTATGATCTGCATGTGTTTTAAAGCCATAAACTTCTGATATATATGTGATGGTTTTCTGAGCGCACCCATCTAAAGCACACGCACAGAAAGTTGGATTTCAGACAGAGCGTCCCGTGAGTATTAAACTAAGTTCTCTTTCACGTTGTATTGCGCTTAAACTGTCAAATACACACAAGGTTGTCAAAAACACACACAGTTCACTTAAACACAGTCGGTTATGTCTGTAAACGTAAAGAAACCGCATGTGTATATAAGTGATAATATACAGTACCTTTTGCTATATCTGCTGTTAATGTGAATCCAACAACAGAAAATCACTGGCTGCTCTCGACTGAATAACTTTAGTAGCTTTTATAATACATTTCTTACTGTATCCTTATTTCTTCTGGCAAGGAGATAAACATGGTGGACGTTGTACAGCTCACTGAGGGGCGGAGCTAAGCTAATAGGGTGGAGTCTGTCAGCAGTTGTGGGCGGGGCCTAAGTATATGTGATGTCACATTGCATAGAATCTGCAAACGGCTTGTTCTGAGACACTGCTTATGATTTATGGGGAATATAAAAAAAGCAGTGGGTGGATTTCTACCATTATAGGACGGTTGTGTATGTGTACACACACTGCCGACACACATTTATATTCAAAAGTGAATTTTGCCCTGGATTGGCCAGTTGCAACATATGGTTGTGAAGCATAGACATTGAAGAAAGAGGAAGAAAGATGCATCCAGGCGTCTTAACAAATAAGTATACAACGAGCAAATTACCCTCCCTTGGGTCATTTTGACCCAAAATAATTGTATTTACTTATTTATTTATTTAAATTGAGTATTCATCAAAGTGGTCCAAGACCTTAGGTAACAAAAAAAGTAACAAATCCTTCCCTTGCAGGTCAATTTGACCCCAGGAGAATACTTCAGTACACACAGAAAAACATAAAAAGAAAATGCTTAAAATTAAAACTAAACTTTACCAAAAAATAAATAAATAATATCTACATGTGTATCTAAATGCATACTGAAGAGATAAACTCAAGAACTGACTTTAGGACCCAGCGGAGCAGCTCATTTGCTCCATATAGAGGCCATCTAGTGGCAAGAGTCATGAAATATTATCTTATATTCTTTTTTTAATATGTGAGATAAAATATAATGAAATAAAATGAAATGTTGAGTTATTTTGAATTTGAAAAAAGTATAATTTTGGGGTTTCGGGTCATTTTGACCCGCAAGGGACTGATTTGTTACAGAGTGCGAGGGATGGATGAAGGTTAAATCAATGCAAGTAATGAGACAATCAGTCGATACCATTGAAGGCAGCGTCATGACAGGATTAGTGGAAGGTTTCAGAAGCTGTGGAAGACCGAGAATATGCTGGCTGGATAATATCACGCAGGCTTGTTTCATGCCATACGAGAAAGAAGACCCATGACCGCCACCAAGCAACAATGGCAAAATGACAATGATATATAATTACTTTTGAGCACATTCATTTTTGTTTCTTAATGCATCATCCTTTGAGCGTCTGGCAATGGAATAGCCTTACGGATGGAAGTAGAGGAACATTGTTAAAGATGAAGTCTGATCAAACAGAAGTGTAAAAATAAGAACTGTCATGCAGGTTTTCAAACACTCAAACCACGTCTGCCATTGGTTGGTCAACAGATGGTCCCGCCCCCAAACTTACGCCATTGTGTTGCTATGTCAAAATGTTCAAACAAACAAGGTTTATACATTTCAGGGGAATCAACCTACCAAACCTTCCTAACCTAATTATGTGAATATAAACGTTTTGGATTACAAAAACCAAAAACCCACATATATTTTTCCAGTCAGACCTTCCCAAACCTCTTGAATCAACAGTGATGTTTCTGTGATACTGATACTTTGACATTCATTTTTTTTACATCATCAAATGTACTGTATCCCAAGACATTGTTTTCCCACTGAAGTTCAGACCAAAGGAAACTCTAATGGATGTCCATGATTTTATGACGGATCACAGGGGATCACAACAACCTGGTAGACTGTAAGCGAACTCAAATTGTGTTCAGATTTCAAAGATTAGTTAAAACCAAGAAGCTTTTTTTCTGTTTATTCCACTTAAAATGGACTACATTATACTCAAGACTTGATGACCACATAAATCATTGTAGGCTTTTGAGAGCAAAATTAATGGAGACGCTTTTCCGTGAACAAGTTCCAAGTAAAACAGTATTTAAACCCCCCCACCAGCTCTTGGATGGCGGTTCGAGGGAAGATGATTCACCCCGATGGAGAACTGACTCCTGCATTTAAAGTGTCATGTGAAAGTCATCTCTGATTGGGACTCAGGGGGATCATGGGATACTGTGGGGGTCTCTCCCTGGCATTCTACATCATATCTGCTTCAAACTGACCTTTTGTACCGATCACGGACCCGTTTCTTCCAAACAATCAACATTCACGAGACCTCCACCAGTGTTGGGGAAGCTACTTAAAAAAATAGCTGGCCAAACTACAAGACAAAACGTAAATTAATAAAATACAATTCTGGCACAAAACCAATGAGGATCTCAATTAGGCTGAAAATTGGTTTGTTACTGGTAAGGCTAATTTTAGTTAGTAACTCCCCAACACTAACTTCAGATCATTATGAAATGATGATTGTTATCAATGTCCATTAAGGGAAGGGGCAAGGGCTTGTTTTTCAACCCCAGGCCACCCTGATCTTTCCTGGGTTTCCCTCTGAACTCTTGCTGTGGACTAGGACGGATGTCTGCTATTTTTGCTCTAAACTCGCCCGAAATAGAAACCAGTTCTGTTTACATTTCAGCCCCCGTTAGAACATACAGAAACATGCATGCTCACACACACACACACACACACACACACACACACACACACACACACACACACACACACACACACACACACACACACACACACACACACACACACACGCAGCCATGCAGCACAAACATCTGGTTGTGACCCTACTGACAAATTAGCGGATGGGAGACTGTGTTTGGAATCAGAGAGTAACAAATCACATGGTTACCTCCAGCATAGGCCTTGTGAGATCGCCCCGGTGTCCCTCCATTCAGAAGCTGTTTTTTGATGTAGACTTAAGACATTTACATCCTCCTGTTCAGCTCCGCAGGGCTGCCTTTAATTGCTCACACTTGAAGTTTTGGGGGTTCTTTCAAGTATTCAACTGGAAAACCACCCAGAAGCCTGGTAACCACAAAGAACACCCTAACAACCACTCAGAACAAATTAAACTTGGGCCAGTAATCAATCACTCAGGATGTCCCAGCAACTGCAGCATAGCAACTACTGAGAATACCTCAAACATGGGCTCAGAACATCCTAGCTACTACCTAGCAACAGCATTGTGAACACAGAGAACACCCTAGCAACTAAATGGAAACAATATAACCAACCAGAACACCCTAGACCCTACCTAGCAACAGTATATCAATGATCCAGAACATCACAGGAACTACCTAACAACAGGATAGCAACCAACCAAAACACCCTAGCAACTAACTGGCAACAGGATAGCAACCACCCAGAACACCCTAACAATTACCTAGAAACAGGATGGTAACCACCAGAACACCCTAACAAATACCTAGAAACAATATTGCAACAAACCAAAATACCATAACTAACTGGCAACAGGATAGCAACCAACCAAAACACCCTAGCAACTAACTGGCAACAGGATAGCAACCACCCAGAACACCCTAACAACTAACTGGCAACAGGATAGCAACCACCCAGAACACCCTAACAATTACCTAGAAACAGGATGGTAACCACCAGAACACCCTAACAAATACCTAGAAACAATATTGCAACAAACCAAAATACCATAACAACTAACTGGCAACAGGATAGCAACCAACCAAAACACCCTAGCAACTAACTGGCAACAAGATAGCAACCACCCAGAACACCCTAGCAACTAACTGGCAACAGGATAGCAACCACCAGAACACCCTAGCAACTAACTGACAACAGTATTGCAACCAGCCAGAACACCGTCGCAACTGTCTAGCAACAGTTGCGACAGTTGCAACAGTAACCACCCTGAACATCCAAGTTACTGCATATCATCCCTATAGCAAAACTGCAACGCCCTGGAAAGCACCCAACTCCCCCAATATAAATAATAATAACAATGCAATCAACTGGCATCAGGATAACAACCATCTAGAAACAATATTGGAACCACCCAGAACACCCTAGCAGCCAATCAAAACGTCCTAGTAACTACCTGGCAACAGTATTGCAACCACCTAGAACACCCAAGCAACCACCCTGAACATCCAAGTTATGGCATATTATCACTATAGCAACCCCTCAGAACACATAGAAACTGCATAACAACACCCTGGCAACCACCCAACCCTCTGCTTTTTAGAGGTGTGATTTCACCCTTTCTTTAATACATGTAAAATTCTAGTTACTCTATAATATCAGACTTGCATGGAAAAGTGTGAATAAACATCCCTCACTGACAGTCAGTGGCACTGACAGTCTAGCTGCTGAAATGGGTTTGATCTCAGTGACCAGACCAGAGGATTTGACCTCTTTGCTCCGTCACAGATCACAAAGCATTCCAGTTCAGGCCTGTGGTCGGCGCGGGTGAACCCGACCCCACTTGAGAGTTCGATTGGGGACTTAACAGTGACGTGAGTTAAAAACCAGATTTAATGATCTCCTTTCTGGAGAAAACCAATGCAACTGGAGGTCGTGGTGCTGAGAAACAAACTAAACTAGTGAATGTCAAGCTTTTCCCGAAGAACACTTAGATGGATTTGGGTCAGGAAACACTCTCATGTGGCATGTCATCCATGCACGATTTATCTGCCGTCTCAGAGCTCAGTGCTTTTATGTCATTTCATTCAGATCTTCAGTCCGGATTTCTTTTATGGCCGTGGCTTTCCAACATTTCGTTTTATTGTTCATTAGAAATTCTAAGTAATAAATTGCCGTGTTTTTATATCACTCTTGTGGACTGATGCAACCCTTCTTTCTGCTCAAGTACGTGTTGCTTAACACATGTTGTATTGTATGTTGTCCCAACATTACAGTACGTAAACCAGATAAATACCCCTCGGGTCAGGAAGAGGACCTGCAGGGAACAAAAGCTTCAGCCTGAATGTCAAGCCACATTTATTTATAAAGTGCTTTATACAATACAGATTGCTTCAAAGCAGCATAATGTTAATGTTGTAATATTAATAAATTATGAAACAAAGCTGTAAAGCAGCTCTACAGAAGATAATAGTGTCACTATTCTGCTCAACTCAGGCCCTGTTAGGCTGGTATTAAGATGCATTTTGGTCGATCGGATCACAAGTGGATGAGGGAGACATTCCTGTTTACACCTGGTGTTTTAGTCTCTTTTGTCCACTTTCAACCACTTCTGTCCTGATTTCTTTGAGGGGAGGGTCTATGGGTGAGTAAATGTATGGGCTTTTTCAGATCTTTCCATCTAATGGATGAAATAAACTCGCGCAATTTACATATGAACGCAACCGGAGACGACAAGAAAACACACGGAGAGCATCAGCTTTAGTTTCTGCTCTGAAAGACACAAGACCAGCCGAACGCTGCGAGTGTGCGTTAGGAATAAGGAATGGAGAGAGAACATTGTGCTTGTGACATTTTCCTCTTCAAACCAAATTTGGGTCTTTGAGTTTAAATCCCGTCTGGCTAGCGCGCATCCCATAATGTTCACACATTAGGTCAGTAGACGGAGAGTAGGGTGTCTTTTAGTGGCTGTTCATGTGCATTCAACCACATGAGCGTTTACTCTATGAAAGCAATCCGGTCTAATGCATTTTCGACTACCTCTGGAAGTGGACAAACTCAAAGCGTTTTAGACCTCGTTTGCACTTGTATTTAGTCTCATCCATTTGTGATTTGATTGACCAAAACACTTCTTAATACCAGGCGTAGACAGGGCCTTAGTTCAGTGGCAAACTTCACACAGAGAGAATAATGTGTGTAATCTTACAAAACAATTTGGGCCAGATTTGCTAAACGGCAAATTAGCGTGAAAGCACAATTTCCTTAAAAGCGCAGATGGGTGTGGAAATTTCTACTGACAATGCACAGATTAAAGAAGACAGACGCAGCCGAATCATTTCCATAATAATCAACGCAATCTATGAGTTAGCATCTGTTTTAAGACATACCTTTTTGGGGTGGTAAATAATGGCACAAACACCATTAAATTAATGATCACAAAACCTTAGTAAATCACTGTGTGTGATTCATTTAAATACTCTCATTCCATGAATTTTGAGTCTGAAAGCAAAACAGCGTATGACGGAGTATTTCTGTACCAAATACACTCCTTCAGGATTCGAACAATGAGGTTATAAAGGGCTGAATTCCTTGTATGGGCACTTCTCCCGGATGAGCCAGAGCAAGAGCACTCCCATCAATGAGCTTCGTTATGTCACTAAAGAAGTGTGTTTCTGGCTGTGAGGGAAAGATCACCTTGTTCAGCTTCCCAAATAACCCAGCGTTAAGGGAACAGTGGATGTAGTTTGTGTTTCCGGAGTTCTGCAAGTGTGTGTGTTTGTTCCCGGTCATGAGTGGAAACCGCAGGCGGTGAGTGAAACTGCATCAAATGTGTGTGTTTTGTTGGCAATAACGACGCGTAAGTGCATATAAAGTTATCCAGGGATAATGCCATGATGTAGAGAGTGTGTGTGTGTGTGCTTGTGACTCTTTAGCTCCGCCCACTGCACGCCTCCACGAACTCGGCTGTTTTCGGAAAGAATCGGTGCAGAGTATCTGTCTTTTATAAATATGATAAAACTAAAGACTCTTGGGAGTGAACACTGTGTGTGTGTGTTATGTACACTTTAAGTATTACTGCTAAGGAAAGTGGATGCTGATGCCATTGCTTTTCGTGACCGTGAATTTTTAAGAGTTTAAATATGCACAGGTCAAATGTTACGTTAACACCCACCAAACACGTGTGTATTTCAGCAGTGGCGTGTAACGCAGTCACTTTGTCGGGTAGGATTTTATATATAATATACACATTTTTCAATTGTAGGTCTTTAAAAAAGGCATCTGAAATAATAAACTGCAATGTAGTGTTGTCAAAATTATTGATTTTTTTTTTATACATATCAATACTGAAATATCTGAAACGCTTCCAATATTAATTTTCCACAGAATAGACAGACAATATCAGCTGCTCGTTCTCTCTCTCTCATCTCTCTGACAGCGACACACAAACCCGCCTCCACTCACTCGTTTTCTCGTTTAATTTGCTCCGGATGAATATTGTTGCTGTTACAGGGCTTGAATTTCACCGTGGGATTGCGTGTATTGCGCATAATTTTACTCATTCCCACAGATTTTGTGCTCAAACCCAAAGTGCGGCACATAAAGCCTCTTCTAAGTGCTAAATTGAGTTCTTTTTCGCTGCTTATTGCTCTTAAACAGTAGACTGGGTAAACCCAGCCTGATCTGCCGGCGATTTGATTTCGCCCTGCAACTCAGTCTGGAAACCTGTGCATTCATTTCTACTGCTTCTGTTACACTTTTGCGGGAACCAATCACAAACTGGCTTATCCACATGGCGCACTATTGGCGTGTTTAACATGATGACAGATAGAGAAGCGATGAATTATTGCCCGTTGATCATGCCTCTTGTGGTCTGATTATCCAATTGCGTACAGAGTCATTTGAATTATGCTCGTTTTTCACACCTCTTGTGCAGTAGAAAATACAGAGCAGACTCCCCAGTTCAATGTTCAATTTTAAATTGAGCTTGGTCTGGTGATAGCCAGACAACTTAAACAGTCAAATACACACTAAATAATGTCAAAATGCCGGTCTTGGTGAGTATTCACATAAACACAGTTAGTTCTGTTTTAAGTGAACGTAAACAGTTGAGAAAGAAAACGCATGTGTAACAGTGTAATGGATCCGTGCATCAGGTCTTAAAGTGACAGCAGCCTAATAAACCTGAAATTATGAGATAATATTAAAAATATCTATTTGGCAGTTTGGTATCAATGTCAAATTCTGGCCAGTGAAAATGCTAAATGGCTAGTAACTTTAGAAAACCACTAGCCATAATAGCTGGTGAGCAAAAAAAGTTAAAGTCAAGCCCCACCCATAGTTGAGTGTTTGATTTGTGTCCTCTTCTTTACGCTGCTATTCACAAAGCAGTTTAGAGTCAACACATGTGAAATCTCTGGGTATCAGGATGCATCTCTGATCAGTGTGTGTGTGTGTAAATGCAGTTTAAGCTCACTTTGGAATCTTTCCCGGCTTTTCCTTCTGTGTGGATTCCTGCACTGTTAATCAAATTGCTGGTTTTGCCAAAGAGTTGTCCTTTTCACCTATAACACGTGTGCAACCGCTACAGGCCGGATTCAAGCTGATTTATTGATGTTCCTTGTGCTTCTCATCTGTTTTGTGTCAATGCTGACAAACTTTCTAGAGGCCCAGTCCTTTCAAAGTTGAATCCTTCTGAAACAGATGGTGACGTATAATGGCGCAAACTCACCGTTCACAAGGCTCTGTTCTGATTGGGTGCAGATGGCAGAAAAGGTTCGGGATCGGCCGTCTCTTGAAAGGAATGCAGATTTACTTTAACTCAAGGTGAATATCGTACATGAAAACTAAAATATTCACTGAAAAGCAAATGGAATAAAATAATGAACAATTTTTTTTTTTTCGGAAAATAACCAAAACCTTAAAAAAGAAGAAAAACTTACAAAAAGGAGTAATTATACAAATTTGACAATATTATTATAGCCTCTGTTGATATCACAGGATTCACATTTCAGTAAAATTGAATCCATTTCATAAGTCTTAGTTTCCTTTTAATAATCAGTTTCTTGTTGTAAACCCGAACAAATTAATTAATTGGTTTGAGTAGAGCCAACTCAAATTAAACAAATTAGTTAAATCAAATGAACTTTTATGAGTATTTAGAACTTTCTTTTACAGCTCAGACAACATATACTTAAATGTTTATCAATTCTAGTGTTTTATGTAACTTCAAAGGTTTTCCTGTAAAACGACCACTGTATGTGGGTATGGGAAACTTTTCAGGTAGGCCAAATCCAGGCGGAAATCCCCAAAAATGGTCCCAGAGCTAAGGAGGTTAAAAAAATGTATGTTTACCTCATTTTTTTGAGTTTTGCCAACATTAAGCCATTTTCCTTCTGCATAAATGAAATGCCACATTAAAACGCTGCTGTTATGACAATCAGTGAATCAGATCTGGAAAAAATCAACAATCTATAATTAATAAAAATGCATGCATTGCAAAACAACTAAAAACAATGCAGGATGAAATCAAAACTAAAACTAATCTGAATTGTAAAATAAATATAATGTATAGTTAAAATAATTTGAAAATGTAAAACCTCAAATAACCTCACTGTGTTATTTTCTGATGGCTAACACAGTATCAGCATAAACAGCTACTTCCCATGTCCATTATATATATAGTCATCAGCGTACTTGTTGTTTTATGATAATTCCTCTTCTTCGGGTTTGGCCAAGATCCCGGATAAAGTTCAATTTCCCAGCTTGCCTTGGCATTCACAATGTGAAAAAGCGTACAAGGTTAATGAAGAAAATCCGCTATAGGACAGCAACAAGTTATTTTTACTGTAAATCTGATCATCAGGCACGAAACCATCTCTGCTTAAGCATGCATGAGTTACTTCATTCTGAAATGTGTTGAAATGGCACCACTCATAACACTAGGGTTGATCAAGGGTTAACAGACATTTGTTTCGCAATACTAAAACGATTTATAAGTACATTCTTTGTGGTTTCGTGTACCTGTATGCTTGTGCTGAGGGAACGAGTCCAAGTCAAGCCACAAAATAATGAGTTTTTCCATGACTGGAATCAAATCAACAACATTATTTCAGACAAACAAATGCACCAATGCAATTTCGAATTACAGCTCATGAAAACCCCATGACTGGAATGTTATACTGCTTTCAGGAACGTTGTCTTCGTATTTTGTGTTTCATCCTGACCACATTTGCATAGCTTTGCACTTGCCTTGTTTTCTGACTCCAAACCAGATTCACACAGCATTCCTGAGCAAAACGCAGAATTTTAATCATGACTATTCAAAGCAGTTGCTCAAAACTGAAAGACAGGGGAATGATCATTGGCTTCTGCAAAACTGGTTTTAATTCAACCAGACACCTCTTTAGGTGCAAAAGAGGATCCGTTGCATGATGCATGTTCATCGTGAAAGTTGAACATAAGTTATGTAAACGAATGTCTGGTCAAAAGGTTATAAGAGAGTTTTTTCAGATATTCAGTTTTTTGCTCCGGTGTTTACGGCGCATCTTCCAGTGAAATGCAATGACGTCCTGCGCTTGGATCAGACAAATAAGCATCATAAACTAAAATCTATTAATGCAATGAAAAATTTCCCACATTCCCCTGAGATTATCAACCAGAAATTTGTGAGCTGCAATGACAGTCTTTCATTTTCATTAATGCAGGTCAACATGCCAGACTGCTTCGGGAGTCGTCTTGTTAGGGTAACTTGAAATGTCACCTAATCAGCGTTGTCATGACGATGCACTTGACAGCCTTCAACCAATAATAATGCGTCTGGTAATTCTGACGCAAACAACATATTTGCATTCAGTATGCAAGGTAAAAATTTAAATGTAGACGTCATCCGAAAGTCTTTATTCCATAATAATAAAAGTCATCTGTGCTTTCTGCATATAAGACTGTCTAATATATAAAATAATAATAATACAAATGTCCAATTTGTTTACAAAAGGGTGTTTGTAGAGCTTTGCACGAGAAACACGTGCTAAATGGGGCAATTGTTTAGTGAACTCACCCCTTGATGTTTTAAAGAATAAAAACAGAAGTCAATATCTCAATGTCCAAAAGCAATAAATGTGAGCAATGTAATTCATTAAACCCTCATCTCAGGGATACTTTCATAATGCAGACATGAATGATCAAACTCATAATGGCATTATGGGTTAATTAAGGTGATTTTATACTGCGGCTGGTATTACTGAGATGTTAAGTATGAGTCAGTGTTATTAGGCACGGATTTTCATCATAAAGAAAAATTGGCCCCTCATATTTAAACAGGGTTTCGGGGGTGTGATATTTTAATTAACACAGCAACAGATAAAATAATCATCCTCTGACGACAAGTTTTCTGTCAGTCACCACATGCACTGAACTAGTTTGAGTCATTATCAGTAGTCAAAAATGGCAGTGCATATCAATAGTCTGCTTTGAGGTTCTATAATTACAGGAAACAAAAAGGCTACATCAGAAGTCCAGTTTTACAGTCGCATTATACAACCTAATTAATCCCTGATAAATTCATCTAGTGACAAACAAATTCATATTAAATCAATGTATGGACAGAACCAACCTGAATCAGGTGTTAATGCAGTTCTGTCATGACAACTCATCATGAGTGTTTGGCATTGGTAATTGATATGACAATGTTGATATGTTTGTTATTGGCAGAATAGATCTGCTACACTGCTGCTGTTATTGCTGCTGCTGTTGGTTATTGCTGCTGTTACTGTTATTGCTGCTGTTACTGTTATTGCTACTGCTACTGTTATTGCTGCTGCTGTTGTTATTGATGCTGCTATTGATGCTGATGTGTTGGTTATTGCTGCTGCTACTGTTATTGCTGCTGCTGTTACTGTTATTGCTGCTGCTACTGTTATTGTTGCTGCTACTGTTATTGCTGCTGCTACTGTTATTGCTGCTGCTGTTACTGTTATTGCTGCTGCTACTGTTATTGTTGCTGCTACTGTTATTGCTGCTGCTGTTGGTTATTGCTGCTGTTACTGTTATTGCTGCTGCTGTTGGTTATTGCTGCTGTTACTGTTATTGCTGCTGCTGTTGGTTATTGCTGCTGTTACTGTTATTGCTGCTGCTACTGTTATTGATGCTGCTATTGATGCTGCTGTGTTGGTTATTGCTGCTGCTACTGTTATTGTTGCTGCTACTGTTATTGCTGCTGCTATTGTTATTTCTGCTGCTGTTACTGTTATTGTTGCTGCTGCTACTGTTATTGCTGCTGCTGTTGTTATTGATGCTGCTATTGATGCTGCTGTGTTGGTTATTGCTGTTATTGCTGCTGCTGCTATTGCTGCTGCTGCAACTGTTATTGCTGCTGTTGCTGTTAGTGCTGCTGTTGTTATTGCTTCTACTGCTGGTTATTGCTGCTGCTGCAACTGTTATTGCTGCTGCTGCTGTTGGTTATTGCTTCTGTTATTGATGTTGTTACTATTATTGCTACTGCGGTTACTGTTATTGATGGTGTTATTGCTGCTGATGTTATTGCTGCTCTTACAGTTATTGCTGCTGCGGTTACTGTTATTGATGATGTTATTGATGTTTTTACTGTTATTGCTGCTGCTGTTATTGCTACTGCTGCTGTTATCGCTGCTGCTGCTGCTGTTGCTGTTATTTATGCTGCTGCTGTTGGTTATTGCTTCTGTTATTGATGCTGTTACTGTTATTGCTGCTGCGGTTACTGTTATTGATGCTGTTATTGCTGCTGATGTTACTGTTATTGCTTCTGCTGCTGCTGTTATTGCTGCTGTTACAGTTATTGCTGCTGCAGTTACTGTTATTGATGCTGTTATTGCTGCTGATGTTATTGATGCTGTTACTGTTATTGTTACTGATGTTATTGATGCTGCTGTTACTGTTATTATTGCTGCTGCTAATGTTATTGCTGCTGTTATTGCTGCTGCTGCTGTTATAGCTGTGGATACTGTTGGTTATTGCTGCTGCTATTGTTGCTAATGTTTTTGCTGCTGTTATTGTTGCTGCTATTGCTGCTGCTGTTATAGCAGCTGCAGAGCAAGTACATGACTTGCTACTGCTAATATATGACACACTGCTGTGAGCAAGTAAGGCAGCATGCTGCTGCTGTACAATATAGCATATATGAATTATCAATAGCAGATCTATACAGGTGGAGCTGGGGAAGGTGGAGGGTTTCTGAAAGCGCGCTGGAACTGCTACAGCAAATGCTGACCAAATTTGAAGGTTGAGCTGTGAGCTCATTGGCAACGGCTAGAGCAGGAAACAATAAGCGGTGCCCTATAGAGAATACTGTGATTTCAAGCAGATTGAGTTAAGGACCAATCAGCCTGTACATCTGAGTTTCATGACAGAACTTAGTATTGCTATCACACTCTTATGGACACGAACAGCTCATATGCGTTGGAAGGAAAAAAAAAAAAAAAAAAAAATCCCAGTACTACCATTGTACTTAACTTTTTACATTAAAGTAATGAAAATCCTCCAATTAATTACAGTACAGCTACTGAGAATTGGGTTTAAATGTAAAACAAAAAATAAAATAAAAAATGTAATTAATTGTCACAATGATAGCTAAATAAATAAATGAATGTTTCTAAAAGTAGGTTTGATTTTCTTTATACAAAAAATTATATATATATATATATTTTTTTTTTTAATTTATTTTTTTATGTGTATTTAATAATATAGATTGGTGAATTATGACCTGGACATTTATAGACTGCTGTTGTGAGATTCAGAGTTGTTTTGATGATAATAAGAAAAGTCACACTTACTTTGTGAAAAAGACACTACAAAGGTGTTTTATTAAAACCGTGATTTGCCTCTGAATGGAGCAGCCAAATCAAACACACTAACAACATCTGATCCGCTGGAGCTGAGTCATATGATACGACGCAGCGCTGATTCACACTGACACGGCTGATGCTCATAATTGGCCAAAATTGCCAGCAAAGTCATTTCCACACATCATCCTAACGAAAAATATCAGGTTCAAAGAATGTCAACATTAGAGCAGTTGATCTGCTGTCTGGTTTATTTAAGACCGAACGCAATAACACTTTCCAAAGTCTGCAAGAACACAGATTTTGAACCGCAGGAGACTTCAGTGCTGCATTTAATCGCTCAAAAGATCCAAGTCAAAGTTCTGGATGTACTTTCTCGAGAAGGAAAGATAAGGTTGAAATAAATTATTTATGATTCACACATCCCAGATATGTGACCTGACTGTGTGAAAATCACGAAAAACTTAAACTGACTTCCTCCAGGGTGCTTGAAATATATAATTTGTTAAAAAATTAGGTCACATAGCAACCATATAATACCATAGCAACCGTTCAAAACACTTTGGCAAGCACATAGCAACGTTTTGATTTTAAATTAGCATTTGAGAACTCTGTCTTGTTTAAACGAACTCGTGAATAGCAAACTTACACTGAGATTTATGCCTCTTTCTCATTTCCTGCATCTTTATATGCAAAGCTGTAAAAATTGTATATATTGATCAGGCCATTGTGCCTGTCAGCAGGTTCTTTTATGAAGATGAAACTGCAGCTGTTGGAAAAGTCAATAATACCTCCCGCCACGTATCTTCAGACAGAGACGTGTTACTCCAGCTGAAATTGATTTTCAATTGCTTCACTGTCGCAGCGATCTCACTAGCAATTGTCAAACTCACATATAAACACCTGTTAAAAGCTCTAGGCAACAGAGAAACAAAGTCACGATCACATGTGGCTCAAGATTTCAGACCATCCACCCAGATAGACGCTCAATTTTTGGTTTAAGTGAGTCACTATACATTTTCTCCCAGAATTTGAATAGAAAAAAAGTCAAACAAAAAACATTTTCTAATGCAAAATCTCCATCCAGTAACCTATTAACTTGCATACAAGTGGCACATTCTTTAGAGTGAATTTAAAGTTAATTAAAGAAAATTCAGTCATTATTTATTCTACAATATGCTAATTGCATTATTATTTGCATTTGGTTTCACAGTGCATCTGAAGTCATTAATGTCCAACCTGCACCTTAGATGCATTAGAGCTATAATTTTCAGTCAATAAACCTAAATTGTGTTTGTTCCTAACATAAAGCATGATATGAATTTAAAATGAACATGTCTTCCAAAGAACACTGTGCAGCATTTACACTTTAATGGTGCTTTTTGGAGCCTGACAGACCGAAGTTTCTTCAAATGTTCTCCTGTAGTGTTTCCCGTTTAGAAAACGACATGAGGGTGAGTAAATGATGACTGAATAGGTGAGAAGGTCAAGGGATGAGATTGAGGCGTCGAAAGGAAGGAGTTTGTTTTTTCACTTGACTGATGGTGGCTGAATTATCATCCATTTTTTTCCCCTCGACTGGGCAAAAAGTGTCTGTAAATTCCCACGATCAGCCATCAGCGTCTGAGCGAAATGACAAAATCTGCTGCCTACTGAACCGTGAGACTCCCATAAGAAGAGTCCTATATGACCAGCTCTCTAAATAAGATTCCAAATGGAGAACCAAATCACTTTTGGAGCAGTTAGGAAAGTTTGCACCAAGCTCTGCAATAATCAACAATCATTCACAGCCAATCAGAAGATTGTGTGGGCGGAGTCTCTCTGCAAATGCACTGCACTCGCAACCAATTTATAGCTAATCAAAAGAGGGTGTGGGCGGAGTCTCTGCAAGTGCACTGCACTCACAACAAAATCAATCAAAAATCACAGCTAATCAGAAGAGGGTGTGGGCGGAGTCTCTCTGCAATAACACTGCACTCGCAACAAAATCACAGCCAATCAGAAGAGGGTGTGGGTGGAGTCTCTGCAAATGCACTGCACTCGCAACAAATTTACAGCCAACCAGAAGAGGGTGTGGGCAGAGTCTCTGCAAGTGCACTGCACTCACAACAAAATCAATCAAAAATCACAGCTAATCAGAAGAGGGTGTGGGCGGAGTCTCTCTGCAAGCGTACTGCACTCGCAACCAAATTACAGCCAATCAGAAGAGGGTGTGGCCGGAGTCTCTATGCAAGCGCACTGCACTCACAACAAAATCACAGCTAATCAGAAGAGGGTGGGGGCGGAGTCTCTACAAACGCACTGCACTCGCAACCAATTTACAGCCAATCAGAAGAGGGTGTGGGCAGAGTCTCTCTGCAAGCGCACTGCACTCGCAACAAAATCAATCAAAAATCACAGCCAATCAGAAGAGGGTGTTGGCGGAGTCTCTCTGCAAGCGCACTGCACTCACAACAAAATCAATCAAAAATCACAGCCAATCAGAAGAGGGTGTGGGCGGAGTCTCTCTGCAAGCGCACTGTACTCACAACCAATTTACAGCTAATCAAAAGAGGGTGTGGGCGGAGTCTCTGCAAGCGTACTGCACTCGCAACCAAATTACAGCCAATCAGAAGAGGGTGTGGGCGGAGTCTCTATGCAAGCGCACTGCACTCGCAACAAAATCAATCAAAAATCACAGCCAATCAGAAGAGGGTGGGGGCAGAGTCTCTGCAAACACTGCACTCGCAACCAATTTACAGCCAATCACAAGAGGGTGTGGGCGGAGTCTCTGCAAACGCACTGCACTGGCAACCAATTTACAGCCAATCAAAAGAGGGTGTGGGAGCGGAGTCTCTCTGCAAGCGTACTGCACTCGCAACCAAATTACAGCCAATCAGAAGAGGGTGTGGGCGGAGTCTCTTTGCAAGCGCACTGCACTCGCAACAAAATCAATCAAAAATCACAGCCAATCAGAAGAGGGTATGGGCGGAGTGTCTCTGCAAGTGCACTGCTCTCACAACGAAATGGTTTCGCAGGCCTACTAATCAATTTTGAAGATCTGAGGTGAATTATCCATTGTTGCTTTCAGTATGGCTATAAAAGTAATGCAACATGATATTTAAACCTGTGTGTTGTGTCGTGTCTGTTTAGGACAAGGTTTCAGAGGGGTTCAGCTGATTAAATAGTTTAGGACAAGGTTTCAGAGGGGTTCAGCTGATTAAATAGTTTAGGACAAGGTTTCAGAGGGGTTCAGCTGATTAAATAGTTTAGGACAAGGTTTCAGAGGGGTTCAGCTGATTAAATAGTTCAGGACAAGGTTTCAGAGGGTTCAGCTGATTAAATACTTTGGAAATACTTCTGAAGTGATTAAAAAAAAAAAAGTTATTAGACTGTCTTTCTTTACTGCTCAACTTCATTTTACTATTGGTTATACATCACTATCGGTTAAGGAGTTTTATGTCAATAAACATCAATCAGTTACGGTTTCTAGATGACCCAGTTTTTCTCTAAAAGAATGAAAGTCTTGGAAATGTGAAATCGGAAAGTGAGACCCCTGCTGAGTCTCCACTGTTGCCTGAGCCAGAAGATGCAACTGTGGTAAGGAAATTCTTCCCATTCATTTCTGAGGGGAAAATGTCAAGGTCTAGGGCAGGACACTCTGGCTTTTCTACAGAAGTACTGAAAGATAATATCTTGGCTTAGAGCTTGAGATTTACAGTTGCTTGACACTGAGATTTTAAATCACTCCAGTTCATTTAAGCAAATAAAAGTGCATCTTAAACGTAAACACATCAGGGTTTGCTTTGGATTGTTTCGTAAGCTATCACCCCAACACAAACACCAAAAATTTATGAACAATGATGTTGTAATAGCAAAGAAGACCTTGGCCAACAGCATGACTGTCTGGATTATGTAAAGATAAGGTGATGAAGAAAGAGTTGCCCTCAGGCCAGAAAAAGTTGACTGAGCCATCCTGAACAAACATGGCAGGACAATCTGGTCTCAAGATGAAGGCCAAAACAAGCCGAGATGAGGATGGTGTCACTTTCACGCATACAAATTGATCAATCTGAAGAACATATTGCTCAAAGAACATTACGTATGAGAAACTGGAGTCATAATTCTTTAAAAATTATTTGCGGAAGCTTTCACAGATTGTTAATATGACGTAAATGTTTGCAAGGCCTCACCATGAAGAGATCAGATGTGTGATTGCCTCGTGTTAAATCTATAATGTACGGATGAGACTGTGTACTAAGGGATTTAAAACATCTAGGAAACAACATCCTTGCATGTGAAGAACATTGGTGACCAATGAAATTTTGTTCATGCTTGTAGTTCAGTTCACTTGGTTTTGGGACCAAAAAGAAAATTATACATTTAACCTATGGCAAGCTGTCTTAACATTTAATCCTTAAAACGAACTAGTATCTATTATCATGCTACTAGTACTTATTTATTAGATACCAGTATTTATTCCAAATTGATGATTGATTTTTACTAATGATTTTTTTTTACTAGTAAGATTTTTAATTGAACTCTACAGTAGCCATTCTGACTAGTCATAACATAAGGCGAGTAAAAAAGCAGTTGTGACTAGTAAGATGTTGTAAGAAATGTTACAATTAAAAAAGATACTAGTGTCTAATAAATAAGTACTAGTAGCTAATGAATAAGTACTAGTATCTATTGAATAAGTACTGGTATCTAATAAGTACTAGTAACAAATGAATACGTACTAGTATGTAATAAGTACTGTTACCAATTTAATAGGCACTAGTAGCTAATGAATGAGTACTAGTACTTAATGGAACAGATACTAGAAAAATAAGGGTCTAAAAAATAAGTACTAGTAGCATGAAAGGGAGGGAGGGAGGGAGGAAAGAGAAAGAACCGGGAGAATGATCAGAATTGCAGAGTGACATTTACAAGACTTTGCAATGAACAAGTGAAAACACAGAGCTTATAATAGACAAACACAAATGAGTTAAATCACACACAGGTGAAAGTAATGAGACCATAATGAGTCCAGGCAATGGATTATGGGAAGTGTAGTTAATGATGGGAAAGCAAAGGAGATAGGAGGAGTGCCCTCTAGTGGAAATCAAGGGCACTCCAGCTGGTGGATGTAACAGAAAGTAATGCAAGTTACGTAATCAGATTACTTTTAGTAACTAGTAAAGTATCACTTTTAAATTTACAACAAAATATATCTGACTTTTTCAAATAAGTAATGCAAGTTACTTTGTTTTCCCATTTCAACACTCTACAATGCAAGTAAATCACTCGCATATGAGACCAATTTTCACAAGAGACAACTAAAGAAAGTTTTTAATTAGCCACACTTGACGTGGGAGAAAGAGAGAGCACATGCAGGGCTCGTTGACAGAACTGTCGGACCAGTGCTGCGTCGTCATTAAAGTTTATCATTTGCATGAGTTTTTAAGCCTTGCAAATTTAAAAATTCAAGCGAAAGAAGACGAGAAAGATAACACAGAATTTTTGTGTGCAGAAACTGCACATCCGAAGCATACTGAATTGAGCTCTCTTTCACATCTTTTTGCACTTGAATGGATAATGTGAGTATCTTGGCGAGTATCCTAGTAAACATAATCGTTTAATCCTTACGGTCTGAGCCAGTTTTAGGGCCCTTTAGAAGTTTTGACATGCTCTGACATTTGTGCTTTTTTCAGTTGCTTATAAACATATTAATGGCAAAAGTGTCATTACACTGTATTCAGCACAAACTGGACTACCATAATACGTGAGCAACATGTATGTACATTCTTGTATTTTTGTGCTATTGCTTGTAATTTGATTATTTGTTCTTATTTTATTACAGACTGTTTACTTGACTTTAATAGTGTTTTTATATTTGATAAACATTTATATTTTATATTATATTTATGTAGAATTTTTCAATTGCATTATTCTTGCTTTCTAGAAAAAGTAACTAAGTAACTCAATTAGTTACTTTAGAGGAGTAACGCATTATTGTAATGCATTACTTTTGTCGGACAGGATGACCCAAATGATGTTTTGATATCTTATAATAAATACATGTCTGAATTGATACTTGATATGGGGAATTGTATGTTCAAGCCTTACAAAAATAAAAGCCACAAGAAGTCAAAGCAGGAAATCAGGACTCTGTTGAGAGGAAGGAAGAGGTTGAAACTGCTGAGAAGAATTGAACGGTTAAATAAGGTTTTAGTACGGATGATTAAATGATTTCTGAGGAAGGGTTTGAAGAAGATTTGGAAGTTATGACCAAGAAGGTTGATTCTCTCTATGAGAGAGAGTCAACACTCTTTGTCTGAAGAAAATAAGAACTGAATTTAAGTTTTATTGGGTATTTTATTGGGTTTAAAACTGAATTTAATTTTATTGGGTATTTTATTGGGAATAAAGGAATTATAGCGACTATGTTTACTAGATTTTTTGCCTCTACTCACAGTTGTAACAACTGAGACACAGATAAGCATCTGCTAAAGTGTGTGTGCTTTTGGGGGCAACATCCTGTTAGAAGTAGTAGAGGCTTCAAAATAGGTATTGCTAAATCTGTATTCACTTTAAACAATGTGTGTGCATAAAAGTATAATCAGGTGCAAAGATGTATGTGCGTAGGTGTTGCTAGTCATGCTACCAGTTTTGAAGTAGATGAAAATGTGTGTGCTCTTAAAATTAGGTGGGCTAAAGAGCCAGTAGAATTATAGCCAAGCTTGTTTTTACCAAATAAGGTATATAATGGGAGGACCTTTGGTTCTAAGCATATGAAGACCTATAAGAGGGTCTAGCTTTTCCTGGTTCGACGTCGCACCTCGCACCTCGACTTACACGTCTTTATGTTTGAATTTTTATGCTGAAACTTTGCAAGTAAACCAAAGCCTGGAATGAGGCGATTTGCTGTCTCAGTGTGATTATTTGATTCATATAATTATTATTTGAACCTGAATAATAAAACCATCAAGCCTCATAGAGGTCTGAACCTTGGCTGAGCCTAGGATCGGGACACCCGTGCTGTAGCTGACCAGTGGGCAGTGCTCTGGAATTTCAAGGTAAGGGCAAATCTTATGATTTGTGCTGGTTTTGGAGATATGTGTACTGGGGTAGTCAGTTATGGTTATGATGGAAAAATATAACACTTTTAAAAGTAACTTTCATCAACACAGGTTAACACTGGTTTGTGCTGGGCTAAATGCGATCATTGTGTAAATAATATAGTGGTATTTCTACCAGCTGAGAGCGCACAAACAGCTTAGAAAATGTGTAAAGGAGTCAAAACAGCAGCAGGGATTTCTCTGGTATCTGCTGCAAAGAGACAGCGGTTCTGACGCCTGTACAGAACTGTAATGGGGGCAATATAGTGTATTTCAGTCGAACCGCACCAGAGTTTGTTTGAAAGTGGACCAAGACCCCCTGAAAACCTGGGTCTCGGTCCGCTTGTTTGGTGTGCACATGGGTTCAGATGGCAGTGTTCACACTTATTCAAATTAAGCGCACTCACAGCGCAATTGCACCAGGGGTTGTTTTAATCAAACCACATCTGGGACATCTACGCACCTTAGGTCACAGTCTGAAGCCTAGCCAATAAAAAATACCTGTCATACTGGTTTACTATCTAAACAGACATCTTAACCCATGTTTGTCGCGCAAGGCAAGAGACAAGACAGAACTACATTTACAGCGTTTCTAAAAAGACTGACTGCAAGTAAAACTTTTTCCTACTTTTGTTGATCTGGATAATCCTAATCACAGATATTTAAAGTTACATTTGGCTATATGTACTCTTTAGGTTGCATGATGAAATTAACCAAGACAAAAAACAAGCTGCTTTTTACACTGATTCTGGCGTTTCACATCATGTCTGCACAAGCAGAGGGTAATGTACCTGCTCTTTAATGTTTCTATGTTTTTAAATAAATAGTATAATACCTATAATAACTCACAAATGTCTTCATTTGCTCACTTTGATGTCATTCCCAAACCTGTTTCCTTCTTCTGAATGTGTATGTTGGTCTCGTTTTCCAGTATAAATCCCTAAAAAGAGAAGCAAAATTTCATGATACTGCTTATTTTAAAGAACATATCTTTCTTACACCATTTTTGTCTTTACATGATGGTTTCAGCTCATGATGATGATGATGATGATGATGATGATGATGATGTGAGAATCCTGATTGTGGGAATCCGAGGCGACTCCAGATTCAGCGCTGCAGAGATTCTGTCAGGAAGGAAAGATGGTGGACAGGAGGACAGAGAGATTGTAAAGACTCCAGTAATTACAGACGAGGGGCGTAGAATGATGCTGGTCACCGGACCAAACCTCTGTGAGGAGGACACAGCGAGACAGAGCTTCACAACAGCGCTGTTTCTCTCGGCTCCTGGCCCTCACGCCGTTTTAATGGTCCTGAATCTGGAAGATCAAGAATCAGAGCAGTGTGATATTGTGAAACGAGCCCAGGAGCTGCTGGGAGCAGAAGTTCTGCAGTACTGCATTGTTCTTCTGCGCCAAAATCACCAGGAACGTTTAACGGGAGCGTCCAGAGGGATCGCTGGAGAAATGATCAACGCATGTGGAGGCAGATTTCACATGATCAGAGACTCTGAACCCAAACCTGCTCAAACAGCAGCCCTCGTAGGGGAAATACACAAGCTAGTTTGGCTCAATGCTGACGGATTTGACTCAGTTTTGACACAAGAGTCAAAACCAGAAGAGACGAGTCAAGATGTGCACGAAGAAAAGCAGCTCTTTTCATTAAAATATGACAATTCGGTAGAAATTGCACAATGGATTTTACTTATTTTACTGAATGCTGCACTTATTTTCTCTAAAGGGCGGCATGAAAATTTTTATCTTGGAGAAATACTGTTTGCACTTGTTAGTTTTACCGTCACTTTAAGAAATATTCTGAATCCAAATGTTTCGGTTCCTTTTAATTTGATTGTGTCCTCAACTTTTGCAATTGCAGTGACATACTATGACTTATCAAATTCTCGACAAGAACATCAAATCATAATGTTTTTAATCATGATCTTTGTAGTTCCCAGTATAGTGATCATATCAGGTCTAGGACTGACCCTAGGAACAGTTTCCAGCATCAGGACGTGGTCGGATGTGCTCATAGCGTGTCACGCAGCTCCCGGAGTCACATTCGGGGCTCATTTATACACAGTTTATTCCATCACACCAGAACAAATGCAGACTCGGACAACTCTAGTGTTTGCACTCAAGCTATTCCTGTTTTGTTCAGTTGGAGTGACACTCTCAGTTGGGTTTGCGTCTGTTTTTACTCAGTTTTTTCTGAAGATGGCAATAATACTGCTATTAGGATTTACAATAGCATATTCCCATTTAAAGAGAGAAATTGTGAAGTTTGTTATTTGTTTCCTGATTTTTCCATGTTGTTGTGTATTTATTGGTTCTTTCATTTCATTTGTATGCAGTGTATCATTTCAATATATTTTTACAGCAATTTGAATAGTGATTAAATCACAAAAGACTGATATTGAAAAAAAGCTCAAAAAAGCTGATATTAGATCAAGTTAATGCTGATATTGATTTTGGTCTTATGTTAACAATTCAAACATATATATTTATGTTTCTTCAAGCATGGGCATTTTTGCCCTATGCATTTTTTTTTTTTCTCACTTTCACACTAGTTTCTACTAACAAACATATAACATCAGATTTTGTCATTTTGTTATTATTTCTGTAAATATGTATATCACAATGTCATTTACACCACATCTCAAATTATGTATTCTGTGCTGGATTTTTATTTTTTTTTTTGTATGTAAATACGCACAATTAAAAAAACTAATCTAGAGACTACATTATGCATACATAAAAACATGAATTCTACTGTTATGGAAAAATGTAATTAAAGGCACAATATGTAAAATTTTTAGATTAAAATATCCATAAGAACAATGTTATATAGTTTGCTGACTTTTTATATTTTTGTTGCCTTTTGTGTACTTACATTATCCCAAACGTTTCCAACAATTTTTAAATCCAGAAATAAGCAATTTTAACCAAGACACGGACTGTGTCCGTGCGACGCCTATCAATGACGTCATATCCACGCTTGATTTCCATAGAAACCATGGAAACACCAAAGACACTTCAATAAAGTATGTATTGTATTAGACAGGCGAGCAACTGTTTGAATACATTTATGAACAGAAAACGAATCACTGTTAAACAGTGAAACAAAGTTAGGGCCCTATCATACAGTCGCCCTATAAATGCGATGCCAAGTGTTTTTTGCTAGTTTCAGCCCGATGCAGTTATCATTTTCAAGTCCAGCGCCACGTTGTTTAAATATCAAATGCACTCACACCCATCTGTGCACCCATGGGCATCTGGTCTGAAAAACAGTTGGTGATTTGCTTTGACCAACAAAAACCTGGTCTAAAGTCAATAGTGCAGTATTTCTTGTGTTAGTAATATGTGCCTAAAGGCAGGAGCACAACGTGCATACACTCTTCTTATTACACACACAGGGACGCAGCAGCACACACACATTTTTAAATATTAAAAATAAAAGGATTCCTCTCAGGAGAATCGTTCAGTCTTCAGTAAATAGCGAATCCACCATGGTGCAAGTGCAACTGGCTTTTAAAGGGAATGGGAGATGAGACTCGGATTGGTTTATTGCACCAAAACACACCCATGACTCATTAAGAGACTAGAGACAACCCTTTTAGACCATGTGCTTAGCACACCAACCGTTTTTTCTGTCGTTAAACTAGCAAAAGTGCACCTGCGCCGTGCGCTTCAGACCATGAGCTCAGATCGTTAAAATAGGGCCCATAGCCTTATTGTTTGAATCGCTCGTTTTCTTGATTCACCACGAGTAATGTTTGCACCACTATTTTGTCAAGTGGCTAACATCAACTGGCATAATCAGAGAGAGCTTTCTCCATCATACAATATAATTTAAAATTAATTGCATGTAATTTATCAACAGTCATTAGTCATCCTGTTTTTATTAATTTTATATTCCAATATTGATCTAGATTACTGCAGTGTACAAGTCTCTCATTGCAGCCGAGCGAATGCACAGGGTAACGTTATAACTTTCAACACACTCAAATGTATTTAGTATGGTTGTTTTAAGCATGTTACCCCACATACGCAGTGAAAAGAGATGAAGCGGCGACTGCAGCATAAGCTTAAGAAAAGCCCTGAGACCGGTGTTTCGCGCAGGTCTCTCTCATTAGAACTCTCTCGGCACATCGTGATACCACTGTAACGTTAATAAAACTTTAATACATTCGCTCATTCATGAACATGATTTCTGCCCCATGGAGTCCTTGGAGGTGAAGACTACAAGTCCCATGATTCTACAGCGTCATCAAGCTACGCCATTGTTTTGAATAGCCGACCTCTATCGGTGAAACTTACATACTGTGCCTTTAATTTAAAAAAAATTAAATACTTAATATTCACTCGTTGTTCAAATCTCATGTACTTGCTACCGAACGTCTCAAACAAGCTCCTGAATCAAAGTCAGTATAATGAGGAATCATTCTTAATCTTTAACGGCTTGAGTTGAAATTCTTCATGTTTTTCTTTGGAACAGCTGCTTACATCTACTAAAACATCAGCTGGACAAATGAACACAGGCCCTCGCTCTGGATCATGTTAAATCTGTTAAATGACCACTTACTTCAGCTCTGCAGAAAACCAGTGTTTTCCTGGAAATAATTTGGATCATGCTGTTGTGATTTCACATAGACGTTCTCATCTGGAGATTTAGCTACAAATAAAAATAAAACTGACATTATGAAACATGCACGTATAACTTAAATATTATTGGTTTATCAGTGTCACATCAGAACCCATTACAACATGTGCCTACATCAACAAGAGCCTCAAAAGCTGAAATAGTGCAGTATCCATCAAATCATTGTTTTTAAAGTGTATAAAGATTTAATGAAGCCTAGAATTAATCTGGATGAATTTTACTGCAGTCAATGAATAAACACAATGCAAAGTCTGAGCATGCAAACTTTTCTCATTGTTATTGCAGTCAAGTTTTATGGTTTCTAAATGTGTTGTTGTCTTTGTAAATTACAGTAAATTCTCCAGTTTCCCTCATTCTCTGGATTATCTGCAGCTGCGCACATGCTGTGGCTGGGAATGTTGATACTTATTTCTTACATAGAGATTTTTACATTGAAGTCTTAAAGGAGAAGTAGCCACTAAATCCAAAATTTTCATTCAGAAGGTCAGAAACGGGGAGGAAAATGGTCATGGGTTGCTGAATGATGTCTGTTTTGGTGCAGGGAAAAACAAAAACTTTTCAAACATAAGTGGCCCTCGGGGGAAATAATAAAATTAAATAAAGTATGGCATGAGCCCTTTAACAAACTCCAGGCTGTTTGCTGTTTTTTTTTTTTTTTGGTCAAGTCAAGTCAAGTAAAAAAAAAAAAAAAAGAAGAAAACTCACCGACTCGCTTCATGAGACACACTGGATAAAAAGATGAAATTAGCTAGGACCCTGGACCCTCATATTGATTCTTGCATTTCACTTCTCATCTTCAGAAGGTTAGTAACAGCTCTTTTCCTCTAGTTATCCAAAAATAAGATGCTTTTTTTATTATTAATTAATATAATTCAAACTTCACTTCCTGTATAAACATCAATCACAAAGCATTTACATTGATGTATTTGAAAGATACATCTATCTAATGTGATTAGGCCATGTTTACACGATTGTCAGTCCTGTATTTGAGTCCTTAAAATGGTTATGTTCACAGCATAGACTGTAAACAAATATGGACGTAGTGTCCATGACTTCCCTTGTAGCTTTCCGAAGAGCATTTTTGAAGCCTAAAAGCTGTCTGTTGCCATCTTGGTAGCGTGCCACCGCAGAATAACTGAAAATGGGCAAAGAGGATGTGGCTTTTGTGACTTTTTTGAGTGCAAGCGGAGGCCCTTTTTTCCTACGAGGCCCGTTTTAAACTGGTAAATATCAATTAGCAAATATTATTTGTTTTACTAGTCATACCAGAAACCCTTGGTGATGAGTTCTCAAGAGAATTATAGAAAACTTGGTCAGTTTATTGTTGTTTTATGTAGAATTACTGTTCATTAATAATTTGGGACAGGCAGTCTGCATAAGTTAAAGTTAGGAACATCTTAAATGACAATATTACTTCAGATATAAATGCTGCTATGGATGAAAGCATCTGCTAAATGAACACTTACTTCCTCTGCAGCTCCTCAGACAACCAGTGCAGTTTTCCTGGAAATAATTCAAATCATGTTTCTGTTGTGATTTCAACCAGCTGTGCAGATCAGATCTTCTCATCTGGAGTTTTAACTGTAAATAAAAATAAAACTTGCATATATTACTTGCTCATTGGTCCAAAAGCAAAACCAACCAACTATTCTCTTTCATCAACAAGACTACGCAAGAGCAGATCAAATACTGTTGTATCCATCAAAACATTGATGTGCATTAAGTTTTTTTTTAATAATCTCTAGTGAAGTTTATAAACCTAGAGATCAACGTTACTCTACAAACCCTTGCGCTGCATGTGCAGTTATATTTTGATAATTAATAAATAAAGGCTTTAATTTAAATAACATTTAAATGTAATAAAAATACATAAATATTTAAAACTTTAGAATTAATATACAAAGTTTGCATAATTTAAGCTTGTTGTGGACCAATACAAAATATAAACTAACAAATTTATTTAATTAACTTATACTTATTTATTTAATTAACTTAACTTATATATAAAATATTAGATCCAATTGAGCTTTCACTGCATAAGTTTTTCTTTTTACTTTGTAAATGTGTTAAAAAGTTTATGATGTGGATTTTTTAGGGTTTTTTTGGAGATTTTTTACTCTCTGTCTGAAATTATCTGTTTTTAAGGTGCTGCTCCTTTAAGACTTGTCAGTAAACGACACTGTTATGATTGGTTAATGTCATTGCATAGGAAACAGTATAAACAGCTATAGGGGTGGAGGGCTGAAGCACAGCGGACAACCCGGAAGTCCGTGGTGATGGTGTGGCGATGTCTGACCCAGGTGGAGCCGGTGGGATGAGGGAGCCCAGTGGAGCCAAGGGGAAGATGGTCCTGGCGAAGACGAATGTCCAAAGGAATGGCTGGCTTCGATGGAGTGAACAGGAGAGGTTGGGTGCGGAGACAAACTTGGTGACAGACAGGGATGTTGGTGACAATGACAAATCTTTGCTGGACGGAACTTGTAGTGATGACGAAGTGCAGGAGGGGACCAGTGCCAGAGAAGGTGGGCAGGGAGGTAAACACTATCTCTGTATTCCAGTCTATAAGCCATTCTTCCTCTTCCAGCTCCACTAAAACTCCCACAGGTACGGATGTACTGGCTGGCTCACACACCTGGACAGATGGGACCTCAGGCTTCTCTTCCAGGACTGACGAGGCTGCTGACTGTGGCTCTGTAGCGGGCCTAGGCTCAGGTATGAAGACTGTGGCGGGTAATGGCTGGGTCTCTTGGTCTGCGGTGGGGTCTGACTCCATATCTGCAGTGGGTGTGGTCACTGGGTCTGGTTCTAGGGGGGGTGACAGATGATGAGTGAGACTGGACGCTTTTATGTGGATTTTAGTCATATAATGCTGAAATATGTCATGTATAGCCTTTTATATGCAGCTAATTGCTACACCTACTTAGCATTTATAATGTAAACAGCCGTTATAGATATGAAAATATCCCAAGTTGCATGAAAATCACACAAACTATATGCATACTTTCATAATCGTGTGTTATGTGTAGAAATGTTTCTTTGGGTTTGTTTCACTCTGCTGAGGACCGACTGAGGCATAATAAAAGTCCCGCTACTCATGAGGCGTGTGTTGCGTTCATCTTATTAACAATCGCTCCAGCGGCCTCGCTCAGCTCCACAACACTCGGTCCTGCTCTGCTTCACACTACAGTAACGTTAATAATCGCATCCATGAACATGATTTCTGCCCGAGTCCTATCCCGATTCTTTTCCATCGACTGTGAGGTGAAGACCACATATCTCAAGATTCTGGGCTCAAACTTGGCATCATCAAACTACGCCTTTGTTTTGAATAGGCGACCTCTAGCGGACGGAAAAGTTACATAGTGCACCTTTAATACATTAATGAACATGGATTGCTTTCCATTGGCTGTGGAGGTGAAGATGACAACTCCACGATCCCACACCGTGATCAAGCTTCGCCTTTGTCTACTACCTTTTACCCACACAAAAAACCTGTCATACTGGTTTAGTATCCAAGCGAACATGTAAATCCTTGTCAAGAACAAGTCTCTTAGCAAAGCAAAAGACAGAACAAAACTACACTTACAGTGTTTCTAAATACACTGACCGTAAGTAAAACATTTTTATTATCTGTCTTGCCATTTCCAGTTTTGTTGATCTGGATAATCCTAATCACAGATATTTAAAGTTACATTTGGCTATATGTACTCTTTAGGTTGCATGATGAAATTAACCAAGACAAAAAACAAGCTGCTTTTTACACTGATTCTGGCGTTTCACATCATGTCTGCACAAGCAGAGGGTAATGTACCTGCTCTTTAATGTTTCTATGTTTTTAAATAAATAGTGTACCTATAATAACTCACAAATGTCTTCATTTGCTCACTTTGATGTCATTCCCAAACCTGTTTCCTTCTTCTGAATGTGTATGTTGGTCTCGTTTTCCAGTATAAATCCCTAAAAAGAGAAGCAAAATTTCATGATACTGCTTGTTTTAAAGAACATATCTTTCTTACACCATTTTTGTCTTTGCATGATGGTTTCAGCTCATGATGATGATGATGATGATGATGATGTGAGAATCCTGATTGTGGGAATCCGAGGCGACTCCAGATTCAGCGCTGCAGAGATTCTGTCAGGAAGGAAAGATGGTGGACAGGAGGACAGAGAGATTGTAAAGACTCCAGTAATTACAGACGAGGGGCGTAGAATGATGCTGGTCACCGGACCAAACCTCTGTGAGGAGGACACAGCGAGACAGAGCTTCACAACAGCGCTGTTTCTCTCGGCTCCTGGCCCTCACGCCGTTTTAATGGTCCTGAATCTGGAAGATCAAGAATCAGAGCAGTGTGATATTGTGAAACGAGCCCAGGAGCTGCTGGGAGCAGAAGTTCTGCAGTACTGCATTGTTCTTCTGCGCCAAAATCACCAGGAACGTTTAACGGGAGCGTCCAGAGGGATCGCTGGAGAAATGATCAACGCATGTGGAGGCAGATTTCACATGATCAGAGACTCTGAACCCAAACCTGCTCAAACAGCAGCCCTCGTAGCGGAAATACACAAGCTAGTTTGGCTCAATGCTGACAGATTTTACTCTGTTTTGACACAAGAGTCAAAACCAGAAGAGACGAGTCAAGATGTGCATGAAGAAAAGCAGCTCTTTTCTATATTATATGACACTTTGGAAGGTGCAGGTCAAATCGTAAGATGGATTTTCCTCGTTTCACTTACCGCTCTTGTTGTTTACACTAAAGAAAATTTTGGGGCAAAATTTGCTGTACTTGTATTGTTTATGGTCTGTCTAAGATATGTTCTGAGTCCAGATGTTGCTATACCACTGAATCTGGCCTTGATAACATCACTTGCAACTAGATTTACAATAGAAAGAAAACAATATGAGAGGGAAATGGAATTTATACTTAGGAGAAGTCCAAACATCGTAGCAAGTATTTTCATTCTTATAATACTGCCTTCCTTTGCAATTATTTCTTTACCATTTATTCTGGGTTCGGCTCTGGTTTTGGGAACAATTATCAGCGTCAGGACATGGTCAGATGTGCTCATAGCGTGTCACGCGGCTCCTGGAGTCATAATCGGGGCTTTTGTGTTTCCATTCTGCAATGAAAAGATCATGAATCATGGTCGTGAATCTCCAGTCTTTGCACTCTGGTCATTTCTTTGTTGTACCTTTGGGGCGACACTTTCAATGGGGTTTGTGACTGTGTTTGCTCTGCTTGGTGTGAAGATGACAATAATGCTACTAATATTAGGATTAACAATGGCATATTGGTATTTAAAGAGTGAAACTCTGCAGAATGTGATCTGTTTAACTGTTGTTGTATTGTTTTTTTCATGTGGTTGTGTGCTCATTGGTTCAGTCTTTCTTATTTTAGAGCTGATGATGAGTTTCCTCAAAGTACTTACAGAAAACTTGGTCAGTTCTTACTTGTTTTATATAGCATTGTTTTTAGGAGCATTAATAGTAATTTGGAGAAGAAACAGTAACAACACCAAATGACACCATGTGTCTGTGTGTGTGTGTATGTTTATATAATATACACACAAATACGTATATATTTTACATTTGTATAAATATAACAGGAAAAAAAAAATACACATTTGAGTGTGTTGAAAGTTATGTTATAATGCTACTCTGTGCGTTCGCTCGAAGGCAACTATGAGACACTTGTTCACACTGCAGTAGATTGATATTAGTCTTGGTAAAACATGGTAGCCTACTCACGGTAAATCATGAAAACCAGATTTAAGTCAACAACATATATAACATTGTTCTAGTGGTTTTTGAAAATTTGCATCAAAAAATCTTACATATTGTGCCTTTAAGCATATAAATTATTTCAAAAAGTTGGCGGCAGTAATATGGTACAGAGATGGCAATACTGTGGTTTACCTAGGTATAATTGGTCACCTGATTATGGTAGCATGGTATTTATGTAGGCCTGTATGTCCAGAACATGGTAATTTCATTGTATTCTAAATGCTTATGTGTACTGAAAATGTTTGGTTTGAAAGTGTCTTTACCTGCAGGAGTCATTCATAGAGTCATATACACCTGTTGAACTTATCAAGCCAGCAATGAAGGTCTTTAATTTGTAATGGATTGTGGTAAATATTCCACTTCATCCAGGGCTATTTGTGTCTAACAGTATCCCGTTAATGTACCGAGTGTAAATCTATTACAAACTATTCAGTTCGTGAGTGAGCTATAAGAATAGAATCGCCAAACGAAACGGATCATTTTGCTATTCAAAAAGAACCGACTCAAAAGAGTGATTCATTCGCGAATCTTCGTCGATAGTTCTGATTATAAACACAAATACACTACCACACTGGTGAAATATTGCAAGTGACAGTATTTCCCTGTCAGTATATATTTAGACAATATTTATCGTCAAACATGGATATTTCCGTTATATTTTACCAGAGTACTACAGGAAATAGTCTATGATTGGTTAGATTGTTTTTTGTTGTTGTTGTTTGTTTTGTTTTTTGCTCGTGCCTTCAGTTATGATATGCGTTGTTTACCAAACTCACTGAAAATCCCTAAATATGGCTATTGCTGGGGAGTCACGCAAACAGTATCAAAAGTGAAACTTTCACTTTACAAAGTGAAAGCAAACAAACAGGATTCAACTTCTCTGTCAGTGCCTTTATATGAAACGGTCGTGCTGTAAGTAAATAAGCTTCACAGTTTTGGTTATACATTTAAAACTTGCAGATTAAATTGGCTTTACTCTCCAGGTTGAAAAATGAAACTAAACAGGACAGAACCAAAATGGCTCTTCACACTGATTCTTGCATTTCACATCACATCTATACATGTTGAAGGTAATGTACAAATTCTGTGTATCTGCTCTCTACTGTTCTAATGCATGCATTATTAAATCACACGTGTTTCTCTTTTAGACTAATAAGTCTTGTGCATGTTTTTTTTTAAAAATTTTTTTATTATAATTTGTTGTAGTTTACTTTCAATAACTAAAAATAAATCTGACCACTGTAGTGGACACCATGCATTCAGGGTTTGTAATTTAGGCCTAATGCAAGTCAATGGCAGTTTGTAGGTAAGCAAATATGTCATTTTAACCACAAATTATTGTAATAAATGATCATGCATCAGAGGGTTAAACCAAAAATGGCTTACTTGAGCAATTATATCAGAGACCAACCACTGTAAAGTTAACAGATTGTTTCAATCTCATGTCGTTTCAAACCTGTAAGACTTTTGTTCAACTTCGGAACACAAATTAAAATGAAATTAAGATTTTTTTTTTTTTTTTATGAAATCTGAGAGCTCTCTAAAACATCCATAGGCAGCAACACAACAACCACTTTCAAGGTCC
Source organism: Paracanthobrama guichenoti (assembly GCA_018749465.1). Lineage (NCBI taxonomy): Eukaryota > Metazoa > Chordata > Actinopteri > Cypriniformes > Gobionidae > Paracanthobrama > Paracanthobrama guichenoti. Next base: position 6,131,898 of record CM031967.1, read on the forward strand.
AGAAAGGTAGTAAAGACATTGTTAAAATAGTCCATGTGACTACAGTGTCAGACGTAAAACAAACAAAAATATCTACTTTATTCAACAATTTCTTCTTGTCTGTCTCCTAAAGCTGTTGACAGTAAAAACAGTGCAGCGCTTCCAAGTTCTACATCAGAACGCTGGCTTACCATTGGCCGACAATGTTCACTGTTCACGTGACCACCACGACACGTGTGTGATGCTGACGAAGGCGTTCTGACGCAGAACCTGGAAGCTCTGAACTGTATTTGCAGCATCAACAGCGTTGGAGACTAAAGTCGTTATTTTTGTTTGTGTTTGTGCACTAAATGTATTCTCGTTGCTTCTCAACATTAAGGTTGAAACACTGAAGTCACATGGACTATTTTAACGATGTCTACTACCTTTCTGGGCCTTGAAAGTGGTCGTTGTGTTGCTGTCTATGGATGTTTCAGAGAGCTCTCCGATTTCATCAAACATATCTTGATACACCATGCCTATCAAGTTTTTTTTTGTCTTACCCCATTGGAAATTATAAATTATTATAGTTTCTCTTTCCTCTTCCAGCTTCTCATGATGATGATGATGTGAGAATCCTGATTGTGGGAATCCGAGGCGACTCCAGATTCAGCGCTGCAGAGATTCTGTCAGGAAGGAAAGATGGTGGACAGGAGGACAGAGAGATTGTAAAGACTCCAGTAATTACAGACGAGGGGCGTAGAATGATGCTGGTCACCGGACCAAACCTCTGTGAGGAGGACACAGCGAGACAGAGCTTCACAACAGCGCTGTTTCTCTCGGCTCCTGGACCTCACGCCGTTTTAATGGTCCTGAATCTGGAAGATCAAGAATCAGAGCAGTGTAATATTGTGAAACGAGCCCAGGAGCTGCTGGGAGCAGAAGTTCTGCAGTACTGCATTGTTCTTCTGCACCAAAATCACCAGGAACGTTTAACGGGAGCGTCCAGAGGGATCGCTGGAGATATGATCAACGCATGTGGAGGCAGATTTCACATGATCAGAGACTCTGAACCCAAACCTGCTCAAACAGCAGCTCTCGTAGCGGAAATAGACAAGCTAGTTTGGCTCAGTGGAGGAAAACTAAACTCAGCATTGAATGCAAAACAACGGTTAGAAGCCGAAAAGCTGGAACTTTTGAAAAGACTAAAAGAAATAGAGAAAATCCTTAAAGAAAGGGACAATCAAAATGTAAATTATGAAAATCTGTTCTTTTCTATATATGACACTTTGGGAGGAGCAGCTAGAATCATAGGATGGACTTTTCTTGTTTCTTTTACCACACTTGTTATTTACACTAAAGGAGAAATCTTGAGTTTTAAGGAAATATTAGCTGTACTTGTATTGTTTATGGTCTATCTAAGATATGTTCTGAGTCCAGATGTTGCTATACCACTAAATTTGGCCTTGATAATATCACTAACAACAGTGCTTACAGAAGACCCCAAATCATTTCTGGTGGGTTCAGCTCTGGTTTTGGGAACAATTATCAGCATCAGGTCATGGTCAGATGTGTTCGTAGCGTGTCAGGCGGCTCCTGGAGTCGCATATGGGGCTCTTGAATTCTCATTTTCCAAAACAACTATTCGACATGAATCTCCAGTCTTTGCACTCTGGTCATTTCTTTGTTGTACCTTTGGGGCGACACTTTCAATGGGGTTTGTGACTGTGTTTGCTCTGCTTGGTGTGAAGATGACAATAATGCTACTAATATTAGGATTAACAATGGCATATTGGTATTTAAAGAGTGAAACTCTACAGAATGTGATCTGTTTAACTATTTGTAGACTGGTTTGGCCATGTGGTTGTGTGCTCATTGGTTCAGTCTTTCCTATATTTGGGCTGATGATGAGTTTTCTCAAAATACTTATAGAAAACTTGATCAGTTCTTATCTGTTCTATGTAGCTTTACTGTTAATCGTAGTAATACACCAAATTTTCAGAAACCGAAAGTTTTCAGCTGTAAAAGCAATTATCGGTTTTGGAGGGCCAGAATCATTGACTGAAACAGTAAAGTTTAAGTAGAGATTCTCCAATTTTAATCTATGCTGTAACATGTTTTTCCTTTAAGCTGTTGCCTATTGAGTGAGCAAGTTTTTCACACGTACAAACATACAGATGTGGAAGCAAACAACGTCTTTTTGTTCCAATGAATAAACATTGCCTCAAATCCACTTCCTCTGTCTTTTCATTCTTCATGTTGATAAACATCTATACGTAGAGGTCATACCTTATAAACACAGCAAAATTTTGCCCATAATCCACCTTCATGAATGCTACCCTGTAGTGTGGGCAAAAACTGTGTGCTTTCCCATTACCAACACGCGTGCACTTGTTACCCAAGTGCTCTAATTATACACAGAGCCACTTAATGGACAACACAACCTTACAATACAACAAATGTCTCCTACAGATACTGATGGATTCTCAAATCTCAAGATCAATCTTTTAGTCTATACTGTATATCTATCCAATAATCGCAATAAGCTTTGTTACTTTTAATATGAAACAAAGTCTCTGCTTTCAAATTCCGTCATTAAATACAAGCAATATATATGTTTTTAAATCTCTTAATGTGACAATCAGCTGTAGGGGATGTGTCCACTCATTATGTGCCAAGTGAACGAGGTAAGTTTATCTGGACTGACCCTCGATTCTGACCGAGTCTACTCATATGTACACATCAGGCAGCTTCAAAGACCACACTGCAACATTATTGTGATGTCACCACCCGGGCTGCCAGGTTTTCACAACAAAACCCACCCAATTGCTACTCAAAACTAGCCCACAGTATAAGCAGTAGTGCTGTTGAGTGTGCAAGACCTCCTTTCATGTGGCGGTGTGCACTGCATTTTTTGTAACCGTGTGCATTGCTCCACATCCGCATCTGAGCTCAGCAACTTAGCAGGCATATGTATACGTGCGGCGTGCACATGGACCAGTCATCACTTCCTCTTTACCACTAGTTAAAGCAAACAATAATGAACATCAGCGGTTATGTTGAAAGACACAGTACAACTTACTGAAATGTATCATGTCTCGTGTAGACTAATAGCTCAATCTTCAACTGTAAAAAGAATTCACTAAACAGTATTTCTACCAGAAAGACTCGGTGTGGCGAGGTTGACGAGTGAGAGACGTGGGAGGAGTGAGCGAGAGTCTTGAGAGTCTCGAGTCCTCTCGTGAGAGAGCTCGGAGGCATATAAGGACGAGCGACACCAGTTAAGGACGAGAGAGGACCAGGCCTGGAATTTATGTTGTTTTGTTTATGTTTTATTATGTGTGTGTGTGTGGCAGTTGTCTGTGAGGGGCTGCCCGCATTACTTTGGTTTGGTTTGTTTTATTTTTTAAAGTCTTTAAATGTTTGTTGGTTCCCGCCTCCTTCTTCCCATAACAACAAACTGTGTTAAACTCGGCAGGCCAAATGAAGTAACAAGCGTTAATTTATTGACAGACCAGCAAGTATAATATTAAGAGTTCTTTGGCGTAGGTCCGTAGCTCACATCTAGAGGGTAACGGACTCTGCATTCCCTGCCTGAAGATGAAGGCAGGGGTGCAGCCGACCCCCTGGGAGGTTTAGGCAGGGACCATCCTGGTGGTGGTGGGGAGGATGGAGGTAAATGGCGTAAAATTGGCGTCAGAATCTGTGAACTCACATGTGTAAGTACCGATCTTTTATACTCCCGGTATTAGACCACGACAGGTTAGATCTGACAGTAATAAGTGACGTAACATTTGAGTCTTCCTGGCATAACTTATGCTAGAGCTTCATTTCATGTAACGTTACATTTACCACAGGAAAGCCATTCAATGACCATAAACGTATTAGTTAGCTGGAAAAGTAACTCTAGAGAGGAGCATTTTGATAAATATATGCACGATATTACATATTCATCATATTTTACTTAACCAGTTGTCTTTATTATTTATGTATGTTTGAATAAACCTGTAATGAAAACAAGTTATTATTACAGCCACCATTTGAATGTTTATATTTCAACAACAAATTGGAGTAGAGACTGTTATTAAAAGTTTAAGACTGCCTTATGTGCGATTTAAATATTCCTACAGCTTTATTTGAGTGTTGAGCAAAATAAAAACTTTAATTTTAGTTTTGGTGTTTCGGTAAAAAAATGTAAATAAATTGTGCGTCACTAGTTCAAGTCACAAACAGAAACCAAATCACAAGTGACACAATTTAGCACCTTATTAACACTACTGCAAAATAAACTTCATAATATTTATAATTAAACATATGATTTATGATTATTTTATAATCTTATAGGATACATTCTTAGAGGATTTTGGTCAGAACATTGACCGCAATTTATAAAATATTAGCTAACAGTGATATGCTACAATTTTATGATGAAAACCAAGATATTTAATGACCATAATGTATTTGTCCAAAACATGGTGACGTCATGGTATTTAAAATCAGTGCGAAACTGTTACAAACGATTCGGTTCGTGTGTGAGCTATCCGAATCACCAAATCAGAAAAAAGAACCGATTCAAAAGTGATTCATTCGCGAATCGTCATTGCTAGTTCTAAGTCTGAAAATATCTACTACACTCGACAAGAAGCTTAAATATTGTCAGTGACATTGTTTCTCAGTCAGTTTACTGTAATATTTATAGTCAAACAAGGATATTTCCGTTATATTTTACCAGGGTACAGCAGTATTACTCTGAGGCGCATTTAAAAGTTCAGTTGGACGTCACTGACAGGGACACTCTCAAGCCCCGCCCCTTCATATGAAACAGGAAATATGATTGGTTAGGAAGTATGCCGCACGGCTGAAATGAACGTTCTGATTGGTTTTTGAGTGTATAAAACTTGTCTATTCCGCCAGTGCCTTGCCTTCGGTTCTGAAATTCGTTGTATCCTAAACATACTGAAAAGTACTGGAGGCTGGAGCAGTAGTTGTATTTAAAGTCCTGGTTCAAAACTCTCCCAAACTGTTCAACCGTGGGTCACATTGCATCATTACTCATGAGTCGACAGATTCCTCTCTAAATATGACTATTGCTGGGGAGTCACGCAGACAGTATCAAAAGTGAAACAAACAGGATTCAACTTCTCTGTCAGTGCCTTTACATGAAACGGTCGTGCTGTAAGTAAATAAGCTTCACAGTTTTGGTTATACATTTAAAACTTGCAGATTAAATTGGCTTTACTCTCCAGGTTGAAAAATGAAACCAAACAGGACAGAACCAAAATGGCTCTTCACACTGATTCTTGCATTTCACATCACATCTATACATGTTGAAGGTAATGTACAAATTCTGTGTATCTGCTCTCTACTGTTCTAATGCATGCATTATTAAATCACACGTGTTTCTCTTTAAATAAATAAATAAATAAATAAATAAATAAATAAAAGTAAACTTTTTAATTATTATCATTTGTTGTAGTTTACTTTCAATAACTAAAGATAAATCTGACCACTGTAGTGGACACCATGCATTCAGGGTTTGTAATGTAGGCCTAATGCAAGTCAATGACAATTCCTTAACATTTCAAATTAATTTTAAACTCATATGGCCAATTCTATTGAAAAAAAAAAATGGTAACACTCTAGAATAAGCTTTCATTTTGTTAAAATGAGTTAACATGAACCAACAAAGAATGAACAATACTCATTAATCTATTAATCTTAGTTAATGTTAATCTCAACATTTTCTAAGACATTAAGATCCAAAGTTGCATCTGTTTACATTAATGCACTGTGAACTAACATGGACACATTATTTTATTGACATGCATTACCAAAGGATATTGCTCTCTGTTTGTTCATGTTATTAATGCATTAACAAAAAGACCTTATTGTAAAGTGATACCAACAAATTTAATCCCTAAATAAATCAAACAAGTCACTGGACAACATTATTTAGGCTGCATATAAAGAAACAAAATGTGCCATTAGGAACAAAATGCATCCTATATGAGACTAATCAGATATTTATATTGCATAAACTTAATATTACGACTTACATCGATCAGGCATACCATTATGACCTAATATTGTGTTGGTCCCCCTTTTGCTGCCCAAACAGCCCTGACCCGTCAAGGCATGGACTCCACTAGACCCCTGAAGTTGTGCTGTGGTATCTGGCACCAAGATGTTAGCAGCAGATCCTTTAAGTCCTGTAAGTTGCGAGGTGGGGCCTCCATGGATCGGACTTGTTTGTTCAGCACATCCCACAGATGCTCGATTGGATTGAGATCTGGGGAATTTGGAGGCCAAGTTAACACCTCAAACTCGTTGTGCTCCTCAAACCATTCCTGAATAATCTTTGCTTTGTGTCGCATTATCCTGCTGAAAGAGCCACAGCCACCAGGGAATACCGTTTCCATCAAAGGGTGTACATGGTCTGCAACAATGTTTAGGTAGGTGTCAAAGTAACATCCACATGAATAGCAGGACCCAAGGTTTCCCAGCAGAACATTGCCCAAAGCATCACACTCACACGCACCCGGTCATGCACGTGATGTAAAAGAAAACGTGATTCATCAGACCAGGCCACCTTCTTCCATTGCTCTGGGGTCCAGTTCTGATGCTCACGTGCCACTGTTGGCGCTTTCGGCGGTGGACAGGGGTCAGCATGGGCAGCCCCATACACAACAAACTGTGATGCACTGTGTATTAATGAGCCTTGGCCGTTAATGATCCTGTGGCCGGTTCACCACTGTTCCTTCCTTGGAGCACTTTTGATAGATCCTGACCACTGCAGACTGGGAACACCCCACAAGAGCTGCAGTTTTGGAGATGCTCTGACCCAGTCGTCTAGCCATCACAATTTGGCCCTTGTCAAAGTCGCTCAAATCCTTGCGTTTGCCGTTGTTCCTGCTTCTAACACATCAACTTTGAGGACAAAATGTTCACTTGCTGCCTAATATATCCCACCCACTAACAGGAGCCGTGATTGAGAGATAATCAGTGTTATTCACTTCACCTGTCAGTGCTCATAATGTTATGCCTGATCTGTGTATATCTGCACAAAAAAGCGAACTTGACTGTGCTGGTCAGAACTGTTCTGGATGCGAACAACAGGCTGAAACAACTAAAACCAACAAATTCACAATGTTTTATTACAATAGTGTTCTCGTTATGTTATGTATATGACTCAATCATAATTATTATTGTGCATTGGTGTTTGAGCTATGCTAAAGATGATCAATGGTACAATGATATTTTTGTCTTTTACTTTCCTCTTCCAGCTTCTCATGATGATGATGTGAGAATCCTGATTGTGGGAATCCGAGGCGACTCCAGATTCAGCGCTGCAGAGATTCTGTCAGGAAGGAAAGATGGTGGACAGGAGGACAGAGAGATTGTAAAGACTCCAGTAATTACAGACGAGGGGCGTAGAATGATGCTGGTCACCGGACCAAACCTCTGCGAGGAGGACACAGCGAGACAGAGCTTCACAACAGCGCTGTTTCTCTCGGCTCCTGGACCTCACGCCGTTTTAATGGTCCTGAATCTGGAAGATCAAGAATCAGAGCAGTGTGATATTGTGAAACGAGCCCAGGAGCTGCTGGGAGCAGAAGTTCTGCAGTACTGCATTGTTCTTCTGCGCCAAAATCACCAGGAACGTATAACGGGAGCGTCCAGAGGGATCGCTGGAGAAATGATCAACGCATGTGGAGGCAGATTTCACATGATCAGAGACTCTGAACCCAAACCTGCTCAAACAGCAGCTCTCGTAGCGGAAATACACAAGCTAGTTTGGCTCAGTGGAGGAAAATTTCACTCCGCATTGAATGAGACACAAAGGTTAGAAGCTGAAAGGCTGGAGCTTTTGAAAAGACTAAAAGAAATAGGTGGCAAACTTGAAGAAAATCAGGTTTCATCTGCAGTGTCTGACACTTTAGGAGTGGTCGGATGGAGTCTGATCGTCTCACTGACTGCAGTTGTTCTGGCTTCTGAAAGGAAGGTCAAAATGTTAATTTTTCAGGCAACTTTAGCTGGACTTGTGACATTTATGGCATCTTCCAGAAATGCTTTGGGTCCACATGTTGCGTTTGCGCTAAATTTGGCTCTGTGCTCCACAGTTGTGACTGTCTTTGTTAACCATCTACCAATGTGCAAGTTAAATAAGATGGGAAAAATCACAACAGAGTTTTTATTTACAGTGGGTTTAGGAGTGACCCTTGGATCAATCGCTGGCATAAGGACTTTTTCGGATGTTTTCCTAGCAGGCTTTGCTGCTATTGGAGTCACAGTCGGTGCTTTTGCATTTTTAAAGTTATCATTTGAGCTCAAAAAAATGAACGTCCGAGAATTATTCCTGTTATTCATGTTTTGTGCAGTTGGTGCAGAACTCACGATGTTGTGTGTGATTGTGATCACCGCTCTGTTTGGAGTGACGCTCACAATAATTCTGATCATAATCATGATTGTAATTGCATCTAACAGTTTAGATCCCAACATGCAGAAGAATGTAGTTGATTTACTTCCTCCATTAGTGTTTTTTCCATGTGGTTGTGTGTTTATTGGTTCAGTTGTTCTAATGTTAGAGATTTTGTTATGTTTTCTTAAAGTACGTATAGAATACCTGCTTGGTTCATACTTGTTTTATCCAGCATTACTGTTGGGTTCTTTAATGATGATCGGACATTCTAGATCATGACTGTGAAAAGCATCTTTCTGGATTGTCATCCGCCAATCATTGTAGCTCCTTCAGTGTCAATCTGACTGCAGAACTCAGTGCCCATGTGCAAAAATGGCCAATTTCAAACCACATCCGTCCAATTGGTCCTGCGCCAGATCAGATAAATGTGAATACTAACGGATGGGTATTACAGACCTCATTGTGCTCTTGGATTTTCTGTTTTGAGTTTTGATTTACTTTAACTGTTTCATAATGTGAAAATGGTTTTGCACTGTTGCCAGACTGAATTATTATTAATTTATGCATGATGTTTGGTTTCCGTCTATGAAGTGTCAAAAATAATGATAAATTAAGATGAAGATGAATTGAGATGAAGACTCTTTCTTTTCAAGTAATTTAAGATGAACTTGTATTGAATCCGGAATGCTCATTTAATATTTATTTTTATTTTTTCATTAGCCTATATTTTGTTAATTTATGCTTAAAACAAGAGGGGGGAAAATTGCCAATGGAAAGTAAAATAAGATTAAAAAAAATTTGTTTTTTAAATATTCAGACAGGCCTCTATTTAATATTTTACTTTATTCAATGGTTCTAGAATCTGATTGGCTAAGAGCTTTTTCCAGCCGTGTGATATTCCCCCAGTATCATCACTCAAACCGTTCCACCATTTGTATCACTCTGCTTGCGGTGACTGTCATGGCAGTCGAGCAAATCCACCATAAGTTTTAAAAATACTATTGTTGTGTCACGAAAAGTAGTTTTAACAGTTTTTTTAGGTGAGAATTGGGGATATGGCGGTGAGGAAATTTTCCCACCGGTTAATCGCCGTGTGACAACACCAATAAAACCGGTATCACCGACGGGGGCTTTTGAAATCACTAATTTTAAATGCGCACGGCTGCTCGGGCGTTCATAACAAAGTGGTGCGGGGCAAAGCGAGTGTTTTAAATGAATTCCTATGAAAATTGCTTCCATAGGCATGAACTGAAATGCGCGAGACTGGACGCACGTCGTGAATGCCTGTGCGGCCGTGAATGAATGCCCGTGTGGCCGTGCTCACTTTACTTTCCGTTTAGATTTAGCGGCAATTCGAGGGCGAGTTGCTTGAATTGTGGGTCCATTAGCCTATTATTCTTAATGAAAAACACAACAAAACAGTACAATGACAAACTCGCTTAAATAGGCACTTTTACATTTCGCTTTGAAACCAAACCACCGTCATCTCCTCACTCTCTGATAAATCAGATCTGACTCCTGCTTCTGATCTGTGCAGGGACTCTTGTTCGGCTCGTGCTGTATTGAGCAGACACGTTCAGTTTTTAATTGTAGTGTCTGTTCTCTAACTGAACTAAATTATTTTATTACTATAAAAATCAAAACGACGGTGGGGACGGTGCCGCGGTGGGCAAGTGATGTAACACCGGCAACACTATCGCAGCAAGCCTAGCGAGAATGTAGTTATATTGGGACCTCAAATATGTGACTCATATACACAGCGCCTATTTTACAATTTGTTCAGACGCTTTCGCAGATGCGAGATCCAGGTCGTCAGCGGCCGTTCAGCGCTCATATACCCGCAGAGAACAGCTTCATCTCGGACAGTCCCTTGGGAATTTGCAGCTGGCTCTTATGTAGATGGTGGCTAAACATGAGGTATAATTCATTTGGGGTATATCAAATGGGCAATCTTATTAATCTATAACATGTTCCAGATCGATTTTGGTTAAGGGGAAAATAAAGTTTCATAACTTTATATTCAGGCTATATTTAACTTGAATCCTGTACTAGAGCTGCTTTTGTACGTTTGACTGAATTGTTTATTTCCTATTGTCTTTTATAATGGATGTTGTTAATTTAAATATTATTGTTCAATAAATGTTGTTTTATATAAATATGCCGTATTTGGTATTGAGAAGGGGTCCGTCAGTGATTGCAACAGTCGACTTTAGTGACAGTTACATTATTAAAGCTTTAGATGATGGCAAAGACTGTCTTTTTTGAGTGACTAGTTGTAAACAAGGAAGTTGTTTCAGCGCTGTCACTTTTTTAAAAGGATAAAGATATCGCTTTCCTCAGTGGACATTCAAACTGATTTTTTTAATGCATATAATATTATGGACATCGACCTGAAGAACAGTTAATACAATCATTTAGTCGATCGCTCTCTCTCAATACTGTACTCTACATAATACACTAATCTTCAATGAAGCGGCTCAGCGTTTCTTCTCTAAAAAAATGCTAGGTTAAAAACAACCCAAGTTGGGTTGAAAATGGACTAACCCAGTGATTGGGTTGTTTTAACCCAGCGATTGGGTTGTTTTAAGCAAACATTTAACCCAACCGCTGGGTTAGTCCATTTTCAACCCAACCCAACAAGCATTTTTTAGAGTGTTTGTTACTCATTCTAAAGTGACGTTTTAGAATTAGTAATGGAGGTTTGGGCTCCTGTCAACTTGAGATTTGAATCTGTGGCGGAAGGAAGTAGTTCTGTACAAAGGAGATTTTAAAGACACTCGTTGTTGTTTCTGATTTATTTACACACTTGTGCCATTGAACTGTTATATAAACACAATATCACACTCGTAGCTGTGCGATATGGCTGTGTATCAGTGATTATCTACGGCAGAATCACAGCCGTGCTGATATACAGCCATATCGTACTGCTGCAAGTGTGGTATTGCTCATATATTTCATGGATATGCATTATATTTGACAATTTTCTTAACTTTAATAAGACACAAGAATTCCCCCATCACCATCATCAAGTTAATGTTATTCCAACTCCTAGATTTTTCTCTCTGGTCAGTTGTTGTTTGATGGATATATATATATATCTATAATATATAATGGTGTTTGACATCTTTACTACACTACCATTCAAAAGTTTGGTTTTTAAAAATATTTTAGACCACATTAAATTTATCAAAAGTGACGGTAAAGACATTTTATAATGTTACAAAAGATTTATGTATTAACTTTCTATTCATCATATAATCCTGAAAAATAAAATCAATAAAAATTAAGCTGTTTGCAATATTGATAATAATCAGAAATGTTTCTTGAGCAGCACATCATCATATTAGATTTCTTAGATGATTTCTGAGGGATCATGTCATACTGAATGATGCATTACATTTGACGGTATATTCACATATTCACAATTTTTACTGTATTTTTGGTCAAATAAATGCAGCTTTGGTGAGCAGGAGAGTCTTATTTGAAAAAACAATCTTACCAACCCCAAACATTTGAACAGAAGTATAGTTTAAGCTATATATATATATATTTTTTTTTTCTTCAAGGGGAAACTTTATAAGTTGAAGTAGAAGAAAGTCTGGTGTGTTGATGAAAAAACAAAAACCAGCCTAAAGTGTTTATAGCTGATCTCCCAGCCTGGATAATCTGATCTGTTCTGATGTTTTCAAGAGGTTTATGGCACTTCAGTCGGCCGGTTAAACCAAATAAGACCAGTAAAGCACTTTAAGAGTTCAATTAACCTTGTCCAAATAGGAAGTTGGAAACTGTTGCACAATAACTTTTTTATGAACCTTTTGCTCTCTACATGTGCTTGTGTTTTGACACTGATCTCTGAGCTAAACAGTAAATAGAAGCTGTGATTCACAGAGGACACATGAAGATTTATGGCTTTTATAAAACACACTTACTCCAGAGAGCCACGTAAAATGGACAACTGGCATTTTCAAGTCCTTCCCACTTCTACTCACACACCGTTTCCTGTAGCGGCACTGAGGTCGAGAGGTCGCTTTGAAAGAAAGCAAAAAACTGTCAAATCACAATGGATGGTCGAGGAAGTAGAGACGGTGGAAAAACGAATGTTCAGAGGTGAGCTACAAAGTATTTTCACCCCTGTGAACCGTGAACATTCAGATTATTCTTTCCTTTGTCTCGGGTGCTTCAGGCATTTTTAATATTAGAGATTTAAGATATTAGAGACGTTTATAATGACTCATTAAAGTAACATTCAGGGCCCAGAGGAACAGTGCAGCAAAACAGATTAGGGTTATAAAGCTACATACATAAAGTCATGAAGTTTTTTTGTACATACAGATGTTGTATGTAAAAAGTTTAATGTTCTTGTTCTTATTAGCATTTCATATGTAATACAAATACAGTGGATTTTGAGGTATATATATTAGGAAACCATTGTTTTTGGACTTCATGGTAATACTATGGTAATCTGTTAAGTACTTTGGAGTAGAAATCCCATATAAATATATGGAAATCATATCCACATACAAAGAACTTTTCTTAAGAAAGGTTCGCTAACATTCCCATTATGAAAAATGTTCTCTGAATGTCAAGTAAAATAAAAACTAAACAAAAATAAAACGTTATATATTCTTTATTCGTTATACAAACGTTAAAGGGGTTATTTGTAGAATTCAGAAATTCTTGTTATTAGTGACTCTGGTGGCTGTTAAGTGAACTACAGCCAGCCGCATTCACACGGGGCATTGACTCGTGACGGAGGGCGTGTCTGAAGCTTGGAACAGCCAAACACTTTTCCAGTGTTGCATGAATGCAATTGGCTAGCATCTGTGCATAGGCGATCTGATTGGCTGGCGCCTGCGTTGGCACTTCAAAAATTTAACACACTTCTGCTGCAAGCAACGCTAGTGACGTGACGCAACAGAACCCACAATTCAGTTTAGCCGATGGACGAGTCTAGGTTTGGCGGTTGCCAGGAGAACGGTACTTGCCTGACTGCATTGTGCCAAGTGTAAAGTTTGGTGGAGGGGGGATTATGGTGTGGGGTTGTTTTTCAGGGGTTGGGCTTGGCCCCTTAGTTCCAGTGAAAGGAACTCTTAATGCTTCAGCATGCCAAGACATTTTGGACAATTTCATGCTCCCAACTTTGTAGGAACATTTTGAGGATGGCCAAAAAGTTCATTAAAGTTCATGTGCATGTAAAGGCAAGCGTCCCAAAACTTTTGGCAATATAGTGTATATCGTTATCGTAAATTAAAATTGATTTAAGATTTTGTTCATTTCGCCCACCCCTAGGCCCAATATACTCACACTGAAGCTATTATTCGTTATTTGCTTAAAGTAAAACAAAGTGTGAAATACCTTTGCAGTGACACACTGAGATGAACATCCTCACGCCATACTTTTTAAGTTTTGTTACAAGTGTGTGTAATGTTGCTGTTTGAGCATAAGCAAAATCTGCAGTTACTCTTGAAGCTCCGCCCTCTTCTTGAAAGCAGCAGCTCATTTGCATCTAAAGGGACACAAAAACAGTGCGTTTTTTTGCTCACCCTCAAAAAGTGACAGTTTTAACATGCTATAAAAAATTATCTGTGGGGTATTTTGAGCTAAAATTTCACATACACACTCTGGGGACATCAAAGACGTATTTTACATCTTGTAAAAAGAGGCATTATACAAAAATGTCAGCCAAAGTACAGAGAACCTTCCCTGGTGTTTAGAATTGCATTTTTTTGTAAAGAACAGCTACAACAACAACAAAAAAAATTCCCGGAAACAAACTTTCCCACATGTACAGGAACTTCTGATGTGAATTTCTCTGTGCTTACATGACTCTTGCAGACACTCAACCGTTTAAAATCTCAGCGGCTTCTGTGGGAACTTCAGATCAGCATCTTCCATGTGTTTTCTAGCTGATCCGCAGGTGTTCGCTCATCCAGAGTGGTGCTTGCCTGCGCTAAGCACCAAACCAGCCTGAGCATTAAACACCACCTGTCATAACAGATGAAGATGATAGTTTCAGGATCATCTTTCTCCATCATTTCCTCTCATGTGATGCATGCTGACATAAATGACTCGGAGCCATTTGCTTGAATCTGACGAGAGGCAGTTTATTTTAACCTCATTTCAAAACAGATTAGAGCTGAAGATGTGAATATCTGATGTTTTTTAGCCCCTGCTGGTTGTAACTACACTGTCATACAATTAAAACGCTTTTTCTCTATGACAGCTATTCAAAAGCCATCCATTAATTGTGCAAAAATGTACTTATGTAGGGAAAAAAACATCCCATTTTATTGATCATCTTTGAGGCCTTTAAACAGCAGATGTGCAACTTTGCTTACGTATCTGGGTTTTTGTTCAAATCTGCTGCATTCCTTTTGGCTAACACTTTATTCCACTTCCAGAGCCAGAAGCTTCTGATTATTAAAACAGAAACGCGTCTAGAAGCCTCTCACTGACAGACTCCAACATTAAAATAAATCAAATAAACATCAGGATTAGCTTAATTCCATAAAGACAAATGCGTCTAGAAATATCGGGGAGACATTTAGCAAGTTTTAATGGAGATCAAAAGCTTAAATGATGCACATTGCTGCTTTGAACCAAAATTTAGAATAAAATGTTCTAATTTTGCTGTTTAAAAGGGTCATATTATGCAATTTCTTGTTTTCCTTTCTCTTTAGTGTGTTATGTAGCTGTTTGTGCATGTATAAGATCTGCAGAGTTACAAAGCTCAAAGTCTCAAACCCAAAGAGATATTCTTTGTAAAAGTTAAGGCTCAGTCACGCCTTCCTAAAACGCTTCATTCAAACACACCCCCACATCTCTACGTCAGTATGTGAGGGCAGAGTTTCATAACACCACCCCAATGTATATACGCAAAGAAAGAAGGCGTGACTTTTATTCTCACCAGCGCCACCATGTCGTGGAGATGCTGTGTTTTTCTTTGGCCTTTCAAAAGAGGACACAATTAGAAAACAGTGGCTAAGCTTTATTTACAGCACTGTTCCAGAACAGTACAACACAAATATTCGACTGTTTCTAGCACCTGGGAGCGCACAAGGCCGGTTGTGCACAAAGGCTGATTCTAAAAAGTGAGACACAGCCTGTAAGTATGTTCATATTTAAAAAAAAATTGCTACTGACTAATCAAATGCGAGTTTTGAGCAGTACAGAGTAGTGCTTGTTTGTCGTTTCTACGATAACAAATGCAAACTTGCCAATCTGATAAGTTCTGGTCCAGTCGCGCTGGCATCGTTGACCGATCAGCTTGGACATCTGCATAATCCGGATCAGATTCAGGCTTGAATTGATAAGGTAGGGCCGACATTTTCATCTGTCAATATTGCTTTGCTTTGGGAGCTGATGTTCCAAATATGGTAAGGGGGACATTTCTGTCACACATGAGCCAATCACAATGCACTGGATCGCTGGCTAATCAGAGCACACCGCGCTTTTCAGAACAATGAGTTTTGTAAAAATCGGTGTGTTTCAGAAAGGAGGGGCATAGAGGAGCAACAATAATGTACAGTATGCGTTTTTATATATATATATATATATATATATATATATATATATATATATATATATATATATATATATATATATATATAGTCTAAATATGCAAATGATCTATTAAAATATGCACTCATTTGTATATTATTATAGAACCAAAATTTGGACATCGGATAAAGCCAGAATCAAAACTCTTGTTTCATTTTGTTGACATATTTAAAGGTTTTTATAGAGAGGATTTGGGATTTTTTTCTGTAATCTCACCCTAAAACCTTTGATTTTAAAGTCCCCTGCAGTCAATTTTATCCCTTAAAACTCATCTTTGATCACCAAAATGACATTTTTTTCCTGTGAAAAAATCTTCATGCCTTAAAATAGCTTGAATGTAACTCTACACCCTTGCATGATTTAGTATACAGGAACCATGAATATGCAAATTAGCACTGCCTCCAGCTCAGAGATCCACTCGCTCAACTTTACTGTAGTAAATGTTTGAACACAAAAGGCATATAGTTCACCTTAACATATACATAATTCAACCGCTATATTGCTAAACCTACCCGATTTTTCACATCAACAGAAAAATATACCAGGATAACCTGCTTCTGCTGAGACTCCCCTGCTTCTGAGAATAGCTAATGATATGCTAAACCCCTACCACACATTGACGTGATTGGTTACAAGGTAGTTTGTGACGTCAGAAACACCAGCGATTAAAACTGTGTTTTTGCAGTTTTAAAGAGAAAATACTCAGCAATGGTGTGACTAATGAATGTGCACATGGTTTGTCTTAAAGCATATTAAAAACACCACAAAGACATAAACAACATTAAAACCTTGATTTGGTCTTCAAAGCATGTTTTGTTTAATTTGAGATGTGAAATGTGCCTGGATAAAAGTATTTGGGAGGTACAAATTTCTTTGAACACCTTTAAAAGTGATGTGTGTCATTCCTCACAATGTGTATTTCAGTTTATGCCTTTCTTTGAAGTCATAATTCAGGGAAAGAGGGAATTACATAACATCTCAAACACTTTAGGACGGGAGGGGGTTCGGAATTCCATCTGTGCAACTAAACAATGCAGGAGGGAAGCTGCCAGCAGCTCTGGAAACGTCATCGGGACGATGCGTGAATAAGGCCACACAACCACAGCTGGAAATGTGTTAAGCATCTTAGCACGTTTACATATCTGTCCGTCACCGCTCCGGGGAATAATAATGTTCCATGAGCTTACTCTCAACACTTGTCTCCATCTGGAATCCATCTTTCGCCGCAGCACAGAGCTTCATATTAAAATGTAGCTAATTGTTGATATAAGTTTTTATTGGTGTCCCTAAGCAGCTCCTGCATGTTTACTTTGGGTTTCACAGCATTATTCACTCTTTCCCACTGGATGCATTATTATTTAAAGCGATGTAATGGGCTGTTCTGTTTGATTTTCAAAGATTCACACAGATGGAGGGACCTAAACCCAGACCCGGAAGATCACAGAGAATATTCTTTATTGAATATCAGTGCCCGCTATTCCATAATCTTTTAGCACAATTTTTTAAATTAACTTTCCTTTTCAGCTGTGTCACCAATCCCTCTTTATTTTTCTACCACCAATGAGACACATTCACCATCCCATTCATTCCTCAGAGAATCAAGCCCATCCTACATTTCTTTAAAATTTGATTATAAGACAAATGAAACTTTGCGTGCAAAAAAGGTCCATTGTGTAATGATGAATGAAGCACAGCACACACATAAGTCTCTTTCAAACGAAGCAGGTCAATGCGGTGAATTCACAAACTCTGCGTGCAGAACTTTATCGCGCTAGCGCAAAACTCCCGATCATCATGCAGATTTCTATTGGACTGACTAGATTTCGCCCACAACGGTAAATGTGACTGCACCTTTAGTCAACAACATAATTGTCATAACATGTATTGTTGTACAGTAACATGTGTTGGGAAAATTAATTGGCAATAATATCAGATCTTGGCGTGACGCTGGAGTTTATCTGTGAAATCGAACCGCATGTCTCTCGAGAGGTTTTGACTCGGCAACAGCTGATCGTGATTTATTTGACCCCTTGACAAGCTTTTCCTCAACAGGCTTTTGCTTGTTCAGTCTGATCTACTGTTTATATTTATTTTGGGCTTTAGTTCCAGCCCCTCAGAAGGAGACGTACGGCGGGGAAATAATAGCTTTGCGCGATTCAAACACGAGCTGTGCACGAGCCGTTGTATATACTTCAGTTAATATAGGCCTATATATATACTACCGGTCAAAAGTTATAGGACGGTAAGATTTTTTAATGTTTTTAAAGAAGTCTCTTCTGCTCACCAAGGCTTTCATTTATGTTATTAAAAATTAAAAAAAAGCTGTAATATTGTGAAATATTATTGAAATGTAAAATAACTGTTTTCTATTTTAATATATTTTAAAATGTAATTTATTCCTGTGATGGCAACGCTCCATTTTGAGCATCACTATCCCAGTGTTCAGTGTCACATGATCCTTCAGAAAACATTCTCATATGATGATTTGCAGCTCAAGCAACATTTATGATTATTATCAATGTTGAAAGCAAGTTTTTTTAGGATTATTTGATGAATAGAAAGTTCAAAAGAACAGTATTCAGCTTTTGTAACATTGTACTATACCGTTCAAAAGTTTTGGGTCAGAATTTGTATTGATTTATTTTTTGGGAAAGAACTTAAAGAAATGAATTCTCTATTCAGCAAGGATGCATTAAACTGATCAAGTGACAGTATAGACATGTATAATGCTGCAAAGGCTTTATATTTCAGATAAATGCTGTTCTTTTGAACTTTCTATTCATTCAAAAATCCTGAAAAAAATTGTACACAACTGTTTTCAACATTGATAATAATCATTAATGTTTCTTGAGCAGCAAATCATCATATCAGAATGATTTCTGAGGGATCATGTGACACTGAAGACTGGAGTAATGATGCTGAAAAGTTAATATTTAGATTTTATATATAGGCTTAATATATATATACTCGATTCTGGTACGCTGTCAGTGTGCGTTCTGAGGGTGGTGTGTGTCATAGTCAGAACATTCACAAACAGCGTGTTCTGTTTTGTCGTGTGGCGCTTGAATGGTTTAAAAACATTCGCATGAATAAGAGTGTGATCATGATAAAAAATGCTGGGTTAAAAACAACCCAAGTTGGGTTGAAAATGGACAAACCCAGCAATTGGGTTGTTTTAACCCAGCGTTGTTTTAAGCAAACATTTAACCCAACCGCTGGGTTAAAACCCATTTACTGGGTTAGTCCATTTTCAACCCAACCCAGCATTTTGTGTATAATGTAACGCTAGCCAAAGGATGACAATTGGGTTTTTATATTTTTTAACACTGAAATAATTAAATCACATGCATTAACGCACTCATTTTGACAGCACTTTATCTATATATGAACTTTACCCACAGTACTTAAGAATATGAGTAGCTTGTAATAAGATACAGTATGATATTTTGCGCAGCACTGGATGGGAATAACATTCTTTTGGGTTTTCCATCCATACAGGATAACCGCCCTGCTAATCATCTCCTCATGTGAAGTCTTTGAGAACATCATGCAGCGGTGGATTACTCTGCAAAACCCTGTTTAACGTATAATTGCCCACTGAATTTCCTTCAAATGTTCACACACATCGCTGAAGCCCGAGCTCTTGTGTTTCTTTATACATGACGCGGATCTGACGCGCTGTCACACGCATCTCATTTTCTCACAACTCTTTAAGTTCAAGACGTTATTTAACTCATTTAAGACTGCTCTAATGAAAATACTCAACCAAATGGCCATTTTTCTGTGTTATTGTTCGTTCAAGCGCAAAAGAGAACTCGATTCTGGTACGCTGTCAGTGTGCGTTCTGAGGGTGGTGTGTGTCATAGTCAGAACATTCACAAACAGCGTGTTCTCTTTTGTCGTGTGGCGCTTGAATGGTTTAAAAATATTTGCATGAATAAGAGTGTGATCATGATCAAAAATGCTGGGTTAAAAACAACCCAAGTTGGATTGAAAATGGACAAACCCAGCAATTGGGTTGTTTTAACCCAGCGATTGGGTTGTTTTAAGCAAATATTTAACCCAACCACTGGGTTAAAACCCACTTACTGGGTTAGTCCATTTTCAACCCAACTTGGGTTGTTTTTAAACCAGCATTTTTCTGAGTGTATAATGTAACGCTGGCCAAAGGATGACAATTGGGTTAAATATTTTAACACTGAAATAATTAAATCACATGGATTGACACTCATTTTGACAGCACTTTATCTATATATGAACTTTACCCACAGTACTTAGCCCTGCTAATCATCTCCTCATGTGAAGTCTTTGAGAACATCATGCAGCGGTGGATTACTCTGCAAAACCCTGTTTAACGTATAATTGCCCACTGAATTTCCTTCAAATGTTCTCACACATCGCTGAAGCCCGAGCTCTTGTGTTTTTTTTTATATGGCAGCTTAATTCTTCCAATCTCTCCCTCTGAAATTTGTTCCAGGTTCCTGCTCAAATCAAAGCGCCTAACGGTCATTCTTCTGAATGACATGGGTTGTAATTATGTTTAATGGTTCAGGGAATTTGACACAACCTTTCATCAGCTTAAGGCACCCACTCACTACAAGATAATCAGGTCGATTTTGGGCCCATTCATCCCTTTCGACATTCCTAGGTAAAGTCCTGATTATCTGGATGGTTCTATTATTTTATCAGATTTTCCTGTGGTGTGATGTGTGTTTAGAGTGATTGCATTGGGGACGCACAATCTCAAATTGTAAATATCCAACATGGTGAATATTTACGATCAGAAATCCTGTTGTGTGGGGGCAAGCCTGACCAGAGTTGCCAGGTTTGAGTAACAAAACCAGCCCAAATGCTATTCAAAACCCACCCAATCGTGTGCAAAACTAGCCCAATAATGTTCCGGTGGAGGGTTCCCCAGTAAAATTTGCACTCCGGGGGGTAAAAATCACGGTTATGGACTCTTATTTTGATATTCTGTTCGTGTTTTCCTGCTCTGTTTAGTTTTGGTTATGTTCCTGTAATTATCATCAACTGTATCTTATTTAGTTCCTGATTATCCCGGCATATATACTCCAAGTTCAGTTTAGTCCTTTGTCAGTTATTCAAAGTCTATTTAAAGAGAATTCTTAGTTTATGCGTGTTGCCTACCACCCAAGAGCATTACAGAATAACTGACCTAAAACAGATAATGGACTTACCAGCATCACCTGTGGGCAGAGATCACTGGTGGAATATTGGTGGTGGGTGGTGATTCCCCGTTTACCATCAGCAAGGCAGAGAAGGAGCCTGAGCCAGAGCCAGCCACCTGGGTCATCCCGGAATCGACGTAAACTACCCAAGTCCTTCCCAGAGCCAGAAGAGGACCTCTGCCTTATCAACTCCCTCCGATGTTTCCAGCCTGACTTCCTGGTCCAATCTCCTTCACTAGTTCTGACGGCTCCACTAGTGTCATCCTGCTCCTCGGCTTTGCCTCCACCATTAACTCCATGCAGCTTTTCGGCTTCGCCTCGAGCTTTCAGGCCATGTCTCCCTCTTAGCCTGCCAGCCCATCAGCTTCGCCCTGGCTCTGTGCTCCCTCGACTCCACTGTGGTCCGTCAGCCCTAGGACTCCTCCAGGCTCCCTTGTCCCTCCGGCTCAGCCACAATCAGTCATCGCTCTGCCTCAGCCATGGACTTTCGGGTCCCAGGCTGTGCCTTAACCATCCACTGTGCTGCTTCTTTTCTCAGGCTTCCCCATTGTCCTCACTCCATCCATCTTTGCCCTGGTCTACTGAGTACCCATCTCCACCTCGGTCCTGTGAGCCAGCAGCTCCACCTTGGGCTTCTGGACCATGGATGTCACCCTGGTCCGTCAGCCTCTCTGTTCCGCTGGATTCTCTGCGCACCCATGGTTCCACCTCCATCAGTCGCTCTCACAGTTCCACTTGGGCATTCAGCCAAAGCTCCACCCTGGCTCCTCCTGTCATCGGCTCCACCATGGTGTCTCTCTTCACTGACTCCTTATCCCTGTCAATCACCAGCTCCGCACCCTCCTCCAAAGCCCCCTCCGTCCACACTCGGAACTATTGGTTACTTAGTTCTACTTAACTATTGGTTTCCTTTAGTTCATGTTTTCCTGCTCTAGTTTCAGTTATATTCCTGTAATTATCATCAGCTGTATCTTATTTAGTTCCTGATTATCCCCTGCATATATACTCCCTGTTTGTTATTGTCTTATGAAATGTGGCTGTATAACTCGTGTTCCGTATTAAAGTTATTCTACTATTCAATAGTTATTTGAATAGTTATTAAACTATTCAAAGAGAATTATTAGTTTGTGGGCGTTGCCTACAACCCAAGAGTGTTACAATAAAACCCTGTTAGGATATTATGTTTTAAAAAAACATTCCATTAATAAACAAATCACATGTTTATGTATTTCAATGACTAAAATATGATACGTATCCAACTGAGGAAAATGTGCATTTTAGTTGCAAATACATCTTAATTTTATAAAACAATTCAAAATAACATGGAGATTTTGTTCAAGTAACCTCACAGTCAATATGAAATGGTTTGGTGAAATGTAAGACAAAAATGTAGTGAAAAAGGAAAGTTGTTTCAGAGGCGGTGCAAGTTGTTGCATTTTGATTAAATATTATAAAGACAAACTGTTTTTTTAAACATGCAATTATGAAACAATGCATAAATGTGTTGATTGATTTCACATCGACAAAGTAAAATAAACAACCGGCATAAAAGAGTAAAAAATCATGCATTATAGAAAATGAGTTTCAGGTTTCATTATTGTGATGGATGGGACAGAACTTTTATGTAAACACATTTGATGTTTTATTTTCCTATCTGAGCGCAAACAGAAGCTGCTCTGACAGGGTGCTTTCACTGAATGGCAGTCTGGAGCGGATCAAGCCTGCGGGCCTAAACTAGGTTCCCGGCGGTGCTTGATCAACCAAACAAATGTCTAACTTCAATGAAGCAGTAATGCTCTCTGAGATTATGTGCACTTCAGATTTGCTGTTTTGGGGGAAACCAAAACTGCTCTGGAGGATGACATGTAGCCTGGAACAAAAATTTTTTGTTTGATCATTGCATTTATTACCATCAAAGAGAAATATGCAGTTTCATGTGATTCATATTTTGCATTTTTCACATGAATCTTGGAATATAACCTATATTAGATTGACCTGATCTCAACTACTCACTCCCTGGTAAACTGATGTTTTATTTTGCTCAGTGGACATGACGTTGGACACTGAAACTGTGTAATAAGTCGGATCCCTCTGTGGCCGCTGAGGACGTGTTTCTCCGAGGAGGTTTGGGCCGATCCAGATGCTTCTTTGAAGTTCAGACGCAGTAAACGGCTCCATGGGACACTGTCAGTTCCCAGTTCGTTTTTACACATTTTCGCCTTTTTCCATCTGTTGAGCATATTTTCATCCATCTGTGTGCATGTCTTGCTCATGTGATGGCTCCTATTTTATGTTTCTTTCCATGTGGAAATGGTGAAAATGTCTCCCGGGTGTTTGACATGCATCCATGCGAGGGGAATGCCAGGTCCTATTAATGATATTTCGTAAATATAAACACTATTGTGGTGTTTATCTGCTGCATATTGAGTGGTGATGCAGATCTAAATTCAGCTTCCATTCCCTAATTATTTCCCCCAATATAATTTTAAATAAAATAAAAAAAATGTTTTTCATTTAATTGGCTGGAGATACTAAGTCGATTAAAATATTGCCCTGCGTCCCAATGTCCATACTATCCATCCTAAATAGTATGTGACATTAGAATAAATGTGTCCCAAAGCATGGTACAGTATTGTGGCGAGGTGGACGAGCGAGAGACGTGGGAGGAGAGAGTGAGACTGGTGCGTGATTGAGAATGAGCGTCACCTGCGAGGCACACCTCTCGAGCCCTCTCATGAGGGAGCTCGGAGGCATATAAGGACGAGCGACACCAGTGAAGGACGAGAGAGGACCAGGCCTGGACTTTACATTGTGGTTTATTTATGTTTTATTATGTGTGTGCGTGGTAGTCGTCCGCGAGGGGCTGCCCGCGTTACTTTCGTTTTATTTGTTTTATTTATTAAAGTCTTTGAATGTTTGCCGGTTCCCGCCTCCTTCTTCCCATATTTACAAACTACGTTACAAGTGTGTTGAAATGAGTATGTCAAAAGTCCCCAGATGGTCTACTATTTCCAGTAGATTTTCGTAGTGTGGATCCATGTACACTCTAAATTTTAATATTGCCCACAACCCATTGCGCTTTGGAGGAAGATTTGTTTCAGAACTACAAACATTGTAAAAAAAAAAAAAAAAAGATATGGTGGATATGCGCGACCGACAGTGAGAGGTTTAGATAAAGGTTTGAGTGACTAATCAAAGTTTCACCAGATATTAATATTTAATTTTATCCGTGCTATATTTAATCTGCAATAACAATATGGACTTTTATAAAGATCCGTTTGGCCATTAACTTTTAAATGCATCATTATGCATTAATATGAAGCGAATTATCTGCATGAAAGACCCAGGACTGCAGATCAGTGTGCTACTGCATTTCTCTCCGATACGGTAGGAAATGAAATGTGGAGGATTTTAACTGCGACAAGATGATTGACAGGCCAGTTTATGGTGACAGGATGTGACAGAACAACCGTTGAAGAGATGCAATTGTATGACATGATGTTCCAAATCTTGCCTACTCTTGTGCTACACACTCAAAAGTTATGTACTGTTTCTTTACAAAAAGAGTACATACTTTTAGGTTGTAGTATAAGTAGGCAAATTTGGATGCAGCATATGTCTTGAGTGTACCCAGAATGCATTTCTGCATGGTTGTACAACTATCAGAACAGATGTCACTCAACTCTGCAAGAATAAAATTGTACTTGGTATTTTCTCCTGTTTTCCAAGTTAAGATATAAACAAGACTTGTTTTCTGGAGAAAAAAAAAATCAAAATTAAGTGATTTCATGCGTATAAAAAAAATATTTGCCAGTAGGGCAAGAAAGAAAAAAAGGAATTCTGACCTCATTGGAAGATGATTGATCTTGTTTTTACTAAAACCTTATTTATGAGTTTGTGTAAGAAAAATATCCATATTTAACACGTTATAAAGTAAAATATCTAGCTTTCGGCAGACCACCTTCCGTATTCAACTTATGAAAATAGCATACCTGCCACGCCGATGAAGCGTTTTGAATAGCAAGAGGCGTTACACTTTCTTTGTAAGTCAGAAGGCGGTCTGCCGGAGGCTAGATATTTTTGTTTATTTTTTGTTTAGCTAGATTATCTTTGTCGTCATGCTTGCGAAATCTAAAATGCTTCCATACCTCTGATTTTTATGTGAAGGTGGTAACGTTGAGAACACACCTGAATCCGCCATTTTAAGCAATGAATGAATGACGGGCTCTCTGTTGTAACATCGCGCAAGACAAACAAGGGGGTGACATCTAGTGGATTAGACTAATAATAAGATTAATTTTATGTTCAATGTTTGCAGAAATAGAAAAAAATCTATATTGAATCGACCACATTTTAAAAAATGATTAATTGAAAAATGCTCAGCCCTATTTAGTATCTTGAGTAATTTTGCTTCTTAAGTAAATAAGAATGTTTAAATACTTTGTTGAATGTTTAAGTACTTAAATACCCTAAAATGCTTTTTTTTAAGTGCAAGCTTTTATATAACAAAACACTTTAATTATTGGTTATTATTTGGTGTACAAACCCGATTCCAAAAAAGTTGACACTGTACAAATTGTGAATAAAAACAGAATGCAATGATGTGGAAGTTTCAAATTTCAATATTTTATTCAGAATACAACATAGATGACATATCAAATGTTTAAACTGAGAAAATGTATCATTTTAAGGGAAAAATAAGTTGATTTTAAATTTCATGGCATCAACACATCTCAAAAAGTTGGGACAAGGCCATGTTTCCCACTGTGTGGCATCCCCTCTTCTTTTTATAACAGTCTGCAAACGTCTGGGGACTGAGGAGACAAGTTGCTCAAGTTTAGGAATAGGAATGTTGTCCCATTCTTGTCTAATACAGGCTTCTAGTTGCTCAACTGTCTTAGGTCTTCTTTGTCGCATCTTCCTCTTTATGATGCGCCAAATGTTTTCTATGGGTGAAAGATCTGGACTGCAGGCTGGCCATTTCAGTCCCCGGATCCTTCTTCTACGCAGCCATGATGTTGTAATTGATGCAGTATGTGGTCTGGCATTGTCATGTTGGAAAATGCAAGGTCTTCCCTGAAAGAGACGACGTCTGGATGGGAGCATATGTTGTTCTAGAACTTGGATATACCTTTCAGCATTGATGGTGCCTTTCCAGATGTGTAAGCTGCCCATGCCACACGCACTCATGAACCCCATCCCATCAGAGATGCAGGCTTCTGAACTGAGCACTGAGAACAACTTGGGTTGTCCTTGTCCTCTTTAGTCCGGATGACATGGCGTCCCAGTTTTCCAAAAAGAACTTCAAATTTTGATTGGTCTGACCACAGAACAGTTTTCCACTTTGCCACAGTCCATTTTAAATGAGCCTTGGCCCAGAGAAAACGCCTGCGCTTCTGGATCATGTTTAGATATGGCTTCTTTTTTGACCTATAGAGTTTTAGCGGCAACGGCGAATGGCACGGTGGATTGTGTTCACCGACAATGTTTTCTGGAAGTATTCCTGAGCCCATGTTGTGATTTCCATTACAGTAGCATTCCTGTATGTGATGCAGTGCCGTCTAAGGGCCCGAAGATCACGGGCATCCAGTATGGTTTTCCGGCCTTGACCCTTACGCACAGAGATTGTTCCAGATTCTCTGAATCTTTGGATGATATTATGCACTGTAGATGATGATAACTTCAAACTCTTTGCAGTTTTTCTCTGAGAAACTCCTTTCTGATATTGCTCCAGTATTTTTGGCCGCAGCATTGGGGGAATTGGTGATCCTCTGCCCATCTTGATTTCTGAGAGACACTGCCACTCTGAGATGCTCTTTTTTATACCCAATCATGTTGCCAATTGACCTAATAAGCTGCAAATTGGTCCTCCAGCTGTTCCTTATATGTACATTTAACTTTTCCAGCCTCTTATTGCTACCTGTCCCAACTCTTTTAGAATGTGTAGCTCTCATGAAATCCAAAATGAGCCAATATTTGGCATGACATTTCAAAATGTCTCACTTTCAACATTTGATATGTTATCTATATTCTACTGTGAATAAAATATAAGTTTATGAGATTTGTAAATTATTGCATTCCTTTTTTATTCACAATTTGTACAGTGTCCCAACTTTTTTGGAATCGGGTTTGTATGCTAACTCAAGCATCAATCATTTACTATTGATCTACAATCACGGGGTATAAAAACAAGTAAACTGTACATTGACGATGGGATCTCGTGTACTCATTCTGTCTGGCATTAGCCATCTGCTCCGGGTTTGTTTTGGTGATCAGAGAGCAGAACGTTTCATCCACCTGCTTGTTCCGAACATCTTGCATATTAGCACCAAATGCTCAACCATTAGCACCATGTCAAGGAGACAAATTGCAAACTATCTCATATGAAATGTCCGCTGAGAGTCCAGGGACGTCAAGCTCTGGTGCTTGATGCGTTTTTCATAAGCATAATGGGTCTGATAATGCATTAGTGTTTTCAAGACACAAATTGAGGTGAGGTGTGTTTATGAGAGTAAGGGAAATGTGTGATTTGCTATGGAAACAGTAACGTATGTATATCACAATAAAGCTTTTTTTGCAGGAAATGTATAATTTAGTGAATTTGATGGATGCAAACAAAAAATCGGATTATTCATAATTTGCGAATAGAAGGTACTTTGTCGTATTTTATAATTTTTTTTGCTTCATATTAAAAACTCAAAGAAACAATGTGATTTTATGGTTACGCTTTATTTTAAGGTGTCATTGTTACAGTGTAATTATATATTTAAGCACTAAGTAATATTGATTAACTACATGTACTTACTATAGGGTTAGGTATACATATTAGCTTCATTTATCCAAGTACTTATTGGTGTTGGTAAAACAAAAACACAAGCTTCTGAGGTCACCGTTTTTGGTCGCTTTCATAATGCATTATAAAGCTGTCACCAGTATGTGCTTAGAGAACTGAGAGTCTGAAGCCTTGGAAACATAAGCAATTGAATCAGGCAATAAATTAACATGTTAATGCACAAATCCTCCAAACTTCATTGAGATGGTTGTGCAACAGCCTATAGCAGACATCCGCTTTTGAGACATGGATAGGGTCAAATAGACAGTTGTGTGTTTCTGAAAAATGGGAATCTATTAGGCTACCTGATTGATAATCTGCGAGTAATAGAAGCGTCTAACCTGACTCAGCGGAAGTGCTCGCGGTCATTCAGATTGCCTGTCGGGGATAATTCGATTTCGGCTTCCCTCGGAAAGCTCTCGTTTATCACGCGCTGTCTCATAAAGCAACCGGTGAAGGCTCATGATGAAGTCCACCTTGAGGGAGAGTCGGGGAAAACTCGGTTACACTTACACTGTTACAAGAAACACACACACACATTTTTCTCACAGTGTAATATATTACGTCCACTCACTACCTTGACAAACAAACCTAAACTCTGTGTTAAAAAATGGTCCTGCTACATTTCCCAGGGAACACAAGCAGCTGTATAAGAACGGCATGATTTATGACGCACATTTCATTCAGCCTGCATGAGAACATCTGCACAACTCTCTATCTGCTAATAGAAATGTACTTTTAATTTAATTGTTGGTGTCAATACTAAATAATCTAATTGAAGTTACTTTTAGTCTGTGAGAAACAACTTTTTTAGTTTTTTAAATGGTTAAAGGTACGTCTTTTTGTTTGTTTAAAATCAACTACATCAATACATCAAAGTCAATACACCATCAATCCTTCTTCCAAAACATGTTTTGTCTTACTCTGATTCACTAGAAGCCCAGTTTCCATATACTTTTTGCACTGTTTTGTTATCGACAATGTGAATATGCCTGTTTCCATCCAATTCCATCTTCAGCCTGTTTCCATCCAATTGGCCTTTTACCGATAAAAAGGTGTGCGTAATGACGTCATCCCAAAAAAAAAACATTGCGAAAGATACGGTATAATCTGTGATATACGCGAAAACAACTCGACAAAACTTATGCAACAACACAAAAAAAATGCTGGGTTAAAAACAACCCAAGTTGGGTTTAAAATGGACAAACCCAGCAATTGGGTTGTTTTAACCCATTAATTGGGTTGTTTTAACCCAGTGGTTGGTTTAAATGTTTGCTTAAAACAACCCAATTGCTGGGTTAAAACAACCCAATCGCTGGGTTAGTCCATTTTCAACCCAACTTGGGTTGTTTTTGTGATATTGTTTTCGCGTATATCACAAATTATACCGTATCTTTCGCATCCCAAATATTTGTAAAATGCAGAGAGACAGCTTACTATTATCACAAATAATAGGCCTATTACTAAATTATTAAATATTAATCAGAAGATCACAGGAAGTGAGACAGCTTGTCTGACAGGACTGATGAACTGGCTTTATGTGACGAAGCCCATGGGTTTGGACACAGGGCCGCTCATTCATCCTGTATGCAAAATTTTAGGATCCATAAAAAAAGACAGGTATAATAATAGATTTAATGCGGCTTTGAAATACAGAGAAACGCTGCTTTAATGGGAGCAACGCCACAAACGCAAATGCTGTATAGGTTAATTCTGTCATGTGATGCAACATTTATTTGCGTTAAAGCCCTTTTTTGTTTCCAAATTCGTTTTTCACAACATCTGAAGTATCGAATTTAGATGCTAAAGTTAAATGGAAAAAGAAAATGTCAGCATATGCAAAAAATGATCGATAATTGCCATTTCCATCAGCTATATCGGGTAAACATTTTGATACACTAAAAACTTTTTCCGCCAAAAAAAATCCTTGGAATGAAACCTGGCTAGTGTTTAAGACTATTATTAAGTTTATATTTAAGACCTAGCCAGATGGTTTTCGCGGGAAATTGTGTAAATACGTTGTTTGGGGTTCCCCCGGAAGAGCTGGAGGAAGTGGCTAGGGAGAGGGAAGTCTGGGCGTCTCTGCTTAGACTGTTGCCCCCGCGACCCGGCCCCCGGATAAGCGGAAGATAATGGATGGATAATGGATGGACGTTATTTGGTGAAAAAGAGAATGTGACAGAGCTCATAATAAAATGAAAACCAACATTGGTTTGGCTTTTTGGAGATGCCGAGAACTGAGGGATTTGAAATGTTGTCAAAAGCGTCAAATCTTTCAAAATTTTGTATACTCCAAATTATTAGAAAAGTATTATTTATTATTATTTCTATTAAAAGTGCTGTTTGCCTGTTCAAAACTTATCATCATAATGCAAGAGTGTTGTGGATGGTTGCCAAGGCGTTGCTATGGTATTCTGGATGGTTGCTGTGCTGTGTACTGTTTCTTTCATCGTCTTTGGCTGTCTCACGCACTGATCCTGTCGGTCACATGTTTGCGATTACTCATCTGTGGCCGGTTACCAGACTTCTACGCATCTGCAAATGCTGGCGTACACAACTTCAGCCTGTTGAACCTCATTCTCAGAACTCCACATGCCTAGCCGACACAGCCGTTAATATTCATTGCACACATACTGTATCCCAGCATGCCGCAGTCGCTAAGTGCCTCTTTGAGGAACACTGACCTCGCGGTGGAATGGGGGTTCGTGCTTAGAATAGTTATTACTGAGACCAGCGAACATAAACAGAGAAGAAAAACAAGGCAAGTGTGAGGAAACGAATGTTTATTGTGTGATTTCATGGTTGACTGAGAGAAGGCACGTGACATCAGCTTTCTGTCTGTCACAATTTGTCAGTGTTTATAACTTTTGGGTTATCTCTGGTGGTTTGGCCATTGAATATCCCTGAGAAGCAATGCAAGACGCTAAATCTGTCTCTTTTCAGGCTTTTTCATACACCATTAGTGGATAGTTCACCCAAAAATATAAATTTTGTCATACTTTACTCACTCATCCAATCTCAAATGTAATTTATTATCTTATTTAAACTGATTTTTTCCCCCCATTTCCACAGAATGAAAGATTTATTCAGAAGAAGGATTTATATGGAGAAGATGGATTCAGACTCAAATTAAAGTTATTTTCAATGGCAATTTTCCCCCAACCCAAGATTGTACATGTTAAAAAATGTGCATTGATATTTTGCACCAGATGTTATGCTAAAACGCCTTTTTTTATAATAAGTAGGCTAACACATAAATCTTCAATGTCTGGTCACAATGCTCTCCTCCATTTTATGTTGTGAACACTAAAATATACATAAACATCCCCCTAAAATAATACAAAACATGTCAATCAATTACTGTGAAACCAATGCATGAACTCGCGATTCAACAAAATGCCTTTTAAACTTTATACCGGGTCCTAAAGCAAAAAAACTTTGGAAAATAATTTCAGTGTTAAATACTCACAATAACGTCTTGAAACTCGTGAGGATGAATATCTGTATTCTTTCGGGAATGTTTGTTTCGGTCTTCAGCACCGGTTGGTTCGGCTCCGCTCGCTCTCCCGCGCATCCGCATTTGAAATCTCAATACCAACGGTTTTTCTGCCAACACAGATTTTTCACTTCGATTTAATAGATTGACTGAGCACAATTAAATATGGTCAGTGATATATATATATATATATATATATATATATATATATATATATTTTTTTTTTTTTTTTTAAGTGAATACCTTAACCAATGAATAGTACATCTTTTTGCATGGGGATAATTAATTGAAGACATTTATTGAGCCAATATGTAATTGTCAGTTTCCACAATTTTTCTAAATTATTATTATTATTATTATTATTATACAGTGCAGTGCAAAACAACATTTCTCTCACTTTGCCTGTTTTTTTGTTTTTGTTTTGTTTTTTGCTTATAATAAGGAATCAAGTTTTCCTTGATCTGAGGCAAGTTCATTGTACTACGAAAACACAGCATAACTTTCAAAACAGCCTCCTCTGTAAATTAAGACCCAAAATCTTGACTAAGTAAATAAATTTCATATTTTAATATTTAATTACACGTTATTGAAATGTGTAATTAAATATAAAAATATGACGATTCCTGAAAATAAATCACAAAATGACAGCTTTATTATTGCAAAATAGCTTTGGGTGCTTTAGTGCCATGAAATGCACTACTGTTTATAGCCATAGTGGTACCAGAGAGCTCAAATCATTTTGGCCAGAATGTTTTTAATTGTTTGATTATCTATGATGCCTTAAAGGTGCTGTATGTAAGTTTTTGACTGTACTAAAGCATAAAAATACCATAACATGTTTGCAGATATTTAGGAAACAAAGTTCATATAGTTCCTCTGAAAAACAATGCTACAGCCAGTTATTTTACTTTGTTTTGGTCTGTACGATAAGGCACGTTGGCGGAAAACACAGCGTATTGCTGCCATGGAAGCCAGCAAACAAACTGGGTCAGAGATCTCTATGAACGGAAGCACATTAAAACGTGGATAAATCAACTTGTTGTTGCATGTACTCAAACCTGCGTGAGCATCAAGTCTGAGGAGGAGGGGGGCGGGGCAAACTATACTTTGAATTTGGACTGCAGAACCCATTGCAACCACTATATGTCATTGTTACATACTGCACCTTTAAGATACGGCCTATGTATGCAGCTCTCAAAGGAACAGAACAGAACAGAACATTAGTCCTCCTTCATTTATCACTATACTAATGCCGAAGAAGCCACTGAAATCACTTCTGCCATCAGTAAAAATCGATCAAAGCTTCAATCCTTTTTTAATTGCTTGTGTGTTTGTTGACTCTTTAGGGAGCATGTCTCACCTCAGAAGCTGCATTGATTCTGAATTATAATTCAAACATGGCATTTTGCAATAACAGGTGTTTCTGTGGACACTTCAGACTCCATCTCCTCTGCATTTTGGCAGAGGGGTGATGGATAGACCCGTCTGCTACGTCCAGCGTCATTTTCCTCCCCTGCAAAACAGCATCTGCATGTTCTTTTCTCCTCATGGCCTCCATAATAAATCACAGCTAGAGCTCCAGGCTCCCTTTATTTAATTTTGCAGGAATCAACTACACCTAATCATATTATGTCCTTCTGTTGTGGCGTGATATATAAATGAGTTGGATGTAAAAGCAAAGTGTGAATTCTCAATGCCACTTACATAAGTTAACATGAATAGAAATGGCACTTTTTCCATATATAACAAGGATTCAAATTTTCTTTTGAGGTAAGAAGTCATTGTACTAGGAAAACTAGAATTTTCAAACTTCCTTCCCATTAAATTAAGATTAAGATTACTTGGCAAAAAAACAATTGAATTATACATTATACATTTTCTAACCCTCATAAATAAATAAATAATAAAATACTGGCTGGTATGTTTTGAATTATTTAATATTTTAATGAAATCCAACTCGTACCTGGTACAGTATGAACAGGAACATCAGAATTGATTGCTTCATTATTGGAAGGAATAAGCCTCAACATGTTATTAACTGAAAATCATGAAATTAACTGGCACTGGCAGCAGCCAAGACCCCTTTTTTATTAAATATTAGTATTAAATTATAGATATAAAATAGATTAACAGAGACATTCCGAAATGTTCCCACAAATCTTCCCCATCTCATGATGCAATATTACATTGCAAAAGAACACGCTGAGGTCATAAAATGTACCATTAACCACCGTACTGTTGATTTTTGCCATTTTATACCTTTGACATTGATTAAAATCAATGGCACCAGCCACAAAAGAGATCTAACAAAGTTATGATAGCACATTTGAAGCTGCACCAGCAGCAGTTCAGGACTTAATGAAGTTCAGAGAGGTTAGTTAGGACAGACGATATCGATTCAACAGCGTAAACCGCCGAAGACACAATAGTGGCTTCTGGACAACAATGTCAGTCTGTGTCTAAACCTTGGAATGTATATTCGTGGTTAAAGGTACATCCTTCCACACATTCTTTAATTCAAAGCCAACGCCGTCAAGCACAATGCCTGGAAAAAGGATATTTCAGGCCTCACGTCCTGGTCATCCGATGTCATCATGATGAGGTCGACGCTATGGAATCGACCCGACCTTCAAGAATTCCATTTAGAATCTGATTTCCTCTCGAGTAGAAAGTTAAAAGATGCTGAGAATTCTCTCAGTCAGAGACTTCACCTCTGTAAATAAACCAAACTGGTGAAGTTTGCACAATAACTCGCACAGTTGAGTGACTTTATAAAAAGATTTTAAAAAGTTGATGCATTTCTAAAATGCACAGCTCCAAATCCATCAAATAAACAGGAAAACTTGAGAGGTTCTTAACAGAAAAATTGAGCTATATGTTTAAATACAGGGAAGTGCTCTCTACCCTTTCTTTTCCTAGTATGTGAAATACCTATGGCTTATGTAACTTACCTCAACTTTGTAAAAAACAAACCAAGAATCAACACTTGGTGGACAACATAAAAATCGGACTGATGTTGCGAGATGGTTGCCAAGAAACATAAAATTCAAAACATTTCTCTGGTCTTAGAGCATCAACCCACTGAGAAATTCCTCAAACAGCCCTGCTGAACTCAACTTGCCCTCTCATTCTTCCTTGGCTACTGAAAATATTCCCAATAAAAACCTTTTCGCACCTCATAAACACTTTTATAGTGTGTACGCACTCCATACTCACTTTTGAGAAAGGTCTGCTGAACGGCCTTCGAATAAACCTAAAAATCGTTTGCTAATAATGCAAGGGATTGCGAGAAAGTGTGTAAACTTTAAATACAAGTTAAACAAATGCAAGACATTTTACAACTCAACGTCTCAGCT
Organism: Paracanthobrama guichenoti; assembly: GCA_018749465.1. Taxonomy (NCBI): domain Eukaryota; kingdom Metazoa; phylum Chordata; class Actinopteri; order Cypriniformes; family Gobionidae; genus Paracanthobrama; species Paracanthobrama guichenoti. The sequence goes on from CM031967.1 coordinate 6,166,708, forward strand.
CAGTAATGGCAAATCAAATCAGGCTGAGAACATTTGAATCAATCCACAATCAAATTAAATGCCGCACAACCGTTATTATTTCATCAGCTTGTAATTTGAAGACGATGAGATGATTTTGATAGGCTCAGATGCAAATTAGTATGTGAAATAGTGAGACGAAAGCCACAATCACAAGGAAAAACATTTGAAAGGAATTGTTCTTTAAAACAACTTATAGGAGAAAATAGTTGACAAATAACTACATAAAATAATACTTATTCTATTTCATGTATTGCCATGTATTGATGAGGCCAGTTTTTATTCCCAAGACTGAGATGACATTAATCTTTACTCCAGTGCCTTCAACGGTTGCTAAGATTGATATCGCTTAAGCTTATTACTTCAATTATGCTGTCTAGCTGGGTCTGAACAGTTTCCCATGATGCAATGCGTCAGTCACTCTGGTCATTATTTCTGCCATTACCAGACATCTAATGACATTGATAACATTTTCATAATTTTCAAACCGGCCAAATGAAAGCATTTTCGCCACAAAATTAAGTGCTCTGCCTACATTTATGCATGAACAATATGGCTTCATTTTGTCCCTCAGATCAGATGAAGCCATCATCCAGCCCATCTCATAACTAAAAGCTCACTAACACATTACGAAGACATCATGGCATCTTCTGCAGTCACAAAGATCGATTACACCAATGTAATTGTCTTTTTCGTGGCAACATTAAAGCAGCTAGGACACTTACAGTTTCTAGCCTTTCATCATTACCTCACCTAAAAAGTGCTCCTGTATTTAGGGGCCAAGCACCGAAAGTGTTATGGCACCTATTGTAATCGTAAGTGTTCCTATTTTTCTTCTTCTTCTTCTTCCACTCTGAAAATCCATGGCCGCCCATAGAACTGCTTCTGGGAGAGTCATGAAATTTGGCACACAGATAGAGGACAGTTTGACCTGTCACCATAGCAAATTTGGAGTCTCTAACTCAATCTCTCTAGCGCCACCCCTTGTCCAAATTTGCACTCACATTTATGTTAATAACTTTTGGCCTAGAAACAAAATCTTTTTTCTCTGATACTGTGGCTTAAGACGATTCGAATCAAAGACGGTCTTTGTCCGATTTTCACAAAAAATTGAACCAGATCATCTTCAGACCATGGCGACAAAAAGTTAGGAAAATTAAGTTGATTCATTGGCGTATCGTACTGAAACTCAGTATGTGTCTTCGGCACCAATGCCCTGATAGTACTCAAAATGTTTTGGGGCAGCGCCACATTGTGGCCAAAAGTTATTAATGAAATTTTCAAAAATGTTAACTTTTGATTAATTTAGCCTATTGTAATGAAACTGGTCTTAATAGATTCCTTGGGTCATGCTGAGAACATATATCGATTTTGTTGGCTGAAATTTGTGTCTGCCATTTTGATCTTCTTTAAAAAATAAATTTTTCGAACTTCTCCTAGACCACTGGACCGATTTTCACCAAAATCGAATTGTGTCATCTTCAGACCATGCCGGCAAAAGTTATGGATTTCTTGTCAATATATACAAAACTGTTTTCATATACTGCATCAACAAACTTGATGGCATGATGCCAAAATGGCTGTAACTCAAACAATGCTTTGGCATATTAAAAACCAAAACTTTTGTCACCTTACTTTAACCACACCACATCAGTTTGGTCACAGCGCCACCTATTGGTCAAAAGTGATTGTATTTGTGATTTTTCAGAAAGAAAAAAAAAAGAACAATGTTTTGGGGTTTTTTGCGAGTTTTGCAAGCGAACACAAAGTATCTTGGGGGAACGCACAAATTTTGTGAGCAAACGCGAAAGCATTGAAATTCCTCCCATCTCACATTCTTCCATCTTCATGTCCCTTTAGGGGCTCCGTAAAAATGCAATACAGAGTGGCTAATAAACTGCTTAAAACTTTTTATTTTCTAACTTGCATTACGCGGTGAGAAACCGTTGCAATCGATTCAATGCCAAACTGTCCAAATGAGTCAAACTGAATCACGAACAATTTCAGACCTTTTTGTGAACCATTTGACCGATTAGATCCAAAGAGTGATTAATTTGCGATCTGGCATTGCTAATTCTAATGCTAAACAATTGATAGAAAATTCACAATGACATAATTGCTGAAATATTGAAGAAATTTTAGAAATAATGAGAAATTTATTTCAGGTTGTTATAATCTCCAAAGTCAGACAAGGATTCATCAGTAATATTTCACAGGGCTTGGGGATGCTTACAGGCTCAAATAACATAAAATAAAAAATAAAAACTCACTAGATTTTTCATTAAATTACCATTACCAGTTATTTCGGTCTGTTTATCACACAAATTCTAAAGAGAAAAGGAATACAACAAAGTTAGGAAAAACATTTTACATTTAAACATTACTATTTAACATTTATATTTTGTATCCCAAGGCACTCGTAGCTTTTCTTAATGACCCTGCTATCATGGTAGCTCTGAGAATAAAAGATATTGCTGATGTTCATCTTCTGATATTGGATTCCAGCCTCAAATATTCAGCTGGAGGTGATTTCATTCTGGCCACAGAGAGACAAATGACACAAATTCTCCATTTTATGTGAAACCGGAGCGGCATCGTTGACATTTTCTGCGGATCCTTGGCGGACGCTTTCAAAGCGTTTTGGTTGTGTTTCAGGACACATGCTGTGGGAGGTTACAGACGTTGCGTGACAGTTTACAAGGATCTGTCATTCATTTTAAATGAGGTGAGAGATCCACATTCAGGCCACGGATCCTGGAGGCAAATAAGTTTAGGATCTTTTCTTTTGAACCCTGTGAGAAGGTGACTTTCTCTTCTCAGCTTCAACAATCTGGTCGTGGTTTACTAATGCTACAGATCATTTAAAAAGAAAGAAACCCTTATAATCTCCCCACAAATGCTCTTCTGTAATAAACATGAATGAGTCACTCTTTGTACTGAAGAAACGTGATGCTTATTAGATTAGTGGCCTGTTGATTTAGTACTTCAATATATGTGTTTTGTTTTCTTGGTGGTTTATGTGGACTAGTTAAGTTGGGCAATTTACTGTCTACTATTTAAGTTTATTCTTCTACTTCTTAGACTAAATTTCTAAATGCTACTCCTCCTAGACTTTTCAAGCTACATCCACCAAAACTCAGACTGGATCTTCAGACTGATCCGACTTACGGTTTTCCTAAAAATGATCAAAACTCTGAAAATCCCATAGACTTACAGAATGTTCAAATGAGCCATCAAACTCTTCAAACTCGAACTGAGAGGCTCATTAGTCTCAATTAGGTTGTGTTCAAACTAGGGCTGTTCGATTCCAGGTTTTTTGGAGGCGACTCAGATTCCCGACTCCCACTGTAGGAGTCTGTCTAATCGACTCCTCGACTCCATTTACTTTACATCAAAACAGGGTCAGAAATAAGACAAAATTGCAGTTGTTACACACCTAAATTATGTTCCCCGTAGCATCCCCTTATTAAAACCACACAGTTTTAGAGTGACCATCCAAATTAGTCCAATTTAGCGATGACTTGATGAGTGGCTATCAACGTTTCTACCTAGCTGTTGCCGATTACCTAATTTTACAGAGGAAAACGTCAGCTGTTGTCGAGTGATGGCGCTAAACGCACATGATCATTGTCTTAAAAGGTGAGTTAACTATGCTAAATACTAAAATATATACAATAATGTACACTTATTGATGTTTCTTCTTGATGTGAGTTTATGATTTATGGTTAGTTTAATGATTATGAACACAAGGTTAACCATGGAAAACCAAATCTATATTTATTGCATTAATATACCATCAATTAAACTAAAGCTAGCATGGAGAGATCCCATGTATAATTACAAACTAAAGTCACTGTGACTGTTTTCTATTTCTAAAGTAACCACTCAAATAAATAAATTACGTCAGTGTCCGATTTCCTCGCTTCATTTCATTCTCTCCTTGCTTATATAGTGCACTCAACTGCCATGAACTATACAGGGATTAGAGAATCAGTAAACAAGTGAGCAATTTCGGACAGAGGTACAGAGTCGACACCGAGAGTCGATTCCTGTGCTGAGACTATTCAGAGTCGAGGAATCGACTCTTTTGGAGTCGACTCCCCATCACTAGTTTTTTTTTTTTTAGATGAAAAAGTAGACAAGAGCGCTCTTTTAGTAAAAAAGTTTTAGTTGGCTTTTGACGTTCACGGGGATGAAGAATGTCGGTTCACAACGACGTTTGTGGGTGCACGACAATATAAGGGGAAGAAAACAGTATGGTGCTTACAATAATTGAAGCTCCGGTTGGATTCAAGATTCAAGATTCAAGAGTTTTATTTGTCACATACACAGTTATATACAGAATATACAACCGGCAGTGAAATGATGCATTTCTTGATGATGCATTTTAGACTTAACAAAAGTCAGTTTGAAGACCTGCTACTGCTGTTTAGTCGATCTACCTGCACCGTCTCCATTTTTCTTGTTGTTATGGAAATGAGTCAGGTCTCGCTACTCGCTTGTCATTGGTCAGCTGTCAAAAAGGCGCTTGACGTAGGGCGTTTTTGGTCAGAATCTATCTATCTATCTATCTATCTATCTATCTATCTATCTATCTATCTATCTATCTATCTATCTATCTATCTATCTATCTATCTATCTCTCTCTCTCTCTCTCTCTCTCTCTCTCTGTCTGTCTGTCTGTCTGTCTTAGCTAGCTTGCTAGCTTTTTAAACTACTAAACGAAAACTAAAAACCATTACAAACTGAAAACAATCAAACTTAAAACTTCAAACTTTATGGCTAGGTTTTTTCAAGCCAACTTAAAAGTTGGTCTTGTCAAACTTTACTATCTTACCATTTGATACGTGATCTCAGTTAGCAGGCCTGGTTTAATTTTTACTAATTGACTTTCAGAAAAGTAGTCAACGAATAGCCAACACGTTTAGCGTTAGCTCTCTCACATGTTTAGCATTAGCTAGGAGAGAGTAAGAGTAGGCTATACTGTTAAAAAAAACCACCTCTTGTCAGAATATGAAAAAGATTCCATTATATGTGCTTGAGCAATATTTTATTACTTAGGGTAAACATGCCATGTCATACTTACAAATATATATGTACATGCCAGCATTAATGACACACACAATCACTGAGCATGACCGTATCATGTATTTGTAGAGCAGATTGAGAGCTTGAGATGAAGGTCTTTGCAGTTTACGCTCTCCTCTAGCGCCATCTTCTGGCAGACAACCTGAAGAACTCACGATCTTCACAGTTGTTTGTAAAAGGACACATCAAGACTTAATTTGTACATCAACATCAGCAACAGTTCATCATACTGTTTGAGTTTCTTTCTTCTGCAAAACTCAATCAATGCCACAGTAAAAATATCAGCATGGGAGTGAATAAATAATGACTGTAACTGAATTTTTTGTGAGAACTAGCACTTCAAAAATCACATCCATCTTCAATAACGTTATTAAATTTAAAAAATAAATCCATAAAATCATAATAAAACAGTTATTTCCTTAGTGTGCTTTTAATAACATGGTCTATCAGCTGTTTCTTCGTCACGTGTTTCTCAGGTTCTTGAGCTCCAGCTCCAGTTGTCGGATTCTCTCGTCTTTTTCTCCAAGTTCATCTTTGAGTTTCCTCAGCTCGTCCTGCTGCCTGTAGACCATCTTCAGCAGCTGTAAAACACACAAGTGATCTCTGGAATATCTCATTGTCCCCTCAAAGACATCAAAAGCCTAATTGGAGTTCACAGGTGTTTCTTCCTGGGGGAAAACACCCCAGTGTTCTCATATTGGGCTACATGTTCTGCATTGAGATCACACACAGACAGACTCGCACACACACAAACACAGACACTCACACACTTATAAGCATGATTTATAAGCATTTATACATGAACACTCACAGACACACTCAAACACACGCACACACTTTCACACACACTCACACACATTCACACACTCTCACACATACACTCAAACACACTCACTCTAACACACACGCGCACACTCACACTCTCACACATGCACACACACACAATACAAAAAAGTGCATCGAAAGCTTAAATTTCTTTGTTGAAAATATGTGATTTATGATGGCTCAATCAGTATCTGTTTCGTAAGAAACACAAACCCAGCACAGGTTTGAGCTGAAGACCCCAAAATACTCACAAAAAGACTTTCATTCTCAATAATGTTTTTGATCTAGCTACATAAGCACATAGAAGTAAACTCACATGTATGTCATGTTTGAATATCAGTTACAGTTTTTGTATAATACATTATCTTCATTAATGAAGGCCTCATGAGATGTGCCTATTTACTTGGTTACATGAAAAATACACAAAACAAAAGTTAACTTTTATGGCTTCAATATCACAGTTTCCACAGAACTCTGTAACCGTTTCCAACATTTTTCATAACATATTTCAGAATTCATACTGTATTTTTGATTAAATAAATGCAGCCTTGGTGAGCAGAATTTATTCATTAATTATTCCAAACTAGTTCTTCTCGTTCCTCCTCCTTTATACTTGCATCATATTACTTTAGTAAAATGGGTTGTTTTCTAAAGTAAACACACACACACACACACACACACCTCTTTGTCTGTGTTTGGAGAAATGTTCTCCAGCAAGTCGATGCCCTTCACTGTCCGTCTGTCCCGTTTCGATGCTCTGAGACCTGCTGGATTTGGACGTTTATATGCTTCTTTAAGAGAAATCAGCATTGGCCCTGTACAAACACACACACACACACACACACACACACACACACACACACACACACACACACACACACACACACACACATCTGTGAATTAATGCATTCAGATCATGTTTATTAATGCATTTATTCCCTGATATATATGAAAATGAAGACGTCACCTCTGTCAATCCCACTGAGCCACTCGGCAGCCGACAGGGCCGATTCTGTGCCCGCCGTCATGGGAAAAAGATCCTCCTGGAACAACTCCGACTGCACCAGACACGGATGATCATTAAACATTACAGAAGGGAAAGGCATCTGTTACTCACACAAATCATTATATGACTTCAGAAGAATTAAAATAAAATTAACTCTTTCTCATTTCATCTGGTCTTTAAAGCTGAAAGGTAAAACTTGGCTTCTCTCACCCTGCGTGGGACGATCATGGAAATGGGCTCCACCAGATTTTTCAGAGTCACCAGTTTATAAAACCTGAAGATCTCGCACTCACCTACATCAACGCCGCGTTTGGGCATCAAACCTGCGTGCAGACATCACCGATCACACACGTTAACATCCTGTCCTTAACTTATCACCTCCACCTTTATTTTATCAGAAATAATGGGATAAAAGCTTATAGTTCGGATATAAACACTGATGTCAATGGTAGCGATCAAAATAGAGTAAATCTTCTTTTAAGAGTAACTTGGATCTTCAAATAACGAGTGTATCAATTACATTGTTACACCAGTAAGTGGTGACAATTAAGAGAGTGTTAAAAAATGTATTTGTCATTGACTCATTCATTCAAGAGATTCGTTCAAAAACACAGATTCATCCAGTAATGAAACAAGTGACGTCTTTATGAGTGAATCATTGAATCATTCATTCAAGAGATTTGTTCAAAAACGCTGATTCATCCAGTAATGAAACAAGTGAAGTCTTTATGAGTGAGTCATTGAATCATTCATTCAAAAACGCTGATTCATCCAGTAATGAAACAAGTGAAGTCTTTATGAGTGAGTCATTGAATCATTCATTAAAGAGATTTGTTCAAAAACGCTGATTCATCCAGTAATGAACCAAGTGAAGTCTTTATGAGTGAGTCATTGAATCATTCATTCAAAAACACTGATTCATCCAGTAATGAAGCAAGTGAAGTCTTTATGAGTGAGTCATTGAATCATTCATTAAAGAGATTTGTTCAAAAACGCAGATTCATCCAGTAATGAAGCAAGTGAAGTCTTTATGAGTGAGTCATTGAATCATTCATTCAAGAGATTTGTTCAAAACACTGATTCATCCAGTAATGAAACAAGTGACGTCTTTATGAGTGAATCATTAAATAATCGATTTAAGAGACTCATTCAAAAACACTGATTCATCCAGTAATGAAACAAGTGAATTCTTTATGAGTGAGTCATTGAATCATTCATTCAAGAAATTCATTCAAAAACACTGGTTCATCCAGTAATGAAACAAGTGAAGTATTTATGAGTGAGTCATTGAATCATTCATTCAACCAGTTTTTTTAAAATAATTCATTCAGATTAATTAAACATTTTAACATAGATTGCAGCAATTAATATTTTGTCAGAAAAATACATTATTTTGTTTAGTTCAGAATTTCAGACATTCTCAGTGTATCCAGAGTCGCGCCGCTCTATGACCCTCCTGTCATGTGTTTGGTGATGCAGTAACTCACCCAGACCCTTCTGAGGAGCCGGAGACCTGAACTCCATCAGCAGCTGCAGGAAGGGCTTCTCAGGACTGACCTCATAATACCGGATGTTTCCGTCACCCTGTGGACGCGAGATGATCTCGACAGTAAGATTGCACATGCAGTTCTGCACATGTTCGCTTATAGTTTCTTTGCAAGTGTAAATAGTTGTTAGATGCTATTTATACTTGCAAATACTGTTTTTTTTTTTTTTTAAATGGAGGATCGCTCACCTTCCCGGCCAGATAGACTATGTGTGTGTCGGGATCATAGAACGGGAAGAGGACGCCCGACAGCCCATCGATCTCTTCCTCCATGACGGGTGCAGACATGTCCTCCTACATATTTAAACTAATGTCCAGATTAATTTGTTGACTTGTTCTAGTCGGCCTAGTGACATTAAACTGTTTAGACCCTACCTGATCCCATAATGCAATCTGTCTGGTGTTCCACCTGGACACGCCCGTGGTGAGGACACGCTTCAGATTACCCAGAAACACCACGCGGTTCACTCTGATGTTTTTACAGTCTGCTTCCTGTTTGGATGTACAAATGATATATAACTAAAGAAACAGGCTCAGATAAAATATAATGTACAGTTCAGATATAAATCTAAAAATAAATCTAATTAATATAATAATTAATATCATTTTTGTGCTCTTAAAAAGAACAAAAATAAACGTTACATTTTATGGCAAATTAATTTAGAATAATTTAAATAATTGGAAAACATTATCAATCTTTATAAAAACATTTCAATATTAAATAAACAAATTAAATTATAAAATAAAATAATAAAAATATATATTTTGTCAAATAAAAATAAATATATATAAAATAAATATAAAATAGAATTGTAATATTTATTTTTGATAAAATATATGTAATTAAATAAACCAATTAAATTATAAAATAAAATTATAAAAATAATAATATTAAAACATTTTGTAAAATTATAAATAAATGTATATAAAATAAATATAAAATAGAATTGTTCTTTTAATTTGATGAAAAATATGCATATTTTTATTTATTATAAATAAATATAAATTATATATATATATATATATATATATATATATATATATATATATATATATATATAATAATTCAGTGACACCAACGCAGAAAAATGCAAACATAACATTTATTTGAATTAAATATTTTTAATTAAACAAACATTTTAAACACTATATTGTGTTTAAAATGTGTTTAATTAAATATATTTAATTCAAATAAATGTTATTTGAATTAAATATAGTACAGTTAAAATATAAATTTAAAAATACAGTGACACCAAACTGGAATAATACAAAGATAACATTTATTGGCTGATATGTGACGTCTGCACTGACCTGAAGAACTTTCCCTGAACGTGGATCAATAATCCTCAGTTTTTTATCCTTACAGCTGGTGGCCAGTAAACTTCCATCAGTGTTGAAGGACATACAGAGGACGACGTCTGGATGGCTGTCAATCATCTTCACAGCCACACCCTCTTCCAGATTCCAAATCAGAATCTGTTCCGTAAACAACAAAATATCACCATTGTTCTGTCATCCAGGTCTCAGTGGGTTAGTTCTGGTTGTCTTGGTTACCTTGCAGTCGTATCCGGCGCTGAAAAGGATGCCGCTGCAGGTGGGATGCCACTCAATAAGCCCTGCCCTCCGGCTGTGGCCAATCAAGATCATCAGAGCTTCTGTCATGTTCCTCCTCAGACCGCCGTCAGGAATCTGCCAGATTCTCACCTGGGAAGTTTTATTTTAATATTATTTAGATACTATTATATGTATCTCTGGTCAGGCTGCATTGTCAACACCTGTGGTGAACATCAGTTAGGATGGCATTCCAGAGACTAGTTTGGTGTGGAAGGAAGCCACACTGTGATTGGACCCTTGGTGAATGTTCAACAACATCAGATAAGATGACAAGACAACTGCCAGACACCTCTTACAGGGCAGGAAGGGAGAACTTCTGCACCCACCACCACCAAGGAGAGGACTTCTCATTGGTCTAAAAGTTGACTTTAACCACCAAACTCATTCCTAAGGTTTAGGCAAGAGCTGCCATAAAAATTCCTTCAGGACCTCCTGGATGCAGCAGCAAAAGAGAGGCCACAGAGATCCATCTAAATCCATTCATACCCATGTTTGGAGGCCTTACATTTATATAAACTGCAACTCATCCACTTCGTCTTTATACAAAGCACAGTTTATGTTAATGGTCATTGACTGTTAACACAACAGTTCACGGGACAGATCCATTAACAGATAAACGAATGTGTGGATGATGACTTAACCGTTTCTTATCATGTTTGGTCTCTATCTTTTCCATATGATGCCTTTTACATTTTAAAAGAGACACTAACAGACACACCACGTCCTGAGCTTCTGACCTGATGAGGAAAGAGGCTCCAAGACAGTTGAGGTTAAGCTTTTCCGAGCAAAACCTTTTATATTGCTTTCAGCTGCACTCAAGCTGCAAACGGGCTCTCTCATTGAGAGATCTTATCTAAACCCTTACGACTCCTCCAGCAGCACAGCCCAGTCCACCAAGGACCTCTGCATCGGCACACATTACCTGTCCCACACGGCTCCTCAGTGACACAGCCAGTCTGCAATGGACCCTGTGAAGATTCGACTGACCCAGCTGCCTGGTCCATGTTTTAAGGACCCCCTTTGGCGCAACCAAAGTTCCGCATCCTCCAGCCCAGCGTCGCAACGACTACTGGATCGCAACTCTGCGCTCTTTCCACTGCACGCTACCTGCATAACCAGTGGAAGACGTCTCTACTGCCGGACCAATCACCCGACTGTGTGGAACGTAAATATAAACTTACCAAACCTCTTTCTAGAGACTTTGGCATTAGTTTATACGTGCAGCATATGTTTTTCTGACCTGTTTAGATAACAGTTACCTGAGGTCAGCTTGTCACAAATAATAGGTTTATTATTTGTTTAATGATAAATAAGCATTTATTTATGACCATTTGCCAGAACTATTAGGTGGTTTCCATAAGAAGCATCCCCATACAATTCTCTTCCATTGCTACATTCTGTTCAGCAGCACTGCATTTATCCATTCTGTATTTGCATCATTTATTGGTTCTATTGTTTCATTCATTACTTTTCTTTTTGGTTATTAGTTTACTATCCTTTAGAAGTGCATATTCGTTACTAGCATTATTACTCGTTGAAGTATTTACTCTTGCATATCTATTGTTATTAAATTTCATTCATTTTATTGCACTGTGTCTTCATTGTGTTGATAATCAAAGACTCTACTAGTTGTCCAGACTCGCAAATCCTTCAGATAAATCAGCTGACCCAACTCCCTCTAGGTTACATTCATTCTGAATTACTGAACAGCTCTTTTGGGAGTGTTCTTATATTGTTAAGGTAGTATTCTTAGCTCGTGCTCCGCATCAAAGGGGTCATCTGACGCACTCATAACCACACCTTAAGTGACACGTGATCTAAAACTAAACTACATCATCTGTGAACTGAGTTAAAATCACTACACACCGATCAGGCATAACATTATGACCTGACTGGTCTGCACTGTTCATTCTGACACCTTTCAATCAAAACCAGCATTAACTTCTTGAACGATTTGAGATCCAGTAGCTCGTCTGTTTGATCGGACCACACGGGCCAGCCTTTGCTCCCCACGTGCATCAATGAGCCTTGGCCCGCCCATGACCCTGTCTCCGGTTCACCACTGTTCCTTCCTTGGAGCACTTTTGATAGATCCTGACCACTGCAGACCGGGAACACCCCACAAGAGCTGCAGTTTTGGAGATGCTCTGACCCAGTCGTCTAGCCATCATAATTTGGCCCTTGTCTAACTCGCTCAAATCCTTACACTTGCCCATTTTTCCTGCTTCTAACACATCAACTTTGAGGACAAAATGTTCACTTGCTGCCTAATATATCCCACCCACTAACAGGAGCCGTGATGAAGAGATAATCAGTGTTACTCATTTCACCTGTCAGTGCTCATAATGTTATGCCTGATAGGTTTATATCATCATGGTTAACCGGTTATTTCTCACCGTACAATCCTCCGAGCTGGAAGCGATGATGTTGTCCATGAACGGACTCCATTTGATGTCCATCACGCCGCCCTGGTGGCCACAAACCTTTGGGTGATGAGGGTCTATTCGCCCTGGCTGAGAGAGAATGACCTCATATTTAGACCGGGGCAAGTTGTCACAAGGGACAAAGTGGTTTTGTAAGTTGGTAACATCTAGTGAAGCCTAGCTGGCTAAAATTAAAATATTGTTATGAAATTTATCCTCCAAATTCAATTAATTTTTATCTGTTGGGTAAAAAGTGAACATTAAACTGACATGCATTAAGACGAGAGTCACACTATAACAGTTGCGACATGTTGTCACATGCGTTTTAATTGCTATAAATTTAGACATTATAATTATTTACTTATGATATTTCATGTTTACAAACAAAGAATACTTCTCAAATAAGTGTCAATATACAGCAGGATCCTATTGTGACAACTTACCCCATATAGCTCTGCTATGTGTTGACTAAACTGTATCTTCTTTACAGTACAATAATCATCCAATAAACTGTTTATAGATTCTCTGTATTTAAATATATACCCACTACACTAAAAGTGTAACAGCTTTCCTCAATTTTATTTCCATATGTAAATACATACAAGTCTAAATTTAAATTCTCTTGGCTGCAGTTCTTATTTCTACCAGAATGTGGTGCTACAAACAAACTATCCATTGCAGTTCCACAGAAATCTGAGCAGCCTCATTACCCAAAATAAAAACATCTAATTCACTACACCCTCTTTAGTTCCATAAAACACATTTATGATGTGATTTTAATTCAGTAGAGTTTGTGCACGCTTGAGGACTGAACTAACTAGTATCAGAACTCTAACAGAGGGCTGATTGTGCATCTGTACCAGTCACACGTGTCTCCATCTCTCACTACCAGCCTGACATTTATATCAATACATCCTCCAAACACTGAACACACACGCTTATTGACTGCTACAGTCTCTAGTGGCATTTGTAAGTGAAGCATAATCATACTGTGCATACTAAAACTAACTAGTTTAACCCAACCAAGTGTAGCCTAATCATACTGTGCATGCTAAAACTAACTAGTTTAACCAACCAAGTGAAGCATAATAATACTGTGCATACTAAAACTAACTAGTTTAACCCAACAAAGTAAAGCATAATCATACTGTGCATACTAAAACTAACTAGTTTAACCAACCAAGTGAAGCATAATCATACTGTGCATACTAAAAATAACTAGTTTAACCCAACAAAGTAAAGCATAATCATACTATGCATACTAAAGATAAGTAGTTTAACCCAACAAAGTATAATCATACTGTGCATACTAAAGCTAACTAGTTTAACCAACCAAGTGAAGCATAATCATACTGTGCATACTAAAACTAACTAGTTTAACCAAGTGAAGCATAATCATACTGTGCATACTAAAACTAACAAGTTTAACCAACCAAGTGAAGCATAATCATACTGTGCATACTAAAAACTAACTAGTTTAACCAAGTGAAGCATAATCATACTGTGCATACTAAAACTAACAAATTTAACCAACCAAGTGAAGCATAATCATACTGTGCATACTAAAACTAACTAGTTTAACCAAAAAAAGTAAAGCATAATCATACTGTGCATACTAAAGCTAACTAGTTTAACCAACCAAGTGAAGCATAATCATACTGTGCATACTAAAACTAACTAGTTTAACCAACCAAGTGAAGCATAATCATACTGTGCATACTAAAGCTAACTAGTTTAACCCACAAAGTAAAGCATAATCATACTGTGCATACTAAAACTAACTAGTTTAACCCAACAAAGTAAAGCATAATCATGCTGTGCATACTAAAGCTAACTAGTTTAACCCAACAAAGTAAAGCATAATCATGCTGTGCATACTAAAACTAACTAGTTTAACCCAACAAAGTAAAGCATAATCATGCTGTGCATACTAAAGCTAACTAGTTTAACCCAACAAAGTAAAGCATAATCATACTGTGCATACTAAAACTAACTAGTTTAACCCAACAAAGTAAAGCATAATCATACTGTGCATACTAAAGCTAACTAGTTTAACCAACCAAGTGAAGCATAATCATACTGTGCATACTAAAGCTAACTAGTTTAACCAACCAAGTGAAGCATAATCATGCTGTGCATACTAAAGCTAACTAGTTTAACCAACCAAGTGAAGCATAATCATACTGTGCATACTAAAACGAACTAGTTTAACCCAACAAAGTATAATCATACTGTGCATACTAAAGCTAACTAGTTTAACCCAACAAAGTATAATCATACTGTGCATACTAAAACTAACTAGTTTAACCAACCAAGTGAAGCATAATCATACTGTGCATACTAAAGCTAACTAGTTTAACCAACCAAGTGAAGCATAATCATACTGTGCATACTAAAACTAACTAGTTTAACCAACAAAGTAAAGCATAATCATACTGTGCATACTAAAGCTAACTAGTTTAACCCAACAAAGTATAATCATACTGTGCATACTAAAACTAACTAGTTTAACCAACCAAGTGAAGCATAATCATACTGTGCACACTAAAACTAACAAGTTTAACCCAACAAAGTAAAGCATAATCATACTGTGCATACTAAAACTAACTAGTTTAACCAACCAAGTGAAGCATAATCATACTGTGCATACTAAAGCTAACTAGTTTAACCCAACAAAGTAAAGCATAATCATACTGTGCATACTAAAACTAACTAGTTTAACCAACCAAGTGAAGCATAATCATACTGTGCATACTAAAACTAACTAGTTTAACCAAACAAAGTAAAGCATAATCATACTGTGCATACTAAAGCTAACTAGTTTAACCCAACAAATTAAAGCATAATCATACTGTGCACACTAAAACTAACTACTTTAACCCAACCAAGTAAAGCATAATCATACTGTGCATACTAAAACTAACTAGTTTAACCCAACAAAGTAAAGCATAATCATACTGTGCACACTAAAACTAGTTTAATCAACCAAGTGAAGCATAATCATACTGTGCACACTAAAACTAGTTTAATCAACCAAGTGAAGCATAATCATACTATGCATACTAAAACTAGTTTAACCCAACAAAGTAAAGCATAATCATACAACTAGGTGAAGAAAGGTTAAACTAGTTATAGTATGCACAGCTTCAGGTGATCGATCAGTTCAGTTAACTCTACCTTATGAAGTGGGATAACGAGGAAAGCTCCTCCTCCTGCGCTCTCGGTGACCACGGCGAGGAATTTGGGGTTAACAGCACAGAAGTGGTTGTCATGGACGCTGTGGGTGATGGGAATTCCCTCGTAACACTGCTCCCTGCTTCCCGCCTTTCCGTAAACATGCCGGAACTTTGAGCTTCTGTACGTGGAGTGCCACGACATCTACAGAAGATGGACAGAAATCACCGGTTTCCAGAGCAAGCACTCATCAGACTAGAGACACAGACTAAACAAGCAGTGTTAATAATGTTTCACCGGGTTATGCTCTTATACTGGATTATCAGCAGATTCAGTTTCCCCCCATTCATACAATCTATTTATAGTGACACACTTTTCACATTGATTAATCTGAGAATCATTATGAACCCATGAAGAGCAATCAGGTTAAGAGTTCTCTCAGGTTTCTGTTTCGTGACTGTGAGGTTTATAACACGATGCAGAGTTTGACAGCAGCCGCATCCCACATGTTCAAACGTCACCAATCACACAGAGAGCGAGAACATGACCTATTTTTCCTCTCTCCGATCTAGCGGGTGACGTTGTGTTTGCGCGGACGGCCGAGATTGTGTAACTCGATTTAATGAGTTAGAGGATTTGCAGAAGAAAGATGTGCCACACATAATCTTCTTCAGCCTTTTGCACCATATATAATGGATGAAAAGACTCGCAGAATGAATGTTTCTCACCTGTTTTATATAGGTCAAAAAATGCTTTGACAACTATGAACAATAGTCACTAAAAGTATTACATGCATGTTAAAATGCAAAATGTTCTGAAGTGACTGAAAGCACTCTTGCGTGATCCTCTCATCCTGTGGTTTGTGTTTTAGCGAGTTGCATTTCATTGTTTGCTATTGTTTCAGCTCAATTCCTGCTTTGCCCCCATGCGTTTCCTTCTTTTGCTCTCAAACACACACGCACTCAGACTCGAACCCAAATCTTCAGGGATTCAAACACAATGGGGATCCATCCGCAGCCTCTGCTCAAGACCGGAAGTGAATTATATTAATATCTTCATATAAAGACAACATGAGCACCGCTGAATGCACAACCATCGCAGTTTAACACGCGCATGTGATTGTGAAACTAGAGCTCTAGAAATGAAGAAAGGTAAGGGTGTGTGTTTCCTGCAAGATTCCCACACAATCCCTGTTGCTTGTTTTTATTGGATAATATTTTTTTTTAAAGATACACTGCAAAAAAGAAAAGGGCAAAACACTTTTTAATCAGTATTTTTCTTTCATTTACTAGTAAAATGTCTTTAAAACAAGATGCATTTTATTTTACAAAATATTAAGAATTTAATTGAGTTTTTTTCAGTAATTGCTTTAACTTGTTTTAAGCATTAATATAACACTATTTATCGAGTTATATGCTTAAAACAAGAAAAAGGTTACACACTATAAAAAAATATTGTTGGTTTAACTTAAATTAAGTTACCTGACTTAAAATATTGAGTTCATTGAAATTAAAGTTAAGTTTATTGAAATTGAGTTAATACAATGAAGGAGATTGATTTAATCAACAGAAACTCGTAATATTATGTTATTTGAACCACATTAATTATCTAAGATGATTTGACAAAATAACATTTTTACAGTGCATTTTTTCAACAAAACAAGACAAAAATAAGATTTTGCTTTGCATCCAACAAAATAATCAAAGTCAAATATTTGAAGCTTTCATCAATAATTATTTCTTAAAATTGTTGCCAATTTGCCAATATAAATAAGGATTTAATAGGTGATATTGTGCAGTGCATTTATATATATATATATATATATATATATATATATATATATATATATATATATATATATATTTTTTTTTTTTACATAAGTTTTACATTTAATGAAAGACTTATATATATATATATATATATATATATATATATATATATATATATATATATATATATATATATATATTTCTATCCCCCTACACTACCTCTACCCCTAAACCTACCCATCACACACACACACACACACACACACACACACACACACACACACACACACACACACACACACACACACACACACACACACACACACACACACACACACTACCCCTAAACCTACCCATCACAGGAAACTGCACATTTTTACTTTCTCCCAAAAAAACTCATTCTGTATGATTTATAAGCCTTTTGAAAAATGGGGACATGGGTAATGTCCTCATAAGTCACCCTCTCCTTGTAATACCTGTGTCATACCCATGTCATTATACACATTTGTGTCCTGATGTGTCACAAAAACACAGTTTATATCCAGCATCTTCATTCAAACGCTTACCTTAACTTTGGTCATGAAGTTTTGCTCCTTTGGAGCACCAAATGATCCCAGAATGCTCTTCTGCTGCTGATCTGATGAAGGGAAGCTACAGGAGGAAGTCAGAGAGACAGAAAGAGTAAACGACACACATCTGCTGCTGCTGTTGAGTCTGTGATTGGAACACAAACACATGCTGGAAACACGACTCCTCCCTCCTGCTCTCGCTCTCTCTCTCTCTCTCTCTCTCTCTCTCTCTCTCTCTCTCTCTCTCTCTCTCTCTCTCTCTCTCTCTCTCTCTCTCTGTGGTGATTATATAACACATGCTGTGTCTGACTGTCAGGCTGAAATCAGCTCTGATCCCTCTTTAACATGTGCCGAATAAATCTGCCTGTTCAGTTCACAGGTGAATCTCACAAAGAGATTTATTCTAAAGTCAAAATGTTTGCATATTCATGACACTGCAATGTAAAATAAAGTTAAATATGAAATATGACTCTAAACATTGATTTAAGAAGTCTGTAAAACTGAACTGATCCTGAAAGTCCTGCGCATAAAGGCCACATGTTGTGTAGTACGATAGAACTAGATGAGTAGAGTTAGTTGGGACAAACTTTGATGTTGTCTTAACAAAGCCATATGAAAGTTTTTTATAAGACTTGAATTTAGTGAAGTGGTTTTAGCACATTGTTAACATTATTTAATTTACATTTATGCTTTTGGTAGACACTTTTATCCAAAGCGACTTACATTGTAATGAAAGGTACACATTTTTACATTTTTGGTCAGTTCTTGCTTTCCCTGGGAATCGAACCCATGACCTCGGCGTTGCTAATGCCACGCTCCTATTGCTTGAGCTACAGGAGAGCTTAATGTTGCTAGCATTATTTAACATTTCGTCGACATGTATTATCATGTTATTAACATGAATTTGAATGTTGTTAGCATTCTTTAACATGATTCTAGCATGTTTTAACACTGCTAGCATGAATTAACATGTTGTTATAATGTTTGCTAATCTGATTTAACACTTTGTTAGCATGAATTAGCATATTGTTAACATGAATTAGCATACATGAAAAAATACTTTACTACAGTATTATAGTAAAATGACTAGTAAATACTATAGTGTTTTTTGAACCACACTATAGTAAAGGTATACAGTAAATTGTAGTATATTATTTATTACACTTTGTTAATTTATACTATAGCATACTATAGTATTAACTATAGTCGATTGTTAAACTATAGGAAATACTGAGATATACTACAATTTACTATATAGTATGGTTCAAAAACACTAGTATTTACTAGAGTAATTTTACTATAATACTATAGTATTTTTCATGTGGGGTTAACATGAATTAACATGATGTTAGCATGAATTAGCATGCTGTTAATGTGAATTAGCATGTTGTTAGCATGTTGCTAACATGATTTAACACTTTGCTAGCATGAATTGGCATGTTTTTAACATGATTTAACACGCTGGGGTTGTTCATATTTGACCCAAACATGGGTTGAAACAAACTCGTTTTTTTTGTACTCGTACTATTTTTAACATATCTTTCTATGGCAAAACTAGTAAGAGTATGCTAGTATTCAGCAGCTGTTATTTTAGTGATAATATTATCAGAGTGTCTATTTACACCAAGTGCAAATAGCGTGCCTTGTTGGCAAGTGCTATTCGCACTAGCTCCGCCTATCAATACCTGGTTGTGCCAAACAACATTTTTAAAAAACACTTTTAACTCAATGTCTTCAGTGGTGCAATCACTAAAGTGTATGGCTAATGGATCAATGTTTTGACGAGATCAACGCAGGTTCGAAACCGCCTTTTGCAGAGCTCGCTCTTCTCTTTTCTCATCACATATCACATCGGAAAGGCATTTACTTTCAATAAAAATTAAGAAAATGTTCTACATGTGGAAATAATGTGCCAAACTAAATGTTTAATAATAATAATAAAAGCATTTATTGGGTAGGGGTAGGGGTAGGTGTAGGGAGGGCTTTTATTGTCCCTATAAGGCGGCATCCATTTAATAATTTTAATAAATATAATAATTTACACTCTGTTATTATTGCATCCTGTTAATGTACAACCACACTGAGGTGCAAATAGTATGTATCTGTCAAAATAAAGTATATATTACTTTATATATATGTAATTACTATTTACACATATTGCAAAAGAACTGCTACTTTTATATGGTATAAATAGAATATATCGCCATTTTCACAAATATAATAATAGCATAATAGCATCTACAGCTATTTGCATAGTGTAAATATCATCTATCGCTAAGAAAATTTTATTTTCACAGAGTGTAAATAGAATCTAGTTGCTATTAACACAGTGTAAACATCATCTATTGCTATTTGCACTTAGTGTAAATAGCCTCTGCCTAATATTATAGTTTTCACTAATATCTTAATTTAATTATTACGTTTAGTTAAAATTTTAGTTTAAATTTTTGGTATTTTTAAAAAAACAAATGATGAAGTTTTGATTAATATTTAGTTCAGTTTCAGGTTTAGAACATCAAAATAAAACTTTAATTTAATTTTTATTTTATTTCAGTTAACATTTATTTAACTTCGAGCTACTTTTTAAAATGATTTTATGTTTTATTGTAGTTTCAGTTAGCTATAATAACCCTGGGCACTAAAATGGAATGTATTTGGAGAATAAAAATGTGTGTTTTGGAATTTTGGGAGAATAAAGGAGACCGGGGCTAGTTGTCAAAAATTGCATAATTACATAAATCTTCAGGAGTGTTACTGTTACTTTGCTGATGGAAATTCTTAAATCAAAAATTAAAATCCTGTCACAGATCAGCCAGACTCTCTCACCTCCTTCACGCAGCGATCACAATCACCCGCACCTGCCTCCAATCACCTCATCACCACTCACCATAAAACACTGGCACTCACCCTCAGTCAGCGTCTGGCCTCGAACTAGGAAAGACCCACTTACCTGTTCTCCATGTATCTTCCTGAGTGATTGCTAGACTCCTTACTACACTTACCAAAGTGCTGGTTTCCTTCCCGTTGTCAAAGACTCCAGCCACTGGCTTTTCCAGTTCTCCGGTGTTCGTCCTTCAGCCGTAAGACTGTCTCTACTCTCCACTCTCCTCTAATTCATCTTGCTCTGCCCTGTGGTCCAAATAAAGTCCTCTCGTGTTCAGTATTAACCTTGTCCAATGTGTGTATCCTGACAGTATACAGTAAAAAAAAGTTTTTTTGTTTTTTTTTTAACCCAACCGTTGGGTTACTCATTGGGTTATTTTTCCAAAAATGTTGGGTTATTTTTAAACCCAACATTTAATTGTGTGTGTGTGTGTGTGTTTTTTTTTCCTCAGCCCAGCACACTTCCTCACACACTTATTATCACAAGCATTTTTCTTTCAGTATCACACAAAACAATCAACACATTCATTTTCACTCTCACATATCCAGCGTGAAAAGCCTGAAAGATTTGTGTTCTAATATTAATTTGGCTCTTTTGAGTCTTTAGTTTTAAACTCAAGTGTTTCATAAAGTGAAGCTGTTGAAACTGGGTTTTAAACCACTCCACTTTGGTGAATTTATTTCTCTATATGAAAATTAAAGTGAATGCCATCATTATCTCAGCTGTATCACTGTAAACATATTTAAAAGAGCAAAGGATTTTACTGCAGTAGATTCAGCTGTGGGAACTTTCAGATTTCAATTGGCTTCAGAAATCATTTCCCAGAGGACAGACGTACACCATCACACGACTAAACCAATGATTTACCCCATCTCACTGTCAGAGGGATTTCTATTTCTGAGAAACAATAACTTCTGAGAAACCTGGATAAAATGAGCTCCATTCAGATCTATTTAAAACAGATTGCTGATGCGTTTGACTGGAACAGTTTTGTAACTACTGACTGTCTGGATACAAGCTAGTTCAACAAATATTACTACGATGGAAAAATAGCTTACAAATGAAATGAAATATATATATAGTGCTATTATTACTTAAAAAAGGAGATATACACTGATCAGGCATAACATTATGACCGGTGAAGTGAATAACATTGATTATCACGGCTCCTGTTAGTGGGTGGGATATATTAGGCAGCAAGTGAACATTTTGTCCTCAAAGTTGATGTGTTAGAAGCAGGAAAAATGGGCAAGCGTAAGGATTTGAGCGAGTTTGACAAGGGCAAATTGTGATGGCTAGACGACTGGGTCGGAGCATCTCCAAAACTGCAGCTCTTGTGGGGTGTTCCCGGTCTGCAGTGGTCAGTATCTATCAAAAGTGCTCCAAGGAAGGAACAGTGGTGAACTGGAGACAGGGTCATGGGTGGCCAAGGCTCATTGATGCACGTGGGGAGCAAAGGCTGGCCCATGTGGTCCGATCAAACAGACGAGCTACTGGAGCTCAAATTGCTCAAGAAGTTAATGCTGGTTCTGATAGAAAGGTGTCAGAATACACAGCCTCAGCATAGCCTCAGACCAGTCAGGGTGCCCATGCTGACCCCTGTCCACCACCGAAAGCTCCAACAGTGGCACGTGAGCATCAGAACTGGACCACGGAGCAATGGAAGAAGGTGGCCTAGTCTGATGAATCACGTTTTCTTTTACATCACGTGGATGGCCGGGTGCGTGTGCGTCTCTTACCTGGGGAACACATGGCACCAGGATGCACTATGGGAAGAAGACAAGCGAAAAGACAAGTGAAAGGGGGACCAACACAATATTAGGACGGTTTAAAAAATAGTTGAATCTTGTATAACATAAAAAAAGTTGAAAATTGTTAAAGTCAGTTTCAGCCTAATTTAAATTAAAAATTACTTAAACATCCAAGTTGATTGTACTTAACAAATTTAAGGCTGCAACCTTTTTTTTTTACATTTGTTTTATTTACATTGTAAAAATTCTATGATAAATAAGTTATGACAAAATCTATATATATATATATATTTTTTGCTTTAACTCATCAAAAGTTTGAATCATTTATGATTCAAAAATCATAATTTTTTAAGTCCTTTTAATGTAATTTAAGTTGAAATTACTTAAAATCCAAGTTGATTGCATATTTTCTTATATATATATATATATATATATATATATATATATATATATATATATATATATATGTATGTATATATATATATATATATATATATATATATATGTATATATATAACCTTTCTATAGGTAAAAGACCACCTCTGCAGAAGATCAATGCCTACTTCATCATTGCAACTTTGGCTCCGCCCACTGGAGTGGAACATGCTTATTTATTTTCACCAGTCTGCATGTCTCAGTTGAGCATTATTTATCAGTGTGCATGTCTCAGTTGAGCATTATTTATTTGTGTTAGATACATTTCACTGTGGATTCTTTGATTAAATCAGTTGCAATTTCGGCGCAGGCTTTGCAAACAGACTTTTACGATATGGTCTCGACAGTAATCCAGTGATATCTGATATGTAATGATTCATGTCTATGTGTCAGTAAATCAAAACAGTGGCTAAACGCTCAACTTCACATTGTTTCTCTCAGTAGGATGAAAATAAACTATTATTTAAATTATATATAGAAAGAGGTCAAAGAATGCTCCCTTTACAATCGCTGGAGCTGTCAATCAAACTGCATGAGTTTGGACTATTACCAAAACTCCCATTATAATCAACAAATCTCTTTTCTTTTTTTTTTTACATTTACATTGTATTTGTAAATGTTAGTTATGATGAAAGCATTCGTTAGTGTGCAGAAATTGAGTTGCAATAACGAGATCCTGCATTCATGCACTCAACATGTCTGTGATCTGCTACAATGCTCATCACTGCAACCTTTCATGCCACGATCTGAATATAATGCCATAGATCTAGATATAATGCTATAGATCTAGATATAATGCTATAGATCTAAATACACTCACCTAAAGGATTATGTGGAACATCTGTTCAATTTCTCATTAATGCAATTATCTAATCAACCAATCGCATGGCAGTTGCTTCAATGCATTTAGGGGTGTGGTCCTGGTCAAGACAATCTCCTGAACTCCAAACTGAATGTCAGAATGGGAAAGAAAGGTGATTTAAGCAATTTTGAGCGTGGCATGGTTGTTGGTGCCAGACGGGCCGGTCTGAGTATTTCACAATCTGCTCAGTTACTGGGATTTTCACGCACAACCATTTCTAGGGTTTACAAAGAATGGTATGAAAAGAGAAAAACATCCAGTATGCGGCAGTCCTGTGGGCGAAAATGCCTTGTTGATGCTAGAGGTCAGAGGAGAATGGGCCGACTGATTCAAGCTGATAGAAGAGCAACTTTGACTGAAATAACCACTCGTTACAACCGAGGTATGCAGCAAGGCATTTGTGAAGCCACAACACGCACAACCTTGAGGCGGATGGGCTACAACAGCAGAAGACCCCACCGGTTACCACTCATCTCCAATACAAATAGGAAAAAGAGGCTACAATTCGCACAAGCTCACCAAAATTGGACAGTTGAAGACTGGAAAAATGTTGCCTGGTCTGATGAGTCTCGATTTCTGTTGAGACATTCAGATGGTAGAGTCAGAATTTGGCGCAAATAGAATGAGAACATGGATCCATCATGCCTTGTTACCACTGTGCAGGCTGGTGGTGGTGGTGTAATGGTGTGGGGGATGTTTTCTTGGCACACTTTAGGCCCCTTAGTGCCAATTGGGCATCGTTTAAATGCCACGGCCTACCTGAGCATTGTTTCTGACCATGTCCATCCCTTTATGACCACCATGTACCCATTCTCTGATGGCTACTTCCAGCAGGATAATGCACCATGTCACAAAGCTCGAATCATTTCAAATTGGTTTCTTGAACATGACAATGAGTTCACTGTACTAAAATGGCCCCCACAGTCACCAGATCTCAACCCAATAGAGCATCTTTGGGATGTGGTGGAACGGGAGCTTCGTGCCCTGGATGTGCATCCCACAAATCTCCATCAACTGCAAGATGCTATCCTATCAATATGGGCCAACATTTCTAAAGAATGCTTTCAGCACCTTGTTGAATCAATGCCACGGAGAATTAAGGCAATTCTGAAGGCGAAAGGGGGTCAAACACAGTATTAGTATGGTGTTCCTAATTCTAGTGTATAATGCTATAATCAACACTTTTCAAAATTATAATAGTAAAAACGTGCTCAAAGTTTTCGAGAGTGTTACACATGTACATATTTTATATGTAAAGATGTCAGCAAATCACAGCAGTGGGTGTTTACACTGACGTCTCACAAAAGCCAATCACAGCAGTGGGCGTTTACACTGACGTCTCACAGCAGCCAATCACAGCACTGGGCGTTTACACTGACGTCTCACAGAAGCCAATCACAGCAGTGGGCATTTACACTGACATCTCACAGCAGCCAATCACAGCTGTGGCCGTCTACACTGACGTCTCACAGAAGCCAATCACAGCAGTGGGCATTTACACTGACATCTCACAGCAGCCAATCACAGCAGTGGGCATTTACACTGACATCTCACAGCAGCCAATCACAGCTGTGGCCGTCTACACTGACGTCTCACAGAAGCCAATCACAGCAGTGGGCATTTACACTGACATCTCACAGCAGCCAATCACAGCAGTGGGCGTTTACACTGACGTCTCACAGAAGCCAATCACAGCAGTGGGCGTTTACACTCACGTCTCACAGCAGCCAATCACAGCAGTGGGCATTTACACTGACGTCTCACCGCAGCCAATTCCAGCAGTGGGCATTGGTATCAAAAGTGCATTTTTTAAATGTAATATTAGTATGTATATTGAATAAGGGACTAGAACCAGAAGACACCTAGCAACCCCCCAGAACACCATAGCAACTCCTTTGCAACATGATGAAAATGTAACATCTAGAAACGCCATGGTAACACCCTAGCGCCCACATGAAATCTATTCAACCTGGCAGGAACATCCTGTTCATAATGGATCCATATTCCACACAAACACACGCATCTGTGAAACACATGCACACACCCACACACACACAAACACATTAATAAGCACAAACACACACACACACAGGGTTAACTCTGAAACAGACTTGATTTGGCAGACACGACATCGTCTTCATGCTGCTCTGTCTGGCTCAGATGAATGAAATCCACTGCAAACTTTGCACAGACTTATTCCATGACGCCCTTCCACCCTGTCGTGGGATTTAATACAGACACAGATGACCTCATGTTTCAGACTGACTTCACTTCTGTTTGATGTGGCTGTCAGATGTTATTTTAGCACATCTGATTCATTTTGAGGTTAATTTGACGCAGGTTTAATTGTAGCCGTTTTTGGCTGTGAACATTATGAGTTGAAACACACCCACAAAGTCTATATTTAAAGGTTTATGGTGGCCTGACGTCTTCTGATCCATATTCCAGATTATTTCCATGGCTTTTCTTTTTGCATTTGTGCACTAACTTCTTAATCACGTGTTCTCCAAGTGCTCCGCAGTTAAAATGACCTGTTTTCCATATAAAATATCTAAAAATCCTTAAAACAAGATAGCAACACTTAGATATTAGTGCATGTTTTTATAGATTATATCTTTCTTGAATATAACTGGGTTTTTTTTTTGTTTTTTTTTTGCACTGGTAGATTTTTACACTTTTTTTAACTCGTTTATAGACTACTTAAAACAAGTAATAAAAGTTCATATTAAATATACACCATTCAGGTCTAATATTGTGTTGGTCCCCCTTTTGCTGCCAAAGCAGCCCTGACCCGTCGAGGCATGGACTCCACTAGACCCCTGAAGGTGTGCTGTGGTATCTGGCACCAAGATGTTAGCAGCAGATCCTTTAAGTCCTGTAAGCTGCGAGGTGGGGCCTCCATGGATCGGACTTATTTGTTCAGCACATCCCACAGATGCTCGATTGGATTGAGAGCTGGGGAATTTGGAGGCAAAGTCAACACCTCAAACTCATTGTGCTCCTCAAACCAAATCAATGAGCCACCCATGACCCTGTCTCCAGTTCACCACTGTTCCTTCCTTGGAGCACTTTTGATAGATACTGACCACTGCAGACCGGGAACACCCCACAAGAGCTGCAGTTTTGGAGATGCTTTGACCCAGTCATCTAGCCATCACAATTTGGCCCTTGTCAAACTCGCTCAAATCCTTACGCTTGCCCATTTTTCCTGCTTCTAACACATCAACTTTGAGGACAAAATGTTAATTTGCTGCCTAATATATCCCACCCACTAACAGGAGCCGTGATGAAGAGAGAAAAAGCGCATGCATGGTCTTACTTTAAATTTGTTTTTAACTAGTTTAAACTTTGAACAAGTGAAAAAATCTCATATTAAAGATATATTCTCTGAAGACAAGTCTTAATGCAGTTTTGCTTCAGAGGTACATTTATCTTTTAAGGATTGTTAAGGATGTGTAGATATTTTTAATACATTGAGAACATTTTTATTTTTCTGTGGAACACAAAAGGTCTATGATGTTCTTTTCCAAACTTAAATTTGGGTTAAATTTATTATATGACTTCCTGAATACTTTTATGGTGCCTTTATGTCCTTTTGGGATCACCTACATCTTTTTTGTTTCACATGGCTTTGAAATGACACGAGGGTGAGTAAATGATGACTGACCTTTTCGTTTTTTCTGTGAACTGGAAGTTTATTCCACTAAGACTTACGGTAAAGAGCATCTCTAGGGCTAATGATCTCCTGCTTTGTTTTTCTAGCGTATCAAACATCCTCACGTCTGGAGTCTCTTAAACACATTGAGTCATGAAGGTGAACAGCTAATCAGGAGCGTCTTTGTTGTGGTAGTTGTTTTATACGTCTTTATATCCCCCTCACCAGCTTCCAGGATATCCATCTGTTTACTTTGGTTGTTCAGAAGAGTGTGACGCCCACATTTGACAAACTAAACCACACGCCGAAAAAACTAATTGGTGTAGGATTTACTTTGAAACCATCGCTAGTAAGTTTCACAAAATAACCAGACGGCAAGTAACACTAAATTACACACAAATAATCTTCACTGTAAAAAAATTATATGATCAAAGATTAAAGTCAGTTTCATATAATTCAAGTTGATTATACTTAAAAATGTAAGGCAAAATGAAGGCTTTTAAAAAATATATATATATATATATATATATATATATATATATATATATATATATATATATATATATATATATATATATATATATATTTACACTGTAAAAATGTATATGATCAATAAGTTATGACAACATGTTTTGACATTGCTTTAACTCATCAAAATATGTTAAGCAACTTTCAAATGTTTTTATTAGTTATAAAAGATTCAACTCATTTTAAGTCAGTTTAATGTAATTTAAGTTGAAATTATCCAAGTTGATTGTACTTAATTTAAGGCAGCAACTTTTTTTAAATTTTGTTTAATTTATTTATAAATATAAATATTGTAAAATATGTTCAATACGTTATGACAAAATATATTATTTACATTGCTTTAAAAAATAGTTGAATCTTGTATAACTTATAAAAAAGTTGAAAATTGTTAAAGTCAGTTTCAGCCTAATTTAAGTTGAAATGACTTAAACATCCAAGTTGATTGTACTTAACAAATTTAAGGCTGCAACTTTTTTTTTACATTTGTTTTTTTACATTTGTCAAAATTCTATGATAAATAAGTTATGACAAAATCTCTCTCTATATATATATATATATATATATATATATATATATATATATATATATATATATATATATATATATATATATTGCTTTAACTCATCAAAAGTTACAAGAGTCAACAAATTCCTTTTAATGTAATTTAAGTTGAAATGACTTAAAATCCAAGTTGATTGTATGTGTTGATTGCATTTTTTCTTTGAATATATACATACATATATTATAGTGCAGCGATCATAGTGCAACTTTTTCCACAATTTAGTTCCTTGCAGTCTTTAAAGAGTGTATAAGGAGTGGAAATCACACCATGTGATATAAATTTAGTTAATTTTGAAGTAAGTTACATAACTGAGAAATTAGACAGAAAAAAAATATTTTTGCCGTATATATATTAAAAATGTATCCTCTGAAAAGTTTAATATCGTCTGCTGTTTTACTTCAGAGAAGCATTTATCTTGTTTTAAGGATTGTTTTCTTTACATGAAAACAAGTCTAAGATAGACTATTGAGAACAGGTATATGTATATTTTTTCAGAATAAATGGATTTATAGCTTCATGCAACACGAGAATGAACTTAAAGCCACAATTTTGATTTCTTAAGGTCTTTAAAGAGTGGAAATCACCATGTTATGTTAGTCCACTGAGCTCTGTGCTGTTTCCTGACAGATGTAAAGTCCAGAGAGCTTCCTTTTCCACAGCTGAACATCTGGAGAGAGAGAGAGAGAGAGAGAGAGACAAAGAGAAAGAGAAAGAGAGAGATGAAGCAGCTTTAAGAGCAGTAAAAGCATGCGGGAAGCTACTAAGGTCGGTCTGGTCTAATAAACGCACCTCACCCGGTACCTGTTCCAAACTCTCTCTCTGTGCTGTGAGTTTGAGGACACTCGGCCTGTTTTCCTCCTACTCGTGTCAGCTCCTCCTTCTCAGATGTAGTTCTGCTGCGGTTCAGCTGGGTTCAGACCTGCTCTCGCTGTGAGGACCTCATGCACACACACTGACTGATTCATGAACTTATGGAGTACCCTTACATCTTGCTGATGTGGATCGGCGCTCTGCTGCCAGGTGAGTTTACGCAAGCATGATTTGCAGGTGTTTGAATGAGCGTGCACTGCAAAATATGCTATTTTTGTCTTGTTTTTGCCACTTTTTGCCATTGAGATTACTATCTAAACATTCTTAAATCAAGATGCATTTATTTGAGAAGCAAAATGACTTAAGATATTACGTTTGTGCTGAAAACATATCTGCCAGTGGAGTCAGAAAAATAAACTTAATTCAAAGGGAAAACAAGTGCATTTTTCTGACCCCATCCCACCCCCAACTGGCAGATGCACATGAATTCATTTTATTTTAAAACTTAATATCTGAAGTCATTTTGCTTCTTAAGTAAATGTATTAAGAAAATTAGACAAAAATACTGAGGAAGAAAATATGTTTTGCAGAACTTTGAGGACAAAAGGTATTGACAAGTGAGATAAATCTCTAAAATATATATATATTTTTGTACAATAAAAACCCAAATGAGTCACTATAGTTGTCATCCAGTAAGAGTATAAGATTATGAAATGAATGTGGATTAATTATGTTGAGGTTTGGCAGAGTTTGAGACATTTTTTTCTGCAAGTAGGAGACACATGAGATCTTTTTCTCAGGAGAAACCTTTCGCAAAATCTCTGTATTTGAATCCCATTGCTGCCTGTAGGACAGAAAATCGAGATATTAAAGAGATTCATTAACAAGCGATAAAACAGGCGTGCACTTTCTAAGTATTTGACATTTAGATATTTTTTTTGTGGTTTGGGGTTTATCAAGTTGATCTCAAGTTCAGTAAAGTGAATCCTTTCCTGCTCTGGGAATGACAGGTTGATAAAGTAGGAGGAATTACCGTGACCTTCAACCAGAACATCCAGATGGACTTTTATGATCGGGATCAAACACACAATCTGGACCCACTTACACATCTAATGGACCTATACAACAGAGGGCACATGTTATTTGATTATAATAAATGTATGCACAGAAGATGAATTCTGTCTGACTTCCCAGAGGTGTCATAAGGAATTTTTAATGAGCTGAGAAGTGGTCACTTCAAGTCTTAGCTCATAAATACAGACCGATCCAATTTAGACGTGCCAGAACTTCAGTCCTGCAATGGCTGGATTTCCATGAGCAGCAGCTCCCAAACTGGCATACACAAGACAATATGCATCATATTTAATATTCATTATAATATTTGTAATTGTTAAAATATTTGTTATTTTAGGGAATACAACCAGCTGTTGTATTTAATTTGCAAACATTAGCATACATAGCAAGTCAGAAAAAGACGATTTCTAATGTCTTCATTTGCATGCATTCAATTTAATAAAAATAAAAAAAACACTCCTGAAACGTTTGGAAACCATAAGAGCACGTCTGTCCTTTCTCGCTGCGTTTGCATGTGTCCTCCAGCAGAGGGCGCGGGTTTATTACACTGTACGAGAGCTCTTAAATACTCTCATTTCAAAACAATAGACGTCTCAAAATGGAAAATGTACGTCTGAGGCGAGATATTTTTAAGGAATGCTTTGGAAAAAGGAACTAATTCCATCCTGGCTAACTCCCATTAATAACAAGTGGGACAGAATATAGAGTCAAAACTCGTGAAAGAACTTAAGGATCATATTTGTTGTCACTGATGCATTAAATTTGAATACTTACGGAGATGATGCTTGTTGTTTTCGACGCCACGGTGAAGCGCTCTGATTGGCTGCTGACACAGGAATTGGCGCGTAATTCTGGCGGGAGTTCTGATATGGCACGCTAATATAATGAGTAATGAGGGCAAACGTTTAGCTTAATCAAAACTCAGATACGGCTTTTCAATTATTTACTTTTAGGATACATACCTAATTATACTCTCTTTAGTGATTGCACTTTTTATTTTTGTCTTGTTTTTCCAGTACAAATATCTAAACATTCTTAAATCAAGATCCTTGAGAAGCAAAATAGCTTAATATATTAAGTCTTGTTTTCTAAAATAATTCTAAATGAAGTGAGTTTATTCATAAAATATCTGCCATTGGGGTCAGAAATTAAACTTGATTCAAAGTGAAAACAAGATTTTTTTTTTTTTTTTTTTTTTTTTTTTTTTCAGTGAATTACTTCACTGACAGATATTTTTTTCTTGTTTTAAGCAAAACCCACTCCGATTTTCAGCATACGTGACTTAATATCTTAAGTCATTTTGCTTCTCCAGTGAATTGATCTTGATTTAAGAATTTTTAGATATTTGTACTGGAAAACCAGACAAAAATAGCAAAAACATTTTGCAGTGTGGATGTCAAAATCATGTGTCTTGTTAAAGAGAGTTGTGCTGTTTCTTTATTAAGTGATCAGACATATGAGTTTCACCTGTTGGACAGTAAAACAGGTGGGAAAAAAAACTCTGAAAGAGGGACCTGAGCCATATCTAGAGACTTGGATGTGTCAGAAGAGCCAACTGTTCAATAACTCAGAATGAAGAGCGCTTTCCCAGAATCCTTTTGTGAAGACTTTACCATCCTGGAATCTTACGCAGTCACTTGCCATGTGAGTGTAATGTCTGGTTCGGTTCTTTTCTGGCCCAAAGTATTGCTCGTGGATGCACTTCTCATCTGAGCCAGAACCCGTACGCACTGTGATATATCCAATTCTGGAGATCTTTCTCTCGAGCTAATTAAAATGTATGCAGTTTTATATGTATTTTTATGCAGTACGCAATAAGGTTGCTCACTAAGTTTTTGAACAGAGTGACAGATTAACATCGTTTTTTTGGGTGACAAAGCAGCCCTGAGATGATCTGAGAGCTACTGATTGAATTAAAACACATTGTTGAATCATTCAAGTGAATCACACATAAAAAATGACTCTAATGTCAGCAGATCCTATCAAGAATCCACAGCATCTGAGCGCATAACATTCGTTATAGTCATTACTATTGTAAAGTGGCTGTAATTTAGCCACAGCTCTCGGCTGGTTTCACAATAACAGGAGCAATTGGCTAACACTTCGCCTAGATGGTTTATTAAAGGAGTGTGTTGAGTTCAATACAGCCTGTGTTGTTACTGTTAAAGCTGCAGTCCATAACTTTTTTTTGGTTAAAAAAAAGATCCAAAATCAATTTGAACAAGTACATAACCAGCCAGTGTTCAAAACTATCTCCTTACCTTAGCCCGATTCACAACGGTAAGCTTATAATAATGTTATAATTTGAGTGGTACTGGTAGCTTTCCACAGGAAATTTGAGCATGCCACCATTCGTCTTTGTGACATTACATCATGTCTGTATAGATAAAGGAGGAGTCCGGCTAGTAGTAGTATCACATGTGAGGATGCTGCAGGTGGCAGATCATTTATAGCCTTTTCTCACAGCAGCTGGAATAATTAAACCTATCATTTTTATGGTGGATTGTAATCCAGAAAGGTTCAAATGACAACCATCAGTGACAACTAGAGATTCACCTGTCAAAAGCAAAAGACTGTAAATCTATAACGCTAATACACACTAAATAAACATAGTCACGCAATGCTGATGTTGTTAACATTAACAATTTGAGAACAAAAGTATAACAATAAAATTAATTTGCATGGTTTGATGTGATATGAGTGATCGTTAGATTGAATTCGCCGTTGGTAGCACGATTTATTGTAATGTTTTTCTTCCTCAGTTGGTCAGAACAAAAGTGGCAGACACGTTACTTGTTTAGATGACATTTTGCTGGGAAAATTCTTACTTTGGTCATACTTCCAAGATGTATAATCTGTGATTCTGAAGTAATCAGACTGACAGCCACACACACTCCTCAAAACATTAGATTCATCCGTGCTGAGGAGCCGTGCCGATGCACAACCCACGTAAAGATGATAATTCCACAAATAACTGCAACTGCAGGTTTCAAACAGAGATGCCAGAACTTACGGACTGCAGCTTTAAATAAAGCTATTAAAAATATTTTTTGTTAACTGAAATGAAAATTATAAATGTTACCTTAGCAATTAACTGAAGTACTACAATTACTACTAATAAAACTGAAAAAATAAATAAATTAAAGCTAAATAGAAATATAAAAAGTACAAAAATAACAAAATTACTAAAAGTACATTTACAGTGAAAAATAAATGCTAATTAAAAATATTAATAAATGAAATAATAGTATTTAATATATAAATACATCAATATAAAAACAAAGCTTCTACTTTTAAACAAAAACAATTATATATGTATATATATATATATATATATATATATTCTAGCCTCAGTATTTTTATCAACACTTGAATGTAAGTTTAATTTTAAAAAGCAACATTTTGAACAAAAGGCTGAGAAAATCGTGTTTTTGTCGAAGACTACGCCAGATGGGATTCAGCACGATGATCAAACACAGCTGGAGTAGATCGAGTCCATCAACACCCAAAACAACCAAAGCTCACAGTCCTATAGCTCATCCTGGGTTGACATTTCATTCAGTGACATTAGGCAGCTTTGATTTATATGCTGTTTAATGTTGTTATTTTACACATGCATCTGCTTACATAAGCTATTGCTTGTTTCTGCATCATATGGAATTTGAAAACTTTGTTTTACAGTACACAAGTACATACAGTACTTTATTTAAATGTCTGAAACCTCAAATAAACATTATGTGGTTGAAAACACTGAATAGTTGTGATATATGAAAAGCACTGAGCGCATCCTCTGGCTCAGCGTGACGAGTTTGAGGACGCACTGAATGCTCTAATCACACCGGTGTGATCTGTTGTGTCAATTTTTGTTACTTGAAATAATATATTATTTCAATTTCTTATTAAACTTCAAAAGAAACACATTCATGTTTTGGAAGAAGGGGGCCCATAATTCTGTCTTGCATACCCCCCTTAAAACTTATCATGGCACCCCTGAATGTGAGCATACTGTATGAATGATGAATGATCTGCTGTCTTTGACGTCACAGGATAGTCGCTAGTGAAGGGTTTGGGATTATGTGTGATCATCATCAGCATCAGCAAATCATCATCATGATGTCATCCTAGGTCACATGACCTTTATAGGCTCAGGTGATTGGCCTGACTAAACACACCATGCCAGAACAAGCATGCATGTCATGCACATCTATGTTAAAATTAACACAAATGTTAAGGGATGCCATTTCTACATATTATGGACCAACTACAACTAGCTGGCCAGTTGTATTCTCTCTAAAATTAGGCAATAGAGGTCAAATAACAAATTTTTGTTAAATTTAAGCTTTAACAAAAATATGAGGTTCTTCTTTAAAGATGCAGTGTGTAAAATTTAGCGACATCTAGTGGTGAGGTTGTGAATTGCAATCACCCACCGCTTTTTTTTTAAGCTAAACTGCCGGACAAGTGATTATTTCATCCTGTCTAAGAGCGACGGTGAGAGAAAGAGAG
Organism: Paracanthobrama guichenoti; assembly: GCA_018749465.1. Classification (NCBI taxonomy): domain Eukaryota; kingdom Metazoa; phylum Chordata; class Actinopteri; order Cypriniformes; family Gobionidae; genus Paracanthobrama; species Paracanthobrama guichenoti. The sequence goes on from CM031967.1 coordinate 6,201,806, forward strand.
TCTCCAAAACACATTGCACAATATGAAAAGTAAATTTTTCACGACTAACCTCTTTCTTTATGGACTTTTTCATCCTGCTGAGAAGAATACAGAGGAAATGTGGTTGACCGTTCTTTTTTTCCTGTAAGAAACGTTTCCCCAGGAAATTAAACTTGAAAGGCGATGTGACGTCACTTCTACAACACCATATTCAAGTGACCTTACCCAATAAACATTTAAATGAAATCCAGAGGCTCTTACTGTTAAGAGTCTGTCCATCCAGATCCCGAGGGAAGTGAGAGCATCACAGGACAGATCCTCCCTTTGATTTGTGCTGCCTATGGCGTTTAGCTTGAGTTTCTCCCTCCTGCTCTTTCATGTGGTCTTATTGACTGTTTATCATCGTTGAGCACCATGAGAGCAGAATCAGCGTTCCTCAGACGTATTGTAACATTTAGACCTTTTATCAGTGACTCTTAATGTGAACATTGCAAACTGACAGAATTTATGCCAAAAATCATTTGCTAAGACAAGCATCACGATTACTGGACTGCAAACAGGGATTTTCTTCCTCAGTGTTTCTGTCGCGTTTTCCAGTACAAACATCTAAACATTCTCAAATCAAGATAGATACACTTACTGGAGACGCAGAATAACTAAACATTAGTTCTGTGAGTGAATGTGAGAGTGAGAGAGAGAGAGTGTGATATTTATTAACTTTTATGTTAGATAAAGTTAATCGTGATTAATCAATTTGACAGCACTACATAAAGTGCATTTATTAAATTAAAATTATTTATTAAAACAAGAAAAAAGATCTGCAGATGGGGTCAAGAAAATAAGCTTGATTCAAAGGGAAAACAAGTTTATTTTTTATTACCCCAATGGCAGATATTTGCTCTTGTTTTAAGCATCACTTAATTTTAATCAAACCCTGAACAGTTAGTTTTTAACTTCAGCATATGTAACGCACCCCAAAACATTTGGGTTCAAGACATGAATGATTCTCTGGAATGGTCTGCAAATGGTAAAGTATTTAAAAAGCTGTTTGTGTTTATTTCAGGGCCACGGACTTGCTTTAATATTGACACAAGACATGCAAAAATCATCAAGGGTTCGAAAGAGGCTCAGTTTGGATATACGGTTCAACAACATGAGGCTGGTGGGCGGAAATGGTAAGACAGTCCATAAAAACAGTTCTGCATGAAAACCTGATGGCAACCTTGGATTTATATTCCCAGTTTAAATTTCACAGGCCTGAGAAAACATTCCCATGAAGCATTGCATTGAATTAAAAACTACTCATTTAAAAATATATAAAAACAATATATTTTATGTTTGGATTGGATTGAGATCTGGGGAATTTGGAGGCCAAGTCAACACCTCAAACTCGTTGTTGTGCTCCTCAAACCATTCCTGAAGCATTTGTGCTTTGTGTCAGGAGCATTATCCTGCTGGAAGAGCCACAGCCACCAGGAATACCGTTTCCATGAAAGGGTGTACATGGTCTGCAACAATGCTTAGGTAGGTGGTACGTGTCAAAGTAACATCCACATGGATGGCAGGACCCAAGGTTTCCCAGCAGAACATTGCCCAAAGCATCACACTGCCTCCGCCGGCTTGCCTTCTTCCCATAGTGCATCCTGGTACCATGTGTTCCCCAGGTAAGAGACGCACACGCATCCAGCAATCCACGTGATGTAAAATAAAACATGGTTCATCCAACACGATCACATGAGAATGCGTATAAATAGTATGAGTGTGCAATTGTAACGGAGGCCAGTTAGTAGTTGCTGTGTGAGTAAACCTCACTCCTCTGATCTCAAGAGACGCTCTAGCGACTGACGCTAGAGGTTGCAGCCTTTAGCCTCCTTGTTAGAGCGTCCAACTCTCATGCCGGCAGACCCGAGTTCAAGTCCTGCTTAGAGCGGGGCGGTTCGAACAGGAGGGGTTACGTAATGTTGTAGAATGTATACACCAAAATGAGTTTTGGCCTGCATATGGTACGCAGTTTTTCGCGTGCATATGACACGCTCTTGGGTAGGATGGGGGTGGAGGGTTTGTGCATATAATACGCCATAAAGTGCATATCATATGCACGGCAAAACTCATTTTGGCATATACATTCCACAACATTGCACACTTGTATTATTTATACACATTTTTGTGTGATCGGGCTCGATTCAGCAGACCAGGCCACCTTCTTCCATTGCTCCGTGGTCCAGTTCTGATGGTCACGTGCCACTGTTGGCGCTTTCGGTGGTGGACAGGGGTCAGCATGGGCACCCTGACTGGTCTGCGGCTATGCCGCCCCATACGCAACAAACTGCAATGCACTGTGTATTATGACACCTTTCTATCAGAACCAGCATTAACTTCTTGAGCAATTTGAGCTACAGTAGCTCATCTGTTTGATCGGACCACACGGGCCAGCCTTTGCGCCCCACGTGCATCAATGAGCCTCGGCCGCCCATGACCCTGTCGCCGGTTCACCATTGTTCCTTCCTTGGAGCACTTTTGATAGATACTGACCACTGTAGACCGGGAACACCCCACAAGAGTTGCAATTTTGGAGATGCTCTGACCCAGTCGTCTAGCCATCACAGTTTGGCCCTTGTCAAACTCGCTCAAATCCTCACGCTTGCCCATTTTTCCTGCTTCTAACACATCAACTTTGAGGACAAAATATTCACTTGCTGCCTAATATAATATAATCTCACCCACTAACAGGGGCCGTGATGAAGAGATAATCAGTGTTATTCACATATACATTAGTGTTATCAGTGTATATTCAAATATTTCAGTATTTAGAGCGTAGGGAGACCGACTTGAATACTTCATTCACATTGGTTCATGGAAGTGGGCGGAGCTAAAGAGCTATTTTGGAGTTCCAACTCTATGATTGGTGGAATTTTCTGTACAGTATCATGGGTAATTCACAAATTCCATTGTTAAACATGATTATTTTAAAACTAAGTTGAAATAATGCGGATGACAGCTTGACGGCTGATCAACAACCTCATAGCTTTTTATGATTTATCCTTAAAAATCAGTTTCTCGATGGAGATTTTTTTACTTCCAGAACCCGAATGTTGCACTCTTAGAAACAATCAAGATGCTATTGAGAAATGCAGAACTTCAGCAATCATTTTCTTCAGGAATACTTCCATTCATCATTTTTTCCCGATGAAATACTGTTGTGAAATGTGATCTCGCACACAGACACACATCAACGTTCTGCTGTCTGCTGGCAAACACAAAGTCTCAGAATCGACCCTGAAACTCTCCCAGCAGGAAGACGGATCGCTCTCGCTGAAGTAAATCAAACTGTGGCTCTCCTGACGCCACGTAATTCAGCAGCAGATTTCTGTAAGGATCTGCACAGATTCATGGGAAATTGAAGAAGCAATAAACAAAACAAAAAAGTTGTATGCATCTAGTAGCAAGTGAGTCATTGCAGATCGTCTTAGTCTTAGAAATTCAGTATTATGAATTAAAATTCTCAAAGAGTCAAATATGTTTACAGATGCAAAAGTTGAATAGCGCTAATTTTGCAAACGATGCAAAAAATTATGATCAATAAATCATGGCAACATATTTTCAGTGTTTAACATTAACTCGTCAAAAAAATTTATATTAGACTTGTAGACTATTTTGCTACTTGTGCCAATTTTATTATAGTTTAACTGAAATTAAGATTTTAAGTTGAAATAGGTGGACACTTGCTGCCTAATATATCCCACCCACTAACAGGTGCTGTGATGAAGAGACAATCAGTGTTATTCACTTCACCTGTCAGTGGTCATAATGTTATGCCTGATCAGTGTGTGTGAAAAACAGCAGCTTTAGGTTGACCATGATGTTATTCAAGCCAGGTGCATGCAAAATTGCAGACTGCCGATCCATGCGTCATGAGCAAATAATGGCATTACTGTAACCCAGCAGACTGTGTTAAAACTAATCAATTAGTCCTAAACCATTACATGGTCCCAGTTTACAGCCTTTAAAACACAGGGTATTGTTTTAGACTCATAAAAGCCCAGACACACAAAACAATACACATCATAAACCAAACTCCCACTGTACTAAAACCTCCAAATCCGGACGTCAGCTTCCTGTTTTTTTAATCCTGAGGTTTGTCATAGCTGATGAACAACTCGTGGTCCCCCACCATTGAGAAATCTGCGGGCCTTTGATGTGCACAGGTAAATAAGTGGAAAGTATTTGCACTTGTCTCGACCCCTCTACGAGCGTTTGCAAGCTCTGGAAAGTATGTTTTGTGGCTTGTAATTCCCAAGCTCCCTCCTGTGCATCAAGACAAACCCGTGTGGCGCGTTTTTCCTTCTGGAATGTGATTTACCCACCAGGAACCAAGAGGAATGTTGTTTGTAAATTTTTCTATAAAGTCACTTAAATGAAGTCAAAGGACTGTTTTGCTTTATGCACTAATGGTTGTAAATATTTTAAGTTCTTGAAAACTCATGCATCTAAAAATGTGTTGCTGTTAAAATTAAGAACAACATCTGCTAATGTCATTAGCAGGTGCTTTTATCTGAAGTGACGTGAAGTACAATGATTACAGCTCCTGGAGGAATGCAAGGTTACAGCTTTGCAGCCAATTCTGATTTGTCTGATCCAATATTTAGGACTGACTGTCTGCACTGTCACTGGGCAAGTGCTGAAATTGGATCCATTTGTTCAGACGGTCAATATCCAGGATATTGCAACTAATACTAATTTGATTGTACATTTCAGACTGTAATGCATTTCTAAAATTACATTTAAAACCATGGGGTTTGTAAAAACCACTGATTTCACACCATTTTTGCGGTTCAGACTACAAACACCTAAATGGATTGGAATCATGTGTGAGCAAAGCCAAAGGGGCAAACTTTCTGTTGTGTTAATGCACAATTCAAAACAGAAATTATGCAAATTAGGTAAATGGAGCAAATACAATTGGCTGTTTTAGTTTTAAAAAAAAAAGTATATATTATATAGCACAGAATATATGTCCCCCGTGCTGGCAAAAAGAGTCACAATGTGCACAGGATAATTTCGAGCTACAGGTAAAAATTTAGATTTTGAGATTTTCCCAAAAATTAGTTCATTAAGCCCTTGTCTAGCGATCCCAATGCTCCAAATAGCAATTAAACATTTAAAAGTATCTTTATTTGTATGTTTTCGGTGAGGAGTACCTTTCCTTTGTCCATGAAAACGATATCACTCACACAAAGACGCCCGAGTGTGCGATCCTGAGATACACACATAAGCCGCGTTTCCACTGCGGGAACTTTCCCCAGGAGCTAGGGACTTTGAGGTGGTACTCTGTGTGTTTCGACCGCAGGAACCGGGGTCTAAAAGTTCCGGGTAAATATTTCCCCCTCAAAGTGGCCCTGCTCGCGAGGTAGTACTTTTTCAAAGTTCAGGAACTTTCGGGGATGTGACTTGGACGCTGGACATGCTGATTGGTTAAGCTCACCTAGCATTTTATTTCAACATAAAAGTCTGTTGCGGCGCATGCAGTAAGAGTCGTTTCTATTCAAATCAACAATGGAGTTTAAAAAAAATACGACCAATGGCCCGACGACAAGGTTCCACGATGGAAATGCAGACAGCAGCAGGTCTGGGGGGAAAAACGTTCCTGGGACAAATTGTTCCGGGTAAAAATTGTTACACAGAATTACAGTACTTCCAAATATCTGTCTTGGCGAGTATTCATGCAAACATTATCGGTTTTGTCTTACGTGAACGTTCGGTTAACTGTTGGGGAAAAACATCTGACATCCGTGCATTACAGTAGGTCTTTATAGACTCTCTGTTTCATTAATGTTAATCAAACAATTGTGGTATCATGGGGCAATAAATAGGCTGTCAAGGTTATTTTATTCATTTTAAACATCTGATGTGATTCTTTTCTCTTTAAAGGTGCACTGTGTAAATTTTAGCTGCATCTAGAAGCTTGTGGTTGCAAATTGCAACTGCTCACCCCTCCCTTTCGAAGCACATAGAGAAGCTACGGTGGCCAACACAGGACAAAAATGTCGTCGTCTGAGAGAGCAGAGAGTGACTAGCGCTCTGTAGAGAAGTTTGTCCGTTTAGGGCTACCGTAGAAACACAAAATGGTGATTTCACAGTAAGGGGACCAGCGGTGTGTGTAGATAGAAATGGCTCTTTCTAAGGTAATAAAAACATAACGGTTCATTATGTAAGATCTTTATACACCACTGCAAACATAGCTATATATATATATATATTATATTGCATTCCTGTTAATAGATCCTCATAAATATTTCACACTGCACCTTTAATACAGACGATGCAAAGTTCTTAATAAATTAACAATGACAAAAAATTATAACCGATGAGTTGAAATTAATTTTCAACCGATGAAATTTTCACCCATGAATGCAAGTTGCGTTGGATAAAATGCATGTGGGTGATTCTATAATTGGTGATACATTTTGCATTTCAAAAAGTTGAGGGAAAAAAAACTGTTCTCTAACAGAAATTCTTATCTTATTGCCAAACACGTTACAAAAAACTTTTTCAAAAAAGATTTCTTTAAAGTATTGTTTGTCAACTCTGTTACAGACAAATTCGGCAACATTGTTACTCTACCTTGGTAACAGAGTTTGACAGTAACAGAATTTACCATTTTAAACTTTTTATCCAAAAACTCCACACAACTCCACTCTTAACATAAATGCTTAGAGCACATGGCACAAATGAAATAATGATTAAAAGACTTAACTAACCCACTGTGTGATAAGTGATAAACTCTGTTTTCCTGATAAACAGTTTTGGCTTTTTACAAAATAACTTGGTGTAAGAACTTTTTAAATTAAAATATTTTCTCAGAAAGAGAGCACACATATCTTTCAATGCTTCAGATCTTATCAGTGAGGGGAAGTGACATCATTTCCTGCATTTACATAGCTGTGGGAGATAATTCCACCAATTTAAAGGCAAAGTATGGTATCATAACAGAGTTGACACAAGATTTATGCACTTTTTTTTATAAGATAAAAGTTATTTTTAAACAATTAAATGTTGTAGGATTGGGAAAATTACTATTTAGGCTTTTATAAATAAAAAAATAAATGTATCCAAAATAAAATAAACTATTTTGATTACACAATGATACATGATGGAAAAACATGGACAAGAAATCATGATTTTCAGCTATATAAAGACATTTTTAACATGTTTTCATAACTTGTTATGACCTGTAACATATTGTGATCTATGACAATGAGTAACAAATTATTAAGATAATTAAAAATATAACCATTTGAAAAAAGCTGGAAAAAATGACGACTTTGGACACCAAATGTACCTGCAATTATAGAATCACCCGTAAATCTTAATGCAAACGATATGCATTTTGTAATAAGCCTCATCTGCATAGGATGGATGCGTGTTTGTGTTGGAAAAATCAGAACGACTGATACAGTAGATAGACATTTCAATCACAAATGTTTAGTGAAGAGTTGTAAAGTTGTAGTTTATCAAATCAACCTTGATTGGGTTTGAAGCCTTCCAGTTACCAGTCCCAGTGTTTAACCACTAGGCTTTATATATAGCCTATGCTTTATATCTTGAAATGACAATGTTTATTTAATGAAAACTTGAATTGAATGTGCTATGAAACCTAATCAGAGGCCTTTGCGCTGATTCACCAACATATTGCAATCATCTAGTTTGCTGCTAACTGAAAATATCATTATAAGATGAAGTATCACTCTATAAATGGCATTGTTAAGTGGAAAATCCAAACAAACTGCCAACCTATACAAGACATTATATATGTCCAAATAGAAAACATATAGCTCATTCAAACTGTATGGATTCACAAAGCAGTTTATTCTGAAAAACCTGGCATGTTGTGTTAGCGTCGGATGGCTAGGAAAAAAGACTTGGTTTAACCAGACGTTCTTCAAATAACTTTGCCTCAGGATAGACTAAACCTTCACAACGGGTGCCAAAGAGTAACAGTGCATTCCAATAATGACTGATGTTCAGAGAGCGGTGTATTGTGGGAACTGAGAGTCCTGCACATCCCAAAAACAAATGAAATCCATCATGTGTCTTAAAGCAAAAACAACTCCTGCTATGGTACTTCATAGCTTAGTACTGAAAGATTATCATCTTTATGTACCATGGCATACAGGAAAATAATTTCCCTTCTGAAAAGACTATAGTTTGCTGGGATTAATAGGTTTAGCCTGGTGAAGTTGGTTTTCAGCTGGTCTTAACTGCCAAAAACCTTTATTAAATCAAATTAGTCCATCCTGATTCATGAACACCACCCTGGTGGCCAGTTAAAACCAACAAACCACCTCAGAGTAGTTTATGTCAGAGGGCTTACATATTGACAAGATGACAAGACTGCGGATTGACTGACATCGATGATTTTGTTATCCAAAACACATGGCTGTACTGCAGGTCGCAGTGGCAGTAGAGGAATGTAAACATTGAAATGGATGGATTTCACAGGCCAAACTGTGGGATGCGGTTTGTCATCGTGGTTCTAAACGTCTTGCTCTCAACGAGAACAGCTCCTGCTGTTGGTTTCTGGTATTGGCTCGGTCTCAAACGTACCTCAGATGCTGGAAAAATCTGTTTAGTGACTCTTTGCTGCTGGGCTCATGTAACGTTTTCTTCCTATCAGGGAGTGAATGACTTCGTCTGGAACGCCGCTGGAATGTTGAACTTGTGATCCTGTTTGTGTTTCTCATAAAATTACTGTTTGGACTGATCTGCTACCGTTACTTTTTGCTGGAGAATATCTTGAGTACTGCTTTCCCGTGCAAAACTTACCTCCATGATGCTATGGTGTTGCTAGAGCATTGCTAAGGTTTCTGTTGTATCTTTGGTGGTTCCTATGGCATTTCCAGGTATTTTTGGAGTTTGGTTTTCAAAGTAGCCACTTACTGGCAAAAGACTTTGTTTTATAATTTAATGCATTTTAGTTAAGCATGATGCATAATTACAGAATAATTGATCAAATAAAGCAGTGGTCACCAACCCGTGGGTCGTGATCTACTGGTAGATCTTTATCACCGTCCCGGTAGCTCCTGAAAATAACAGAAAAATTGGTAAAAACACACCTTATCAAGGCTTAAAATTGCTCCATATTCTCAACCTCAACAATTATTTTGGAGCATTTGTGCAAGTGTAACCGCACAAATCAGAAACAGCTGGTTTGTGCTCCAAACACAATTGGCAACCGGACGGTTTTTAGTTAAATTTTGGCTGATCTCTATTCTGGACTTTTACACAGACTGCATTGCAATCATTTCCCGAAATGTAATTTGTGTGAAAATATTACAAATTCTGTTAACAGGACATTAAGCGAGGCCAGAGATGGAACACAAGCGCTGAAGACAGACGCAAAGAGAGTGCAGACACGCGGCAGAGAAAATACCAGACACAGCAAGATCACTGTTCGCGAAGCTCAAAATATAGGAAGAAAAATATAAATATTGAATTGGGGTGGGGGGTTACATAAATGTATCTCTGAAACAATTCTGAAGACAGTCAGTTTCCTCCAATGGCATTTTTACAGCGGTAGCCAAATAAATGCTTCTTCCTCATAAGCGCCACCTGCTGTCAGAGAGTGAATTTGCATTTTCATTCAGTCCGTCTGTTTTTGTTTTGTGCGGGTGTGTCTTATGTAACCATTCTGTAGTCATACCATTCTGTATCTGCTCCAAGTCTTGAAATTATGCAATCTAATTCAATCAAAGACAACTGCTCATGCTATATGTGTGTATCTTTGTTTGGATCGTGATTTAAATGCAGTGGTTGCCTCTAATTTCAAATGGCTACAGTTTGACCTGTTATAGAGCAAATAAACAACAAATAAATTTGCTTAAAGAAAAAAAAAAATCGTCAGTTTGTATTGGAAATAGCCAATTTGCTTGTAAAAAAAAAAAAAAAAACATCTTAATCGGCCTTGAAAAACCTATAGGTTGATCTTGCTGAGGTCAGGGATCTTTGGCTTGAAAAGGTTGGTGACCACTAAAATAAAGCATGCTGTGCAAGTATTTAAGAATGTATATTCTTGTATTTCAGGCTCCTAGTAGGAGCTCCCTTTGAAAGGAGCGGAGAACATCAGACAGGTGACGTCTACAGATGTCCACTAAACGGCAAACCTGTCACAAACTGCACACGACTGCATCTAGGTATCACCAATATCGGATGCCGCAATATTAAGACAGATTGTAACAAAACATTTTGTAATTTTTTTTTTTTTCCTCTGGACTTTTCAAGGAAAGATATCCCTAAACAACGTGTCCGAACGCAAAGAGAAAATGAGGTTGGGAATGACTCTCACCTCCAACCCCAAGGATCATAGCTTTGTGGTAACATTCATTTTCACTTTAATACGTTAACTATTTTACTCTATTTACTTTCTCAATGATCCTACTCCTGGGCAGAGGGGTGAACCCACTCCAGGGTAAGGCTAAGGAGATGCACTTCCCTTTTAAAAACACATTTAACCCTTCCCTTACTAATTTTTTTTTTTTTTTTTTTTTTAAATTGAGGTGTTCTTCGGAGTGGTCCAAGACCCTAGGACTTAGGACTGGGGCGGTACCCTAAGGTACAACAGTGAAAAGGTACATCTTTGTACCTTATTCACCCCTAAATGGTACATATTAGTACCTTTTCGGGTTTGTACCTTAGGGTACCGCCCCAGTGACAGCAATGTACCTTTTTTTCTGACAGTGCATTTGAACCACGAATGCACAAAACAAATTGACTGGATTTGAGGAGTTTTGTGGAGCTAAACTTTACCCCAAAAATATTTTATGTCTACATTTGTATCTGAATGCATACTGAAGAAAAACTGACTTTAGGACCCAGCGAAACAGCTCATTTGCTCCATATAGAGCTATAAGACCATGGAGTGGCAAGAGTCATGAAATATCATCTTATATAAAAAAAAATTTACACAAGAGGTCAGCAAAGACACCCAATGTAAGATATTTTGAGCTGAATTAAAAGGGTTATGCATGAAATTGTGAGATATTTTGAATTGAAGTTGAGAGAATATGAAGAATGTGCTTAAATTACTTTTTTTTTTAATTGATAAAATCTAGTAATTTAAAAAGGTAAAAAAATAATAATAAAAAATAAAAAGAGCTTTCTAGACAGAAGAAAATAAAACAAACCAAACAACACATCCCAGCATAAACGCTCCCGGTGTTGTGCCGAATTCTGACCCCTGCCAGATTATAATAGTCCCCAGTATGGGTAGGTTGAGGATTAGGTGTCGGGTTAGGAATCATTTGGCAGGGAGTTAAAATTCAGAATTCACAACACCGATAAACTGTGTTATTAAAGCATCAACGTTCGCAAACCATCTTTGTTCATTGTGATCCAACAAAGTTTCAGTATAATCAATGAAGCTGCGCTGCAAAAACATGGTGCAAATAGAAACCTTTGACATTCTCCAGAGCGCGAACAGATATTCACTGGATCGTTTTCCCAATATGCTATTATTATAGAGAAAATCTGCCCATAATTGTAGATCAGTTTTCTTTTCTTTCTAAAAGCAACCAGAAGCAGCAGCAGGCAGTGGTTTGAGTGAGAAAATTCTCGGTATCAGGTCCGTGGCCAGCCTTGCCCAGCCTTTCACATACTCCGCCTTTGATCCTAGTCATATAGAGAAATAATCATCAGTGCATGGTATTCTAAAGAAATGTCATAATTCAAAATTAATTAATTGTGAACAGTTTCATGCTGACTGTATTTTAGGCATGTGGGCCGCTGTGGTCGTATGAGTGTGGAAGTTCCTACTACAGCACGGGCATCTGTTCAAGAGTCAACAGCAGCTTCAACTTCACCAACAGCATCGCTCCGGCCTTCCAAAGTAAAGTCAAACTCTTTATTGATGAAGCTTCTTAGAACTGCGGATTGAATCTCCTTTCATCACATGCATTCTGACAGCATCAGTTTTTCCACAGGATGCGAGACCTACATGGACATAGTGATTGTGTTAGATGGATCCAACTCCATTTATCCCTGGTATGAGGTTCAAGATTTCCTGATAAATGTGCTACAGAAGTTTTACGTCGGTCCAGGACAGATCCAGGTGCGTCTGAATTATTCCCTGGAAAATTTGTTTGGACTGTTCTGACTTTGATTTATGAATGCTTTTGGTTGTACAAAAACAGCACTTACCACTGCACTCATGAGGCTCAGAAATAGTGCAAACAAATCTGAAAATTCAACAAAATATACATGATTTTAATAGAATATTAATTATGATGCATTATGGAAATATATTTTATAGCAAAATTTCCGTTTCATACATTAGTTACTAAAGGCTGGACTACACTACACGACTTTTCAAATCTGAACACATATTAAAACACTAGGCATCATACACTTAGATTCACACAAACTTTCAAGTCATCCCAAACGCAACAAACTCACGAAAAAATGTAGACCTTGTTGCTAGGAGACACAAAAAATTTACACAATATGGCTGCATCCGAAATCACATTCTTCACTACTATATAGTAAAACCAAAATACCGAAAAACCAAAATAAGCACCTACTCAAGAGAGTATGCGATTTCGGATGTAGCCACAGTCTTTTGGCGCACTGTTTTTCACATACTATATAGTAGGGAATTATTTGATTTTGCATGCAGCATACGTGTTCTAAAATCAGATTAAAAAATGAACATGTCTGATCTCCGACAGCTGGATGGAATCATATTTTGAAGCTGCCCATCTTACGCTACCCAATTGTCTGTGAAATCGGTCAACTCAAATCTGCAGGGTTGAGGCAACTAGAGCATTGAATCTGGGACAAAATCATGAGGTGTATTCCAGCCTTAAATTGAACAACAGAACTTGACAAGAGTATGACATGTAAAAGCAAGTATACTGTAAATGACGCCTTCTCACCTGGTGTTGTGTCCTTTTGTCCAGGTAGGTGTGGTGCAGTACGGCGCACGTGTAGTGAACGAGTTTCGGCTAGATGATTTTCGTACGGTTGATGAGGTTGTAGCGGCAGCTAAGAATATCGACCAGCGAGGCGGAGAGGAGACGCGCACAGCTCTTGGGATTAATGTGGCACGGTACACTGCCATGTTTGTGTTTTGTCTGTCTGCAATCCATAATTTTCTGGCAATCATTATTTACAATGGAAATAAGGCTAAGCTAATGAGTCAAGATGATTAGAAATTGCATAAATCACAATAAAGCGAAGCGTCATTTTGGATCAGCTAACATAAATAATCTTAAACTGGCTAATTTAATTATAAATGAAATCTCTTTGTACCAATTAATTTAATTATACCGTATATACCCGAATATAAGACTAGGTTTTTGTCCTAAAAATAGGCTGTAAAATGGGGGGTCGTCTTATATTCACGATATAGACAAAATCGCGGGGGAAAGGGAGAAAGCAGGGGGAAACAGTAGAGGGCACCAACACTATAGGCTACGTAATTAGTGACAGTGTTATGGATTAAATAAACAGTAAAGTGCCGCCATGGAGAAGTCAAGAGATCATTTTGAGAAAAGAGCTTCAAAAGTTGGTCAAATAAACCAACACGTTCGAAACAGGTATGACACCAACTTTAAACTTATGGTCGTGAATGAGGCAGAATCATCTAATAATTGCAAAGCTGCCAAAAAATTTGGAGTCACAGAATGCAATGTTCGGAGGTGGCGAGCACCTTTTTTTCCCAAAAATAAGTCTGGAAAATGGGGACATCTATAAATGTCTTATATTCAGGGTCGTCTTATATTCGGGTATATACAGTAATCAAAGCTCAATTAGTAAAACTGATTTATTAGATATTTATTAGAACTGTTAAAGGAAACGGTACACAAAAACGTATTATAGAGTTTGTCAAGTAGTTGATGCCCAATGTCGCTAGCTGAGAAGAAATAATCATGTTTTGCTTGGTCCCTTCAAAGTCACATTGTGGAGTAAATATATAGGCTATAAACGGTGCACGGCTTTTTATAAATGGTGGGTGCCAGTGTTTCGCATGCGTTCAGCCAATCAACATACACTTATGCCACTGGCAGTTCCTGTTGTGCTGAGTTATGCTGCATTCCAGACAGATGGGAAGTAGGATTTTTCCTACTTCCTTCTTGGAAATTACGTCTGGAACACCACTCAAAGTGAGACATTCGACTTCTGAACTCGGGGTACATCGATTTGACATTGCTTCCAAGATGTCGGCAAGTCCTGCTTCTAATGAGCATAAATGTAAAAACAAACTTTAACATTAGACATTAATTTTATGTAATGATACCTTCGTTTTGCTTTTCGTCAGCTGTTTTCAAAGCGATTTTTATTTTTACAAACCCGATTCCTAAAAAGTTGGGACACTGCACAAATTGTGAATAAAAAAGGAACGCAATAATTTACAAATCTCAAACTTATATTTTATTCACAATAGAATATAGATGACATATCAAATGTTGAAAGTGACATTTTGAAATGTCATGCCAAATATTGGCTCGTTTTGGATTTCATGAGAGCTACACATTCCAAAAAAGTTGGGACAGGTTCATAAGAGGCCGGAAAAATTAAATGTACATACAAGGAACAGCTGGAGGACCAATTTGCAACTTATTAGGTCAATTGGCAACGTGATTGGGTATAGAAAGCGCCTCTCAGAGTAGCAGTGTCTCTCAGAAGTCAAGATGGGCAGAGGATCATCAATTCCCCCAATGCTGCGCCAAAAGTTCAAAGTTCAAGTTCAAAGTGTTTATTGACATACCCTATTCTTATTGTGTAGACAGAAAGCATGTTTCCTTGTACAATGAAATTCTTGCTTTGCCGTCCACAATAAATGTCACACACGTAAGTTAAAAAATTAAAAATAAGATAAGATAAATATATAAATAATAAAGAGAGCAAAGATATAAAAAAATATAAATATAAAAAGGGCAAAAGAGTAATGTAATAAAGTAAGGTAGTGCAGTTCTAGTAGTGTAAAGTGAGGTAGTGCAGTTCTGGCAGTGTAAAGTGAGGTAGTGCAGTATGTAAACAATTGTCCATGTGCCGTTTAGGAGTCTTATGGCAGAGGGAAAGAAAGAGTTCTTTAGTCTGGCAGTCCTGCATTTCACACTTCTGTACCTCCGTCCTGAGGGTAGAAGTGTGAACAGTCCATGTTGGGGGTGGGAGGGGTCTTTGAGGATGGCAGCAGCGCTCCTGTGGACTCTGCGGTGGTAAATGCTCTGCAGAGAGGGCAGTGGAGTCCTGGTGATCTTCTGCAGTCTTCACCATTCTCTGCAGGCGTTTGCGGTCCTTGACAGTACTGCTGCCATACCACACAGTGATGCAGCTGGTCAGGACACTCTCGATGGTGCAGCTGTAGAAGTTGCTGAGGATCTTAGGCGACATGCTGAATTTCCTCAGCCTCCTCAGAAAATACAGCCGCTGTTGAGCCTTCTTCATTCTTCCTTCATCATGTCCACTATCATTTCCTTTGTCTTGTCCGTGTTGAGGGTGAGGTTATTTTCTTCACACCATGACACCAGACTGGCCACCCAAAAATAGTGGAGCAATATCAGAAAGGAGTTTCTCAGAGAAAAATTGCAAAGAGTTTGAAGTTATCATCATCTACAGTGCATAATATCATCCAAAGATTCAGAGAATCTGGAACAATCTCTGTGCGTAAGGGTCAAGGCCAGAAAACCATACTGGATGCCCGTGATCTTCGGCCCTTAGACGGCACTGCATCACATACAGGAATGCTACTGTAATGGAAATCACAACATGGGCTCAGGAATACTTCCAGAAAACATTGTCTGTGAACACAATCCACCGTGCCATTCACCGTTGCCGGCTAAAACTCTATAGGTCAAAAAAGAAGCCATATCTAAACATGATCCAGAAGCGCAGGCGTTTTCTCTGGGCCAAGGCTCATTTAAAATGGACTGTGGCAAAGTGGAAAACTGTTCTGTGGTCAGACAAATCAAAATTTGAAGTTCTTTTTGGAAAACTGGAACTTTAGTCATCCGGACTAAAGAGGACAAGAACAACCCAAGTTGTTATCAGCGCTCAGTTCAGAAGCCTGCATCTCTGATGGGATGGGGTTGCATGAGTGCGTGTGGCATGGGCAGCTTACACATCTGGAAAGGCACCATCAATGCTGAAAGGTATATCCAAGTTCTAGAACAACATATGCTCCCATCCAGACGTTGTCTCTTTCAGGGAAGACCTTGCATTTTCCAACATGACAATGCCAGACCACATACTGCATCAGTTACAACATCATGGCTGTGTAGAAGAAGGATCCGGGTACTGAAATGGCCAGCCTGCAGTCCAGATCTTTCACCCATAGAAAACATTTGGCGCATCATAAAGAGGAAGATGCCACAAAGAAGACCTAAGACAGTTGAGCAACTAGAAGCCTGTATTAGACAAGAATGGGACAATATTCCTATTCCTAAACTTGAGCAACTTGTCTCCTCAGTCCCCAGACGTTTGCAGACTGTTATAAAAAGAAGAGGGGATGCCACACAGTGGGAAACATGGCCTTGTCCCAACTTTTTTGAGGTGTTGATGCCATGAAATTTAAAATCAACTTATTTTTCCCTTAAAATGATACATTTTCTCAGTTTAAATATTTGATGTATGTCATCTATGTTGTATTCTGAATAAAATATTGAAATTTGATACTTCCACATCATTGCATTCTGTTTTTATTCACAATTTGTACAGTGTCCCAACTTTTTTGGAACAGGGTTTATATTCTGTTTTTGTCATAATTGACCACAACATATGCTCTTGTGTCATGGTGACATTCACATCGTCAACATATGAACATGACATAAAATTGACTGGAACACACTGAGGTCTGGACATTTAATTTGGGATATTCCCACATCCAACCTCGTCTGGAACACAGCATTAGACTCTTCTCTGAAATGGGGGATAATTTGGGGGACCAAAGGCATTCCTAGAACTAAAATCAATCCCAGTTCCTGCAATGTGAACATGCCAAAAAAAAAAAAAAAAAAAAAAAAACCTTACTTCGCAAACAGTTTTAGAAACTAAAAGATTCCTCTATTAAATAATTCACTTTGATTTAACGCCATTTTGTCAGGTTTCTCTTTCAAGCAAGATAGCTTCATGTTACTCTTTGGTTTAGTTTAACTTGATGCTTTTATGTTAAAATGTTTCAATCAAGTAGCTCAATCAAATATAGAAAACAGGATTCACATCTTGCTTTTTATGGGGCTGGATAGGGAGAATAAATGTTAAAAGTAAGTGTTACTTTATGCATTATTAACAAGATGACAAAATGGGTAGATTTGTTAATGTTGATACTTAAATTGCTTATGTTGGGTTTTTTTTTACACTGTGTATATGTATTAACAGAACTCAAGCATTCAAACACGGAGGTCGTCCAGACGCTAAGAAAGTCATGATTGTCATCACTGATGGAGAATCGCATGACAGCCCAGACCTACGGAAAGCCGTGGAAGAAAGCGAGAAGGATAATATCACCTTGTATGGCATCGCGGTGAGTTACAGCTTCTTTCCAGTTAAATCCACCAGATGTATTCTTCAGGTTTACTTTGGTCCATCAGTCATGAAACTCAAACTCTTGAATTGTTTTCAAACAGGTGCACGGATCGAACAGGTGAACATAGTTTAGATATTCCAGTAGCACTTTCTTTTACAGTCCTGTTCCCCGCATATGTACTTCTTAAATTAATTATAATAGTTGGGTAATAACTAGGTGCTAACCCTGAACCTGTTCCTTATATTACCCAGTATTTTCTTAGGCAAGTACACTATACATATAAGTGCACATACTGTAAAATAAAGTGCAACCAGTATTCCAATGCCATTCCAGGTTCTTGGCTACTATAATCGGCGAGGAATCAATCCTGAAGCTTTCCTGAGGGAAATCAAGTTCATAGCCACTGATCCTGAGGAGCACTTCTTCAGCGTCACTGATGAGTCGGCCCTGAAGGATATTGTTGATGCTCTGGGAGAGAAGATCTTCAGCTTGGAGGGTATGAACTTTGTGAAAATCATTCAATAAAATGTTAAACATAACCTTAATCTGTATCTAGAGACCAGAATGCCACAGAAAACAACCAGAACACATAGCAACATGCTAAAGACCACATATCAACATTTAAACTACTAATTTTGGTCGATCGGATCACAAGTAGATGAGGGAGACATTCCCGTTTACACCTGGTGTTTTAGTCTCTTTTGTCCACTTCAACCACTTCTGTCCTGATTTCTTCGAGGGGAGGGTCTATGGGTGGGTACATGTATGTTTTTTTTTCAGATCTTTCCATCTAAATGGACAAAAAAAGCTTTTTGAATTTACATATGAATGTGACCGGAGACGATGGAAAACATGTGGAGAGCAGCAGCTTTCATTTCCGTTCTGACAGCCGCAAGACCAGCCGAACACTGTGAGTGTGTTAGAAATCAGTAATGGTGAGAGAACATTGTGCTTGGGACTTTCTCCTCTTCAAACCAAACTTGGGCCTTCAGCCGAGAGTTTAAATCCCATCTGGCTAGTGCGCATCCCATAATGTTTACACGGTAGGTCAGTAGGCGGAGAGTAGGGTGTATTTTAGTGGCTGTTCTTGTGCATTTGACCACATGAGCGTTAACACTACGAAAGCAATCTGGTTGAGTGCATTTTCAACTACCTCTGGAAGTGGACAAAAGTGGACAAGCTCAAAACCCTTTAGACCCCGTTACACCTGTATTTAACGTCGTCCACTTGTGATCCCATAGACCAAATGCATCTTAATAACAGGTATAAACAGGGCCTCAGAATATCCCATCAACTGCACAGCAACAAAAACTATAGCAACAGCCTGCCAACCATACACAACACATTAGCATCATCACACAGCAAAACACTCAAAATGTTTTGACACTTCTGCAGGCACCAACCAGAATGGTACGGCCTTTGGTTTGCAGATGTCTCAAGCTGGATTCTCCTCACATATCGTGGAGGTGAGTGCGTCTCCATCCATTCCAAGCAGAAGAAATATAAATATTGACAATAACACTAATGTGCGGAGAATTATATTAAGTACTCAGTGAGGTGCACGAAATGCTGTTATTTTGCTCTTTGCACTCTGTGATTGAGTTTAAAGCTCTTGCATTAGCCTGGAGCAGAAACTACAACATCAGTCAAAATAAAGAGTCACTGAAAGAATGATTCGTTTACCGCTCTGTGCCCATGGGAAAACAAACCGTAGGTACGTCCTTTTAGGGCCTGACAGAAGCATGAAACACCACTCTTTCAATTAAAATAATACTTGTTTACGTTTGAAGCTGTTCCACATGCTGTGAGCGGCATGAAAACAGTCTTCTGAGAGGAGGACTATTTTTCACAGATGAGAGGGGTTTGGAGGTCAGGGGCTCTTTTTGTGTTAGATGAAGGACAACCTACCCAGAGGAAAAAAAATAAAAATTCATAACTTTCCCTGTTGGATCCCAGGAGCTGCTCTTGACAGTGGCAATTCGAGACGGGAGATAACGTCTCGGAAAGATTTTTTTTTCATTCTTGAGTCTTGACTTCTCAGAGAGAACGAGGTCCAGAGAACACATATGGTTTTGCTGAATTACGCTCCTTGAGCGAGGATCCCTCACACAAACACTCTTACACACGTGCCCTGGTTTTTTATGTGCACGCTTGTGCATGTGACTTTATTTTGCCTTATTTGCTAGTGGCTGTAAAATGTTTTTAAAGGAATGACTTTGTTTTGTTTTATAAGGAAAAGAGTTCAGTGTCCATCAAGCTTGCAGTAAATAAAACCTAATCAGATGGAAATAAAGTTTGGAAGTCAGTTTATTAGCTTGGGCCGCTGACACATAGTATGCTAGATTTCATTAATTTTGTTTCGTATAGAGCTAAAGAGGTGCCAGGCCTTGAAAAAAAAATTAAAAATCCACTTAGTTGCAAACCTATTGAGTTACACAGCTGTCTTCTGCCTATGGCGGTGAAATACAATAGAACAGAACAGAAAATTAATGGAATCTTATTTACTCAATAAGGAAATTTGTTTGAATAGAAATTGCAGTTGCTTCCAATAGTTTGTCATTAGCGAACAACATGATACTCCAATAAGCATAAAAATGAACACATTTAGTGAATTTATAATTAACATTTACCTCACATCGTTAAGCCTGCAATGCATTGTGGGATTCTCCGCAAAGGATGTTGCTGCTTTAGATTTTGGATAAAGGAAGGATTTTAGAAGGCAGCAGAAGTGTAATATATTCTTTTCAACCAAATTCTATCAAATTATTATTTTTATTTTTTATTAGGAAACATTTCAATATTTCAATTTAAAGGTTAAGCAACAAGTTAAGTTTTTGGTTGTTTTAATCCAAGATTATGTTTAGTTTTTGTGGTGATGCTCAAAATGCTTAAATGGATCCATGTTCTTCTTGATGTTAATGACAATTAAAATGATCACTAAAAGTCATGAAACTCTAGATGGCGCAGGCTGATTGGTGCTTAACTCAATCAGCTTGCAATTACACCATCTATAGGGCACAGCTGATTGGTTCCTGCTTTATTCAGTAGCTAATGAGCTCACAGCTCAGCCTTCACATACAGGGTCAGCATTTGCAGCGCACTTTTTTAGAAACCCTTCCCCAGCTCCACTTGTATAGATCTGTTACGGGTAATTCATTTATGTTATGTTGTACAGCAGCAGCATGTCTTATTTGTTCACAGCCGCGTGTTGTGTATGTACTGGCAGTAGCAAGTCCCGTAACAACAGCAGCAATAACCAACAGCAGCAGCAGCAATAACAGCAGTAGCATAGCAGATCTATTCCACCAAGACCAAGCATACCAAAATTGTCATATTTACCATGCCAAACACTCAGAGAATTGTCATGACAGAACATGAATTATCCTCTTTATGCTCCTGCAAAGTATTGAAGGACAAAGAAAGAGTGTTGTAATTGCACAGCCACAATAACAATACATATTAAATGGTAAAATGGTATCTAACTACCTTTAACTATTGAAACCACTGCCCTTTTTGTTTAGACATGAATGGCTTTTACCTGTCAGAAACTTATTTCTGACTTGATGTGATCACATTATACTTGGTTCCTAGGGCATTGCTAGGTGGTTGCTAGTGTATACTTCATCAATCCACACAATTTGAGGCATCATTCATTTCTTTTGCACAGACCATGCAGGGCGAGTTACAGGCTAAAGTTTAGTACTCGGATTAGGGTTTGTGCAGGGGTTTGCCTTTGCAAGCACCACTAATAAACGCAAATGGAACAACTCACAGAGTGTATTGGAGAGAGTTTATTGTGCAAATGTGCCATGGAACGCTGTCAAAGTGTCCACGTCGACATTGCATGAGGAAAACTTTGGCAGTGAACGCAGCGAGTTTTAGCTCTTTATTCAGACTCACAGATGATTGCTGCACTCGCTTGCATGCATTCAGGATCAAGCAGGAGAATTTTTATACTAAAATAATACTGCAAACTCTTTAGCAACTGCATTGCTATGCCCTGGCAACCACCTAAAACTGTCTAGTATTGTGGCATTGAGTTGGGTTAGCATCCCTCATTTAGTTAGTTATTACTGGACATTCAGTCTTACTCTGAAACTGAACTGGAATAGGACTATGATCAAGCATATTTGAGTGCAGTGGTGGTATCGGACAGAAATGGGTTCATTATGGGTTTGAATGCTACAGTATGTTAATACAGAGCAGAGTTTTTGGCAGGAGCTCTCAGATCGGTGCGGGAGAGGTTTGGCAAACGCTCCGTTTGCATTCCCTATACCGCTGAAGTCCCTGCCAGGCCATTTGTCATGATACCGTAATACTCATTGAGTCCTCCCTGCAGGTACATGAACCCAGACCTGATGCAAGAGTGTTCTCTACCGCTTGTGATTGTGTGTATATCTTCCTTTCAAAAAAACTACCATGGTGTATGGTAAAAGTAATTTTTGTATGTGGACAAATAAAGATGCAAACCATTCTCTTAAAGGACGGGATTCTGGTTGGTGCCGTTGGTGCATACGACTGGAACGGAGCTGTTCTGAAGGAGACCCGTCGTGGTAAAGTCATCCCACCAAAGTCCTCTTACATGAAAGAGTTCCCAGAGGAACTGAAGAACCACGCAGCATATCTGGGTAAGAAAATTAAGCCGTTCTTAGTTAGTACCTAATGAGGATCTGATTCCATGACGGACACAAATCAGTATGTACTCACAAATACTTGTGACTTTGTTTCTTCTGAGGAACAAAATAATTGGTAAAGAATGTTCACTCTGTTCTTTACCAGTTAAATTTTTGCATGCACATATTAAAACTCATCAAATCAAGATGTGTTGCACTAGTGCAGAGGTGGCGAACTCTGGTCCTGGTGAGCCTCAGTCCTGCAGAGTTCAGCTCCAACCCTGATAAAACTCACCAGCCTATAGCTTCCTAGTGACCCTTCAGACCTTGATTAACTTGTTTCAGGTGTGTTTGATTCGGGCTGAAGCAAAACTCTGCAGGACTGTGGCTCTCCAGGACCGGAGTTCGCCACCCCTACACTAGGGTGTATGTCACTGGCATTCGTTTTTGCACGCATTGCACTGAAAAATGACCCGTCAAGTTTAAACAGACGGAAGTGTAGGAGATTTGAGTGCTATGAAGAGGAATAGAAGACTTTAATTTTAGTCTGCTCCTAAAAATTATTCCATACTAAACAAGTAAGACCTATGATAACTTTGTTTAATACATAAGACTTAGTGCTGGGTGGCATTACCAAAAATTTATATCACTATTTTTCTAAATTATATCGGTTTCGCGGTATATGACAGTATTTTTTCCCCTATGCATGACCAGGTGTTAATCACATTTCTACTGATTGAGAGAGGAAATACTGCAGTCATGATGAGTGAATATTGTAGAAAAATTCCACACTAGAGTTAATACAGGTTTGTGAAGCCCCACAAAATGAGGCTGTGGGGAGACAACGCCCAATAAAACACAAGACCTGCATCACACTCATTACAGACACATGGATATTAAAATATGACCACGGAGAGAATTGAGAGTTGAGGGCACATTAAGCATTTTGAAAATCTAACCCTATATAACGTTGACAACAAACAGCCAAAATGTTAATCTCATCACGGCACTCCGCACAGAAACCGTTCGCCGCATGAAGTTTGAATTCTCCGCTGTAATCAAAGGCTGAATCCGAAATCTCCCCCTATAACCTCAAATAGGACATTATTTGAAGGGACAGCCATTTGTAGTGTCTGAAACCACAGTAGACGTCAATGAGTGTCCTCATTCAATCCCACATTGCACCGCAATAACGAGTGCACAGCCGATGTACACAGAGCGGCTGTCCGACTTCACTCACTCCTTCAAGTGAACAATATAAGTGGATAACGTAGGGAATAGTGAATGCAATTTCGGATTCAGCCTTGCGATCTCAGCTATGATATCACAACAGTGCAACAGGGAAAAGGGACCCCTCTCAATGTCGCGCTGCGTCGCGGTCCGAACGTTAAGAAACATATACCGGTATTGCGGTATAATCAAAATTCATATCATAACAAAAATAAATACCGGTATACTGCCGAGCACTAATAAGGCTACTTAGCTAGTTTAACCGGCAAACTACATCAGCACCAAACCAGCATGAAAATACATGCTGTCTTGTCTCCAAAACATTATTAATTTTCCTGGGCGGAATGACCAAAAATTTATTAAGAATTATACCGGTTTCGAGGTATAAGACAGTATTTTTTTCCCCCAAGCATGACAGGGTGTTAACCACATTTTCTACTGATTGAGAGAGGAAATACTGCAGTAGATTGACTTAGAATGCCCTATTTTACTGTCATGAGTGAATATTGTAGAAAGATTCCACACTAGAGTTAATAGCCTACAGGTTTGCAAAGCCCCACAAAATGATGCCGTGGGGAGACAACGCCCAATAAAACACATACCTGCATCACACTCATTACAGACATGAATATTACAATATGACCACAGAGAGGGAAAAAAAGTATCATATCAGTTTAATACAGTAAGAATACTTTTTTGCCCATCGTATCAATTCTTTGAATTTTTCGGTCTACATTATTGTCTTCAGTGTATCAGAATAATCCATCATGTAATCGCATTCATGATCAGACGTACGGCTGTAGTATCAGTGTCCTTATTTGCACATATGTTTCATTTGAAGAAGACATGATTAAATATGTGTGCATACACGGTGCTGGTTCATGTTTAGAGCACTAGAGTATATGAAATATGTCCATAAAAAAAACAAATGTGCTCACTCCAGTCTATATCTGATCTATGATTCCCATGGTGAGCATTGTTAAACTCATTGCGACGCTCTGCGCAGAAACCGCTCTCATACGCACGTCGCATGTTTGAATTCTCCGCTGTAATGTGATCTCAGCTGTGTCCTCACTACAGTGCAACAGTGAAACGGGACTCCTCCCAAACAGTCGCACTGCATTCCGAACGTTGTTAAAGCGACATACACCGGTATTACAGTATAATAAAATTTAATATCATAACAAAAATAAACACTGGTATTCTGTATGAACTGGTATACGGCCCAGCACTAGTTCCTCTGCATTGTGCAATTTTACACAAAAAAAGTAAATTGACAGATGGCTTGTATTTATTTATGATGCATAAATTTGACAATTGTTTCTAGGGTACATGGTGTCCTCGGTGGTCTCGGCTCAGTACGGTCAGCTGTACGTAGCTGGAGCCCCTCGATTCAACCACACAGGGAAGGTCGTCATCTTTACCCTGACCAACAGTGGCAACCTCACCATACTGCATGCTCTCTACGGTCAGCAGGTAAAGCAAAGTACATACAAGACTGAAGATCACCACATTTCCATGTTTAAAAGAAGTACTGTGGAAGATATTTACATGGTTGGTACTCCAAGGTACTTCCAAGAATACCATGGTACCACCAACCATGGCAGAGCTCAACAATAAGGCTTACTACAAATGAATTGCTTTTGCAAAGAAATGTCACATAAAAAAAATAAAAAAAAAGTACATCTGTTCTGGTGCATAATCACATAAAAATAAAATGTATTATTGTTTTGAGGTGGGCCTAGTGAAAATGTTGCCGGGGAAGAAAAAATCTAAACTAATGCCAAAAATGTCCTTATTTTTGAGCAATGCATGGTAGTATCACAAAACTTTTTTAAACTGCCAGTTGCCAAAACTTTTCTAACTTGTGAGATACATTCAGAGTAGTTGCAGACCCTATAGCTGCATTTCCATTACCCTTCAAATTGTGAATTGAAAATACATGAGCTATGTGAAAACCAACATACGTGGCATAATTTTTGGAATGACTTATCACGAGAGGAAAAAAAAATTATTAAGTTGCATAGCATCGGTTAATGGAAGCAGTGTCATTTTGCAATAGCTTTTTGTCGACATTCAGAAAACATTGCAAAAGTTTTGCGCAAATCTGTAATGGAAACGCGGCTTATGATACATTTCAGACTGATTTTAAATCTAGCTGAGCAGCAATCAAGTGTGCATACTGTCCTGACTAATGAAACCAAAACAATGAGCAATGAGCAACTTTATAGTATTATAAAGTCCTCCAGGAAGGTTTGCTTTTACGGATTGCTGGGAAGTCATAATTACTACATCAGGTGTGTTCAAATCACTTTGGTCAGAGCAAAATGGCAATGCACATTTTCAACAAAAAAAATACAGCAAGATTTTTAACTCTACTTGTACAAAGTCAGGAATAGTGTTGTAGTCAAGACCACCTAATCCAAGACCAAGTCAATACCGAGACCAAGACAAGACCAAGACTTTGAGGGGTTGAGACCAAGACGAGCCCAAGACTAAGACCAAGGCAGGGCGAGACTATATCAGACCAAGGCCAAGCCAAAAATAAAAGCGATCATGTTTGCAGTCATGCTCAAATTTATGAAAACGGCTCTTTTGCTCTTGTGATATTGCTTAATTATAATCACGTACAATATAAAAATCCAGATCTCATACAAATACTGTTTTGCAACAATATCGTGCATTTTGAGAGCATTTGATTTAATTTTGGTGACATTTTTGACACAACCCCTTAATAATTTCTGAACCGACACAAATAAATCAAATTAGAAATGTTATTGATTGCATCTGAAACAGTACGTTTTGCATCCAATCACATTAATGATGTTAATTCATAAATCATACAACGCACCGACGATTTAGTAATATACCAGCAGTTGTGGTCTTGACCGGTCTTGAAACAAAATCCCGAGTCCTCTAATGTCGGGTGCACACTGTGAGATTTATAATAGTCCTTTACGATTGTTCCTTGACAGACTGTACGAACATGATCCCCGCTGTAAACCATGTCACACTGTAAGATCTAAGTTGTCATTAATGTCAGACTGTACGATAGTCAAGGCGCGTTAAAAACGGAAGAAAACTCGTTCAGAGTTTTATATTAATCAATCAATGACGTGTTTGGTGACAGTGAGCTGCATACACGCAGGATTGAAATGGCGGCTACAAAGAAATCTGGTCATGATTTGTCTTGAAAAATTAACACAATTTGGCGGTCGTCGTATGAGAAGTCACACTGCAGGACTGTGCGCCAAATCTTCTGACACTGCCAGAACTTAGTCTGAGGTAAAATCTGATCGCAATGGTCATTAATCGGCTGTCAGTGAACATGTCAAACTAAAGACTTCAGATTTTAGCCTAGGATCAGAGGAATCTTTTAGGATTTGCAAAATTTGTCTCAGGCAGCCAAATCGTGGCTGAGACGAGGCCGAGTACAAATGTGGTCGAGACCGAGACCAGACCAAGACCTTTAAAAAAATTGTCTTAAGACCAGTCTCAAAACCAAAACCGGTCTCAAGTACTACAACACTAGTCATGAATAAAGAATGTGCATCATGTGTTTTGCTTTTTAACATGCTGTGCTTTAAACTGAATCGTTGTAGGCTATTC
This sequence comes from Paracanthobrama guichenoti, assembly GCA_018749465.1. Taxonomy (NCBI): domain Eukaryota; kingdom Metazoa; phylum Chordata; class Actinopteri; order Cypriniformes; family Gobionidae; genus Paracanthobrama; species Paracanthobrama guichenoti. The sequence continues at coordinate 6,228,755 of CM031967.1, forward strand.
TATAATATAGGGAATTGGGCAAAACAACCAATGAAATTGCAAGAGAGTGAAAGAGTGCAAAATTATCCCATTTATAATGTTGTTCTCCATCATTTGATAAACTACTGCCATTATCAGAATAAAACATATACAATCGCTGCTTTTAAACAAAATTCCATTTACGACATGCTTTCCACAGATGGTAATAGTGTGATGTCAATTGCACAAGGAAAACAGTGCCGTCTTGTCAATAATCTATAATAGGACCAATTTGCATTAAATAGTGCATGCAAAAGTAGCGTTTACTTGGCCTAAACGATGAATGTTTCTCCTAACTCCTTCCTTAAACCATCTGTCTGCATTTTTCCATCATACCTTCTCTCTTTGAAACGGTAGCGTTTGATTGGAGAGGCACATCAGTAGATTAATGAGGACCATGTGTGTGGACAGGAGACAGCGTGTGAAGGTCTAGACTCAGTCACCCACTCCAGATGGGCAGGCGTCTCTATGGCCCATGTGAATCTCATCTGCACGTGTGTGTGTGTTTGTGTATGCATGGCCTGCAGTGAATGCACACAATAAACGCTTACTGTTTCAAACGCTGCCGGTCGTCGACCACAACATTCATTTAGCTATCAACCTGTTATGCACCAGACCGTGTGTGTGTGTGTGTGTGTGTGTGTGTGAGCCCTTAGGGAAAGCACTTAGACGGGAATGTGATAAAGCGTCTCCTGTTTTCTGGCATTTGTAAAGCCGACAGGAACTTTCAGGGTTGAAATGCGAGTTTAGAACAGCGAGGTCTGCCATACACTATTGCAATAGAAAAAATATATTGTGTAGCTGTTGAATTACGCTTGAAAATGTCTCTGGTTGGTGTGAAATAACTTAATTAAAATGTTATTGTAAAAAAAAAAAATAATAATAATAATTTGCATCATTACAATGTCAGGTGCATTCAAATCTCTTTGGTTGAAGTAAATCAACAATACAGCAATACTTAGAAATCTGACATACCATAAATACTGACAAGCATTTACATTTTCAAATTATTTTAAGTTTCTAAATGCATTGCTTCTTACATCACAACACATAATTTTGTGGCTCCTCAGAGCATCAATGACCAAGTGATCAAAATGATGATTCACATGTCTCACCAAGTGAATAATAAAACTATAGAAGCTTGTTTCCACCACAGAATAAAACATTTTAAAAGACAGTTGCTGCTTTTTGCTTTATAACTCACAATTCTGACAATTCTGACTTTATATCTCACAGTTCTGACTTTATATCTCACAGTTCTGACTTTATATCTCACAGTTCTGACTTTATATCTCACAGTTCTGACTTTATATCTCACAGTTCTGACTTTATATCACTCAATTCTGACTTTATAGCTCACAATTCTGACTTTATATCTCACAATTCTGACTTTATATCTCGTAAGTTCTGACTTTATATCTCTCAATTCTGACTTTATATCACACAATTCTGACTTTATATCACTCAATTCTGACTTTATATCTCTCAATTCTGACTTTATATCACACAATTCTGACTTTATATCACTCAATTCTGACTTTATATCTCTCAATTCTGACTTTATATCTCTCAATTCTGACTTTATATCACACAATTCTGACTTTATATGTCACAATTCTGACTTTATATCTCACAGTTCTGACTTTATATCACTCAATTCTGACTTTATATCTCTCAATTCTGACTTTATATCTCACAATTCTGACTTTATATCTCACAGTTCTGACTTTATATCACTCAATTCTGACTTTATATCTCTCAATTCTGACTTTATATCTCACAATTCTGACTTTATATCTCACAATTCTGACTTTATATCTCTCAATTCTGACTTTATATCTCTCAATTCTGACTTTATATCTCACAATTCTGACTTTATATCTCACAGTTCTGACTTTATATCACTCAATTCTGACTTTATATCTCTCAATTCTGACTTTTATATCTCACAATTCTGACTTTATATCTCTCAATTCTGACTTTATATCTCACAATTCTGACTTTATATCACACAATTCTGACTTTATATCACTTTATATCTCACAATTCTGACTTTATATCCACAATTCTGACTTTATATGTCACAATTCTGACAATTCTGACTTTATATCTCTCAATTCTGACTTTATATCCCACAATTCTGACTTTATATCTCGTAATTCTGACTTTATATCTCACAATTCTGACTTTATAGCTCACAATTCTGACTTTATATCACTCAATTCTGACTTTATATCTCACAATTCTGACTTTATATCACACAATTCTGACTTTATATCCCACAATTCTGACTTTATATGTCACAATTCTGACAATTCTGACTTTATATCTCTCAATTCTGACTTTATATCCCACAATTCTGACTTTATATCTCGTAATTCTGACTTTATATCACTCAATTCTGACTTTATATCTCACAATTCTGACTTTATATCTGACAATTCTGACTTTATATCCCACAATTCTGACTTTATGTCACAATTCTGACAATTCTGACTTTATATCTCTCAATTCTGACTTTATATCTCACAGTTCTGACTTTATATCACTCAATTCTGACTTTATATCACTCAATTCTGACTTTATATCTCACAGTTCTGACTTTATATCCCACAATTCTGACTTTATATCTCACAATTCTGACTTTATATCCCACAATTCTGACTTTATGTCACAATTCTGACAATTCTGACTTTATATCTCACAATTCTGACTTTATATCTCTCAATTCTGACTTTATATCTCATAGTTCTGACTTTATATCTCACAATTCTGACTTTATATCTCTCAATTCTGACTTTATATCTCGTAATTCTGACTTTATATCTCACAATTCTGACTTTATAGCTCACAATTCTGACAATTCTGACTTTATATCTCACAATTCTGACTTTATATCTCACAATTCTGACTTTATATCTCACAATTCTGACTTTATAGCTCACAATTCTGACAATTCTGACTTTATATCTCACAATTCTAACTTTATATCTCACAATTCTGACTTTATAGCTCACAATTCTGACTTTATATCTCTCAATTCTGACTTTATATCTCATAATTCTGACTTTATATCTCGTAATTCTGACTTTATATCTCACAATTCTGACTTTATGTCACAATTCTGACAATTCTGACTTTATATCTCGTAATTCTGACTTTATATCTCACAATTCTGACTTTATAGCTCACAATTCTGACTTTATAGCTCACAATTCTGACTTTATATCACTCAATTCTGACTTTATATCTCTCAATTCTGACTTTATATCACACAATTCTGACTTTATATCACTCAATTCTGACTTTATATCTCTCAATTCTGACTTTATATCACTCAATTCTGACTTTATAGCTCACAATTCTGACTTTATATCACTCAATTCTGACTTTATATCTCTCAATTCTGACTTTATATCTCTCAATTCTGACTTTATATCTCGTAATTCTGACTTTATATCTCACAGTTCTGACTTTGTATCACTCAATTCTGACTTTATATCTCTCAATTCTGACTTTATATCTCACAATTCTGACTTTATATCACACAATTCTGACTTTATATCACACAATTCTGACTTTATAGCTCACAATTCTGACTTTATATCACTCAATTCTGACTTTATATCTCTCAATTCTGACTTTATATCTCTCAATTCTGACTTTATATCTCGTAATTCTGACTTTATATCTCACAGTTCTGACTTTGTATCACTCAATTCTGACTTTATATCTCTCAATTCTGACTTTATATCTCACAATTCTGACTTTATATCACACAATTCTGACTTTATATCTCTCAATTCTGACTTTATATCTCTCAATTCTGACTTTATATCTCACAATTCTGACTTTATATCTCTCAATTCTGACTTTATATCACTCAATTCTGACTTTATATCACTCAATTCTGACTTTATATCTCACAATTCTGACTTTATATCTCACAATTCTGACTTTATATCACACAATTCTGACTTTATATCTCTCAATTCTGACTTTATATCTCTCAATTCTGACTTTATATCTCTCAATTCTGACTTTATATCTCTCAATTCTGACTTTATATCACACAATTCTGACTTTATATCTCACAGTTCTGACTTTATATCTCACAATTCTGACTTTATATCACACAATTCTGACTTTATATCACACAATTCTGACTTTATATCTCTCACAATTCTGACTTTATATCACTCACAATTCTGACTTTATATCTCTCAATTCTGACTATATATCTCTCACAATTCTGACTTTATATCTCTCAATTCTGACTTTATATCTCACAGTTCTGACTTTATATCTCACAATTCTGACTTTATATCTCACAATTCTGACTTTATATCTCACAGTTCTGACTTTATATCTCGTAATTCTGACTTTATATCCCACAATTCTGACTTTATATCTCACAATTCTGACTTTATATCTCTCAATTCTGACTTTATATCTCACAATTCTGACTTTATATCTCACAATTCTGACTTTATATCTCTCAATTCTGACTTTATATCTCGTAATTCTGACTTTATATCTCACAATTCTGACTTTATAGCTCACAATTCTGACTTTATATCTCTCAATTCTGACTATATATCTCATAATTCTGACTTTATATCTCGTAATTCTGAATTTTTATATCTCACAATTCTGACTATATATCTCACAGTTCTGACTTTATATATCTCACAATTCTGACTTTATATCTCACAGTTCTGACTTTATATCTCACAATTCTGACTATATATCTCACAATTCTGACTTTATATCTCTCAATTCTGACTTTATATGTCACAATTCTGACTTTTATATCTCACAATTCTGACTATATATCTCACAATTCTGACTTTATATCTCTCAATTCTGACTTTATATGTCACAATTCTGACTTTATATGTCACAATTCTGACTTTATATCTCACAATTCTGACTTTATATCTCACAATTCTGACTTTATATCTTGACTTATATCACAATTCTGACTATATATCTCACAATTCTGACTTTATATCTCACAGTTCTGACTTTATATCTCACAATTCTGACTTTATATCTCACAATTCTGACTTTATATCTCACAATTCTGACTTTATATCACTCAATTCTGACTTTATATCTCTCAATTCTGACTTTATATGTCACAATTCTGACTTTATATGTCACAATTCTGACTTTATATCTCGTAATTCTGACTTTATATCCCACAATTCTGACTTTATATCTCACAATTCTGACTATATATCTCACAATTCTGACTTTATATCTCACAATTCTGACTTTATATCTCTCAATTCTGACTTTATATCTCACAATTCTGACTTTATATGTCACAATTCTGACTTTATATGTCACAATTCTGACTTTATATCTCACAATTCTGACTTTATATCTCACAATTCTGACTATATATCTCACAATTCTGACTTTATATGTCACAATTCTGACTTTATATCTCACAATTCTGACTATATATCTCACAATTCTGACTTTATATCTCACAATTCTGACTTTATATCTCACAATTCTGACTTTATATCTCACAATTCTGACTATATATCTCACAATTCTGACTTTATATCTCACAGTTCTGACTTTATATCTCACAATTCTGACTTTATATCTCACAATTCTGACTTTATATCTCACAATTCTGACTTTATATCACTCAATTCTGACTTTATATCTCTCAATTCTGACTTTATATGTCACAATTCTGACTTTATATGTCACAATTCTGACTTTATATCTCGTAATTCTGACTTTATATCCCACAATTCTGACTTTATATCTCACAATTCTGACTATATATCTCACAATTCTGACTTTATATCTCACAATTCTGACTTTATATCTCTCAATTCTGACTTTATATCTCACAATTCTGACTTTATATGTCACAATTCTGACTTTATATGTCACAATTCTGACTTTATATCTCACAATTCTGACTTTATATCTCACAATTCTGACTTTATATCTCACAATTCTGACTATATATCTCACAATTCTGACTTTATATGTCACAATTCTGACTTTATATCTCGTAATTCTGACTTTATATCCCACAATTCTGACTTTATATCTCACAATTCTGACTATATATCTCACAATTCTGACTTTATATCTCACAATTCTGACTATATATCTCACAATTCTGACTTTATATGTCACAATTCTGACTTTATATCTCACAATTCTGACTATATATCTCACAATTCTGACTTTATATGTCACAATTCTGACTTTATATCTCGTAATTCTGACTTTATATCCCACAATTCTGACTTTATATCTCACAATTCTGACTATATATCTCACAATTCTGACTTTATATCTCTCAATTCTGACTTTATATGTCACAATTCTGACTTTATATGTCACAATTCTGACTTTATATCTCACAATTCTGACTTTATATCTCACAGTTCTGACTTTATATCTCACAATTCTGACTTTATATCTCACAATTCTGACTTTATATCTCACAATTCTGACTATATATCTCACAATTCTGACTTTATATCTCTCAATTCTGACTTTATATGTCACAATTCTGACTTTATATGTCACAATTCTGACTTTATATCACTCAATTCTGACTTTATATCTCGTAATTCTGACTTTATATCTCACAATTCTGACTTTATATCTCACAATTCTGACTTTATAGCTCACAATTCTGACTTTATAGCTCACAATTCTGACTTTATAGCTCACAATTCTGACTTTATAGCTCACAATTCTGACTTTATATCACACAATTCTGACTTTATATCTCACAATTCTGACTTTATATCTCACAATTCTGACTTTATATCACACAATTCTGACTTTATATCTCACAATTCTGACTTTATATCTCACAGTTCTGACTTTATATCTCACAGTTCTGACTTTATATCACACAATTCTGACTTTATATCTCTCAATTCTGACTTTATATCACTCAATTCTGACTTTATATCTCACAATTCTGACTTTATATCACTCAGTTCTGACTTTATATCACACAATTCTGACTTTATATCTCACAATTCTGACTTTATATCACTCAATTCTGACTTTATATCTCACAATTCTGACTTTATATCACTCAATTCTGACTTTATATGTCACAGTTCTGACTTTATAACTACATAGACTTGAGGGTGGACTCTTTAGTTGGGACAGTAAGCAACCATGCAAAACACCCTAGCAACCACCAGAACAGTTACATATAATATGACCTAATATGTGGATATCAAATGCTTACAGTGTTTTTGGTAAATTGTAGATCGGGTCTTATTATGGAAGCGAGCTGGCACCAATTGATCTGGATAATGATGGATTGACGGATCTTTTACTTGTTGGAGCTCCCATGTATTTCCACAGAGGGTGGGAGAAAGGCCGAATCTACATCTACACCATCAACTCACAGGTGACTGACAACACCACACAACATCATAATATTTTCCCAAAGAATACCGGTGCTGGAGTATGTATGTTTGGAGTAGCACTATTATGCACCGTTGGTGTACCGCTTGTTTACGAAACTCACGGTAAATCTACAGCGCCACAGCAAAATAAATTATATCTTTTGGTGAGTGGTGAGTTTGTAGGCTGAATTGAATATGATGAGATAAAAAGACATGAGCTGCACGTAAAAACAAACATACTGTAATAAGATTAATTCGAAAATAACAAATGAACTGGTTCCTTTAGTGCACCTTCGGTACAGCGCAACAAGGCCGTGGTCCGATTGCAAGTGACTCTTTCGAGTCGGTTATTTTAGTGGTTCAAAAACATTCAGCACGACCAGTGTACACGGTAGTCTGTTTCACAAACAAATGACTCTTATGACTCGGTTCTTTAATGACTCAAACGTCTCTGTCAGAAATGAGTTTGAATCAGCGAACGAACAAATCTTTCACTGAATGAACTGAATTACTGAAAAACGACTGACGCTGAATTATTGTATAACATGTATTTATTTTCATATGAAAAAGCATGTTTTGTGTATATGGTTCGTGAACAGTATTACTGATGACTCGTTCACGACACATATTATATTATAATTATTATGTTTTGTGCTTTGAAATATAGGCCTATATTAATGAATGTTGTACCTACAATATTTCCAAAGTATTGACTAAATAAACTAAATATATAGTATGCAGTGTGATGAATGAACCAGAAGTCAAATCAGACAATTATTTGATTTAAAAAAAAAATGCCTTTAACCAAACTTGTGAGATGACAACATTATGAGGTCATGTGCATACTAGTATACTAGTATTCCATTCTGAACACAACCATTTTAATGAATATTTTATTTTTCTCTCCCTCTCTCTCTCTTTATTCTACAGGGCTCTTTTATACCAGATGGGACTCTTGGACCATCAGAACAGACCCAAGATTCTCGTTTTGGTGCGGCTATGTCCGCCCTTCCGGACTTGAATGGTGATGGCTTCAGTGAGCTGATAGTGGGTGCGCCACTGGAGGACAATCACAAAGGAGCTATCTATCTCTTCTACGGCCGACAAAAAAACATCCAACCCAAATACAAACAGGTAAGACTCAGCTGGGAGTCACTGATTTTACTTTATTAAAGGGGTCCTTGATTATGATTTCACTTTTTTAACTTCAGTGAGTGTGTAATGTTGCTGTTTGAGCATAAAAAATCATCTGCAAAGTTACAATGCTCAATGCAAAGTTCAATGCAAAGGGAGATAATCGCTTTTTAAGGACTACAACAAATGGTTGGTAGGGACTACAACGAGTTTCTTCATGGGTTAGTGACATCACAACTTACCCTAAAACTGACATAAACCCTAAAAAAAAAACAAAGAGGTTGAGGCCAGTTGGGCTGCTTTAGAGAAGAGGAAGAGTTGTTGTAGTCAAGCACATTTGGGAGTCGCTCAAGCTGTCACATCCGTCTTTTCACATATATTGCAATACAGTACGAACACAAATGCAATAGCATGTCATAAAAGCAAGATGACAACATAAGCCGTAATTAAATCTGTTCTATCTCTATGCAGCATATATTCTCTAGTGATATATGCTAGACCAGCGATTTATAGATTACCATGACAGAATATGCTGATCAATGACTTGAAGATAGTTAACTCATAAATTCATCAACTAACCGTTCAGAAACGTCCTGTCTCATTCTACGTGTTGTCACTTCTTCTTGAGTCTCTCCACGATTGTCCGACTCCAGTTTGAAATAAAAGGCTGAACAGTTTCTGAGCTTTTCAGTGTGTGTATGTGTGTGGTAATTGGAGCTGCTAACACAAGCTCTTGATGCTCCACCCTCTTCTTGAAAGGGGGCTGGGAGCAGCAGCTCATTTGCATTTAAAGGGACACACACAAACATTTTTGCTCACCCTCAAAAAGTGACAATTTTAACATGCTGTAAAAAATTATCTGTGGGGTATTTTGAGCTAAAACTTCACATACACACTCCAGGGACATCAGAGACTTATTTTACATTTTACAAAAGGGGCATAATAGGACACCATAAAATGCCATTCCAGTAATGCCAAAATACAAAATATAATAACTGGTATGACCTTTTGCACCTTCCCAGCTAACAGGGAACATTCTCAGAACTTTGGCCAACATTCCGGCAAGGTTCTGAACAAACGTTCGTCCAGTAATGTTAATAGAATGTTTGTTTAAAGTTATCTGGTCTTTGGAATGTTCAAAGAACATTCAAAAGTATTGTTCCCATAATGTTTGCAGGATTCTAAAATGGAATGTTACCTTAACATTTGCATAACCACAGAAAAAAAAAAAGTTTTAAAACATTTTAATGTTCAGATTGAACGTTCAGAGAAAATTTTGAAATAAAATGTAATTAATGGTAACATTAGCAAAACATTCTTTGTTGCCTGGGTTATGTCTTAATCATGAATGTTTCTCACCCTCCATCTCAGAGAATAGCCGGTAGTGACATCTCTCCAGGTCTCCGTTATTTCGGCCGCAGTGTGCATGGGATGATGGATGTAAATGGAGATGAGCTCATAGATCTCTCTGTGGGCTCTTTAGGGGCTGCAGTTCTGCTTTGGTGAGTTTGCACCATTCACATTAGGAGACTGAAACACAATTGAAATATAATGGAGAACTCCATTAACAGTTTTCCTTAAACAGTTTTCTACCTTCACATATTTTCGAACAGGTCACGCAGTGTTGTCCGTGTGGGGATCAGCATTAATTTTGAGCCTTCAAAAATCAATGTTTTTAATAAAGACTGCATCCGAGGAAGCCGAGAGGTGTCGTGTATGTTGGCCACTGTTTGCCTAAACGTCACAGCACAGACACCGATGACAGATCCAAAGACAGTCGGTATGTAACTAGACGTCCATCAGCAAACCTGAAAATGACACATTTGTTGTATTTTCCAGTGTCCTGTGCCTGTGTGTAATCTCTTTCAGATGTTACCAGGAAAGGTCACTGCTTAATATTATAACAGTTTTTCCTAATGCATAAAGCCTCCGGCCAGAAAGAAAACACTTTAATCCCGGCATTTAGAGAGAGAGAAGCCCGTGGAAACCATCATAAACTGTCAGGCTTCCCTTTCGTTTCCCATCTGGAACTTATAAGCTCAGGTCCGGAGGGTCATGCATGCACTTAAACCGAAAGTCAGAGACAGCATTCACCTCTTTATCAAACGTGATCCAATTTTCACACTGAAAAAATATTTTTAATCTTGTTTTCCACTACAAATATCGAAACATTCTTAAATTAAATTGTAATTCGCCGATTTTCAACTTGCGTTGAATCGTTACAGTGTTGGAAGTATATGTAAATGACCAGTGTTTACTCGTTTATTTGTCTTTGTAGATATTTGTACTGGAAAACAAGACAGACATACTGAGGAAGAGCATCATTTTTTGCCGTGCATGTTGTTGTTGAGATTAAGATGTTATCTTTCTGTTCAGCGCTGAGGTACAGCTTTGGTTTCGAGGAGAACAGATATTTTCCCAGAGCTGTGTTAGACAGCACAGAAGACCCTCAGCCCAGAGACGTCACCCTACGGCCCGACTCAAACTACTGCCTGCAAGTGTATTTCCACGTTCATGTGAGACACTTTCTGAACATCTAATCATGTTGCTGACATTTTTATCAATTTCAGCTGAAATTAGACCGCAAAAGTAGTGAGACAAGAGACATGAAACTGACAACTATATACTTGAGCAGCAAATCATCATATTAGAATGATTTCTGAAGGATCATGTGAAGACTATTAGTGTGTTTATGCCAAAACTGTGTAATCCTGTGGATGGGCATTTTATATGCAATTCAAATACATACAGTATATTTTGTGTCTTGAAACAGAATGTGATTGTTTACACAGGAAGTGACAGACTACACACGACCCGTGATCTTCACTGTCAACGTTGGTCTCCAAAATGCAGAAGAAGGGCCGGTGCTGGACGACGGCTGGCCTACTAGTCTGCATTCTGAGGTGAGACAGACAGAGAGACAGATAGATTGATAACTTCTTTGTCATGCTTTCTTCTAAAATCTCTCTCTCTCTAGCTTCCGTTCTGGAACGGTTGTGATAATGACGATCATTGTGTTCCCAACCTCGTCTTGCAGAGCAGCTCTGACTTATTAGATCGCAGGTTTGTCCTCACACACTCTTTTGCTCTTCCTCACACTTTGAAACACACCTCAGCCCCTGACTGTGTCTCTGTCTCTTTCAGGCAATTCTGTGGACGGAGCGACCGCTCCACATGGCCACTGTGTGTCCATCAGAGGGCAAGGGCGATCAGCGAGCGTGTGGTGGAGGCCAGCCGGAGGAAAGTCCTGGTAGAGGCACGTTTGGAGAACCGCGGAGAGAACGCGTACGGCACCATCCTGCACCTCACGCATTCTCCAAATCTCCAGTTCTCCAGTCTGGTGGTGAAGGTTCGTCTTTAGGAAAAACACACTGATCCGAGTCTCAGCCTGGGCTTCACCTGTATTTATGAGGGTTTAGAGCATTAAAGAAGGAATTCAAACATGAGATGGAAGGGGTTGCTGATAAAGAGGCCAAGAGTGAAAGGGAAACCATGAGTCTGTGTGTGTGGATCAGTTCCAACCCAGTAAATTCCTCAGTGACTTCATACCTAGCTAACAAAAATATTTTCTAAAAATGTTGCCGTTAAGCTAGGAAAATGTTAGTTCTGAGTGTTCTCTGAATGGTCAAAACGTGAACATTAAGGGAACATTCCATTTTGCAAACATTATGGTATTGTTACTTCTGAATGTTCTCTGAACATTCCGAAACAAGTAGTAACATTTATGTCCATCATGAGTGGACACACCCTCTATAGGTGATTGGCTTACTCTCTCCTCCCCCATCATGAGTGGACACACCCTCTACTGCTGATTAGCTCTCTCTCTCTGCTCCCCCATCATGAGTGGACACGCCCTCTACTGCTGATTGGCTCACTCTCTCTCCTCCCCATCATGAGTGGACATGCCCTCTACTGCTGATTGGCTCACTCTCTCCTTCCCGATCATGAGTGGACACGCCCCCTACTGCTGATTGTCTCACTCTCTCTCCTCCCCATCATGAGTGGACATGCCCTCTACTGCTGATTGGCTCACTCTCTCCTTCCCGATCATGAGTGGACACGCCCTACAGCTAATTGCTTACAAGTGTGTTGTGGTGCTCAGTCTGATCCACTTTCAACAGCGTTTATCAGAAATTGCTTACTGCACATTATTTTGCCTAACAACTGCCAATTTTATTTAAGAACCATGGTTCCCATGATTGTGGACAATACAGAAATGTATTGGTTTGAAATTGAAAATTAGTTTGTTTTTCAGGCAACTTCAGATATTGCAATCGAGTGCCTGAACTCTGATGATACAAGCCTCTACCGGACATGCAACGTCAGCGCACCGTTTATGAGGTCACACACTCAGGTGAGACTCCTCAAACCTGTAACCACTGACTAGTCTGAATATTACTTATCATTCTGTGATCAAATGGTAGATGCATGGTTTAGTGATGCCATTACCTTCATTAAAACATTCAATTTTGCATATGGCATGATATTTACATGCTACTTCATACAAACCAGATTCCAAAAAAGTTGGGACACTTTACAAATTGTAAATAAAAGGAATGCAATATTTTACAAATCTTATAAACTTATATTTTATTCACAATAGAATATAGATAACATATCAAATGTTGAAAGTGAGACATTTTGAAATGTCATGCCAAATATTGGCTCATTTTGGATTTCATGAGAGCTACACATTCCAAAAAAGTTGGGACAGGTAGCAATAAGAGGCCGGGAAAGTTAAATGTACATATAAGGAACAGCTGGAGGACCAATTTGCAACTTATTAGGTCAATTGGCAACATGATTGGGTATAAAAAGAGCCTCTCAGAGTGGCAGTGTCTCTCAGAAGTCAAGATGGGCAGAGGATCACCAATTCCCCCAATGCTGCGGCCAAAAATACTGGAGCAATATCAGAAAGGAGTTTCTCAGAGGAAAATTGCAAAGAGTTTGAAGTTATCATCATCTACAGTGCATAATATCATCCAAAGATTCAGAGAATCTGGAACAATCTCTGTGCGTAAGGGTCAAGGCCGGAAAACCATACTGGATGCCCGTGATCTTCGGCCCTTAGACGGCACTGCATCACATACAGGAATGCTACTGTAATGGAAATCACAACAGGAATACTTCTAGAAAACATTGTCGGTGAACACAATCCACCGTGCCATTCGCCGTTGCCGGCTAAAACTCTATAGGTCAAAAAAGCAGCCATATCTAAACATGATCCAGAAGTGCAGGCGTTTTCTCTGGGCCAAGGCTCATTTAAAATGGACTGTGGCAAAGTGGAAAACTGTTCTGTGGTCAGACAAATCAAAATTTGAAGTTCTTTTTGGAAAACTGGGACGTCATGTCATCCGGACTAAAGAGGACAAGGACAACCCAAGTTGTTCTCAGCGCTCAGTTCAGAAGCCTGCATCTCTGATGGGATGGGGTTGCATGAGTGCGTGTGGCATGGGCAGCTTACACATCTGGAAAGGCACCATCAATGCTGAAAGGTATATCCAAGTTCTAGAACAACATATGCTCCCATCCAGACGTTGTCTCTTTCAGGGAAGACCTTGCATTTTCCAACATGACAATGCCAGACCACATACTGCATCAGTTACAACATCATGGCTGTGTAGAAGAAGGATCCGGGGACTGAAATGGCCAGCCTGCAGTCCAGATCTTTCACCCATAGAAAACATTTGGCGCATCATAAAGAAGAAGATGCGACAAAGAAGGCCTAAGACAGTTGAGCAACTAGAAGCCTGTATTAGACAAGAATGGGACAACATTCCTATTCCTAAACTTGAGCAACTTGTCTCCTCAGTCCCCAGACGTTTGCAGACTGTTATAAAAAGAAGAGGGGATGCCACACAGTGGGAAACATTGTCTAAAAAAAACAACTTTTTTTAGATGTGTTGATGCCATGAAATTTAAAATCAACTTATTTTTTCAGTTTAAACATTTTATATGTCATCTATGTTGTATTCTGAATAAAATATTGAAATTTGAAATTTCCACATCATTGCATTCTGTTTTTATTCACAATTTGTACAGTGTCCCAACTTTTTTGGAATCGGGTTTGTAGAAAATATGGTACGGTAGAAAAAACATGGTATTGCCATAATTACATTAGATACATTACATTTCCACACACCATGGTATTGTTGCATTTCCCAAAACATGCACTGGTTCATTTCTTTATGTTTTTGTTAATAAAGATGTGGTAAGATTAATGCTACCGCTCAATTGCTTGGAAAAAGAAATGTCATACATTTCAATTTGAGAGAACACTTGAGTCAATCTGCAACAAAACAGAAGCCCAGGGTTGTTGAAAACATGTCTGTAATCCTCCTGACATTGACAGAAACTGCAGAACGGAAAACTCATCATATAAAATCCAGTGATTCTCTTCATATGCAGATATTTGTTTATGCCTGTCAGAATGGGGCAGATAGACCATTTCTCTGTTCATTTTCCACATACCGAAGGTCTGATTCTCGTACGCCGTGCGTGTTTGATCAGTCTTTCTCTCTGTGGGATTGTTCCTCAGGTACGTTCTGTGGTTGTTTAGTTTTTCTCTGTGGTTTCCTGTGCTCTTGGTGGGCTGGCGTCGCCCCAGACTCTTCATTTGACTACTTGAATTCCTCTCATGTCTCTGGGGGACCTTCTGTTCAAATCTGGTACAAAGCCGCAATTCCATTAATCACCGCCGGAACGACCAATTAGCCGACAATGAGAAATGCAGAAGCCATAAATGACTGTAGAATAGAACAGTATGTCCTTTTGTTGTGTTTTGTGTTCGGTTTGTCTTCTCTGTTGGCTTTTGTTGACGTTTTATTCCTTTATCCAGGTGCATTTTCGACTGGAGTTTGAGTTCAGCAGATCTGTCTTCTTGAACTACATCCAGATCAGCCTCAGGGTCTCCAGGTGAGGTCATGGCCTTTGAACCAATGAGAATCTCATGATCACCGAGGGTATTTTTATTGATGTATAACATGATGAAATTGCTGTTTGCAAACAAGCTCTCAGCCGCAGTACTTCCAGATGACTCGTGACTAATTTGTGCCTGTGGTTTTATTTGATCATTTTGTTGAAATAAATCTGTTTTGTTGCAGTGAAGGTGAAGAGATGTTTCCAGAGGACAACATCAATGACATCTACCACAGTCTGAAATATGAGGCTGATATTCTCTTCACAAGGTAACAAAGTAATAGAGTGAATCTCACAAAGAAATCTCCAAAAGTCTAAATTTAGCATAAGAAAATGAAGTATCTTTTTATTTTTTTACATTTTTTTATAAATAACTATCACTATTGTAATGTGAAAAAATAACTGTAGTAAGGGCCTTCAATCTATTAAACATTTTAGTGAAAATATTAATGGTCCAAAAACAGACCTTTAAAGGGTTAGTTCACCTAAAAATGAAAATTATACCATAATTTATTCACCCTCAAGCCATCCTAGGTGTATATGACTTTCTTCTTTCAGCCAAACACAATCAGAGTTATATTAATTGACATCCTGGCTCTTCCAAGCTTTATAATGGGAGTGAACAGTATCTTAGATTTTGAAGCCCAAAAAAGAGCATCCATCCATCATAAAAGTTATCCATACGACTCCAATGGTTTAATAAAGGCCTTCTGAAGGGAAGCCATGTGTTTTTGTAAGAAAAATATCCATAATTAAAATGTAGGACGTATGATATATGACGTAGGACATAGGATGTATGACTTAGGATATAGGACGTATGATGTAGGACATATGACATAGGACGTATGAAGTAGGATATAGGACATATATGATGTTAGACATAGGACATATGAAGTAGGACATAGGACGTATGACTTAGGATGTAGGACATATGACATAGGACAAAGGACGTATGACATAGGACATAGGACGTATGACTTAGGATGTATGACGTAGGACATATGATGTAGGACATAGGACCATGACTTAGGATGTATGACTTAGGACATAGGATGTATGACTTAGGATGTATGACGTAGGACATATGATGCAGGATATATGACAGGACATATGACATAGGACGTATGAAGTAGGATATAGGACATGTGATGTTGGTCGTAGGACGTATGAAGTAGGACATAGGACGTATGACATAGGATGTAGGACATTAGAAGTAGGGCATTTGATGTTGGACATATGATGTTGGACATAAGACATATGACATAGGATGTATGACGTAGGACATATAACTTAGGCGTAGGCATAGCATAAACTTAGGTGAGTATTTACAAAATATTAATCTCCATTAATCTTCTGGGTGAACTAACTCTTTAATAAGTAACTAATTAACATTAATGTGAACTAATAGGACCTTATTGTAAAGTGTTACCACGGTTCTTTAATATTGAATCATTGATACTGTGAGTCAGGACGGTCTCTTTCTTTCAGAGATTCCAGTTCGTCCCGTTTTGAGATTAAACCTGAGTTTGCCCAGAGCGTCCCTGTTGGGACTGGACCGCCCTTCAACCTCTCTTATCAGGTGGGCTCTCCATATCCAAACCAAACCAGGTTTTAAATGATATTCTTCATAATGAATCAGACAACCATTTTTCATATGCTGTGCATTTGAACAAAATAAATATTTCCTTTAGATGTTTAAGATGTTTCTGCTAAAACAGAAACCATTTGTTTTGCAGATCCAGAATCTTGGCCTATTCCCTGTATCTGAGCTTCTCTTCACGTTAAATGTCTTCACTGTGACCAGAAATGCAAACACTCTCTTGCACCTCTCAGACTTGGATATCGATCAGGTGCATTTATAGTTCACTTATTTATATTTTCATATTTTTCCATCACTAAATTTCAGCCTCAAGCTATACTATAAACTATAAAGTGAGTTTATGCCTAAAACTATGGAAGCTTGTCTCTGCCATGGAATTTTAAAAAAAGGTAATCTGACTTTTTTTCTCACAACTGCAAGTTTGTATCTCGCAACTCTGACTTTATTTTCCGCCATTCCGAGTTTATATCTCACAACTCTGACTTTATTTTCCGCCATTCCGAGTTTATATCTCGCAACTCTGACTTTATTTTTCGCCATTCCGAGTTTATATCTCGCATCTCTGACTTTATTTTTCACAATTCCGAGCTTATATCTCGCAACTCTGACTTTATTTTTCGCTATTCAGAGTTTATATCTCGCAACTCTGACTTTGTTTCAAAATTCCGAGTTTATATCTCGCAACTCTGACTTTGTTTCACAATTCCGAGTTTATATCTCGCAACTCTGACTTTATTTTTCGCAATTCAGAGTATATATCTCGCACCTCTGACTTTATGTTTCACAATTGCGAGTTTATATCTCGCAACTCTGACTTTATTTTTCGCAATTCAGAGTTTATATCTCATAACTCTGACTTTATTTTTCGCAATTCAGAGTTTATATCTCATAACTCTGACTTTATTTTTCGCAATTCAGAGTTTATATCTCGCAACTCTGACTTTATTTTTCGCAATTCCAAGTTTATATCTCGCAACTCTGACTTTATTTTCCGCAATTCCGAGTTTGAATCTCGCAACTCTGACTTTTTTTTGTAATTCCGAGTTTATATCTTGCAACTCTGACTTTTTTTCGTAATTCCGAGTTTATATCTTGCAACTCTGACTTTATTCACATTTTTTTTTTTAAGATATTTGTTCTTGTTTCAAGCATAAAGTCACTTAATTTTGATAACATCTTCAGTCATTTTGCTTCTCCAGTAAATGTATCTTGATTTAAGAATATTTAGATATTTACTGAAAAACAAGACCAAAATACTGAGTAGGGAAATAATTTTTTGCAGTGCATATTTGTTAGTTAATCTGAAACTGAACATTGAGCCATTGTTGTTGTAAACAAACCCTTTAACTGCTTCCAGAGCTTCTTATTTTGCCTGTCTCATAATGCAAGTGATCTGTTTATCCAGTTTATTTGAGTTGGAACATCTTGAGTTTAATCAGTAGTTCTGTTTTAGTAAGTGGTGTTCTTGTGTAAATCCTCATCTGTTTTATTATCAAGAGAAGCTTGTGCCGTGTGTGTTTAAGACCTCTGTTTGCTCGTCTCAGATGACTGGATCGCACTGCAATGTTCCACGTGTCATCACTGCCGGCTCGTCCTCGCAGGAAGACCTCTCTCTCAACCCACACATGGTAAACTTTGCTCTTTTTACACTTCTTCCAAACTTCTTCAAAAGTTTTGCGATAAACTAACTGCCTCCATCTGCTGGGAAACAAAGCAAAAGTGACATGCTTGATGAAAACAAACCACCCGACCTGCTTCATCACATTCAGTTGGCTAGAGATAACAAGACCGTTTGTTTGCGAGTCTATATGTGCTCCAAATTGGAAATGATTCACTCTGTCACAGTTTTAGCAGTTTCCTCTCTGGCTTATTCAGTTTCCAAGTGTGACGTGATCAAAGCCCTTTTTAAAGAGGACTTATTATGCTTTTTTTACATGTTCATCTTTCTTTAGTGTGTAATGTTGCTGTTTGAGTCCCTCCAGTGGAAGTTCTTCTCTATATCAGTGTCACTGTTTCTGAACTCCATCGTAGTGTTGAGTTTTTTCTTCCGGGAACCAACACGTCACAGTATTCCTCATTTAAATAATTAATACACAGAATAAAGGGGCGGGGCCTGGTTGACTTAGTTGGTAGTGTGTTGAAACTGATGGTTATGATAAGGGGCGGGACATTTCACAAACACACTGGAAGCGCTTGACCAATCAGAACACACTGCTCCAGCCGACCAATCAGAGCACATTGAGCTTTTCAGAAGGAGGGGCTTCATAGAGACAGGAACTAAACAGAGCGTTACTGACAGACTGGGAAGAGAAGAGCTGCAACAATGGAGAATATGAGGAAATAATCAACATTCAAGCAGGAAAACTGCTCTATTCCATTTATATTGTGCTATTTGTGTTCACAGAACGTGTCCACCAGCGATGCAGTGTTTGCGCAGTGTATAATCAACCTGCTTCCCCAAGGAGACGTTAGCATCACCGCAACAGGATGGCTCAATTTTCACACTTTATTAGCCGTGAGTATTTTCTGTCAACCCTGCCAGTCCTGTTCGGTTTTCCAAGAAAATTGTATACGGCATTTACCAGCAAGCGATGCTAAACCTGATCACATGGCTTCAACCTGGGAGACCAGTTTTGGTTGCCAGTACTTTACCATAAAAAATAAGGTTGAAACATTTTACATTTTACAGATTGAACTTAAACATACATAACATAAACATACATCTAATACATCTAATGATTTTTATTTATTTTTTAGTGTAGACCCTCTATAAAGTTTAAAAAACATGGTAAAAACTGGTTTGACGAGTGCAGTTGATATTGCGCTGTATGTATCAAAACAGAAAGTTGGTGCGGGAAATTTCAAAGTGGTCTTTATGAGCCATTTTGTGCCGAGATGCAATTGATTCCGTTTGCCCTTCCTCTCATCCCTCAGGTGAAATTTAAACGGTTAGATCTGGTCATGACGGCCGCAGTTGAGTTGAGTCCCTCCAGTCCGATGTTCCTCCATGAGGAACGACCCATGAGACACGTGAGTACACTGTGCAGAGTACGCTTGTGCACATGCAGGGTTGTAATGAGAAAGACAGACCAGTTGTTTACAGAAAGTATCATGGGTTTCTCCTTAAAGTGTTTGCACGTTTTGTTAAACGTAATTGAGGCCTTTCTGACACACTCTTAAAAAATAAAGGTTCTAATGTTGGGTTTTTGCAGCCATATAAGAACCAGCTTGGTTCCCCAAAGAAACATTCAGTGAAAAGTAACCTTTTTCCGCAATAAAGAACCTGGAATGGAATGGAATGTTAAAGGTTCTTCATGGAACCATCAATGCCAATAAAGAACCTTTATTTTTAAAAGTGCAAGCAGGTGGAAAATGAACAGACTTTTCTTTAGAATCACTTAAATGACATGCTGCCCCCTTCTGGCTAAGAATGCAATTGGCTATCAGGCTTTTTACTGGATAACCTGGGGCAAAAGACAGTATATGTTAGTCAAATTTAATTACACACACAGATCTTTTAACATCCTCATATGTATATGAGGCCAAATCTGAGAATTAGATTTTAACGTTGCGTATTCTGGTTCTGTAGATAATCCTGGAGATTAGGAAGGAGGACGAATACAGAATTCCCATCTGGGTGATTGTTGGAAGCACTCTGGGAGGACTACAACTTCTGGCCCTGCTGGTACTGGCGCTCTGGAAGGTTTGGGACGGACTTTATTCAAAGTTACCAAGCAAAGTTTCCTACTGAAATCCCCTTTTATCCAGAGCCAGTCCTAAATTCTGCCCATATGTTGCCACTCTCTTTTACCTTAGATTAAGTAGAGCTAAATTTACATATCAAAACACATATTTACATAATAACAAATATGTATTTTAGGGTTTGTTTGAGGTTAAATCTCCTGGGATGCTTCCACTAAAACAAGTCACTGTTTTTCTTTTGTCCACAGCTTGGATTCTTCCACAGGCAAAGAAGAAAGAGAGACGAACAGGCGACCAATGAGAAGACAGCAGAGGATCGGTAACCGCACAACTGCACGGCAACCTCCTCAGCCAATCACTCAGGGACTCTCCAGACACGGGTGTGTGTCAGCCAATCAGTTGCTCTTGAGCACTGCCACGCCCCCTTCTGCAGTCTGACCAATCAGCTCGCTTTGTGCTGCCAATTAAGACAAGAAATGTGAAGAGGCAGAAGCTTCACCTAGTGTGAGACTTTTAAATCCAGGTCAAAAGAAAAAGAGTTGGAAAGAGCTACTCGACAAAAAAACCCACACACTATTGAATAGGCTTCAGTTTTTGGTTTGTGTATCATGAAACAAACCTCGGATTGTGGAACAGACTTTTTTGCTGCAGCATAAATTCAAGCTGATGCACTTGCACATTGTAAAGTATTTTGAACTTGAAATATGTAAATATGAAAAAGTTCAGCAATATAATGCAATACGAATATTTAACCATAAAATTATTAATATCATGCACTTTTTTGTTGCCACTTACATCTGTTTGTGATGTATCAGAATTGTTTATACAATATGAGATTCCTTGCAGCTGGAATTGAAAGTATTCCATGTGTATTTCTGTTTTGTTTAATCATTTGAAACTAGTTAAAGTGCTTAAGGGTAGTTGAAATAATAAAATGGATACTGTAGCTGGTCACCAGTTTAACACATTTATTTGCAATAATTTATTTGTATTTTCTTTGACTGTAAATTTACTGTCACAATTAAAAAATTATGAAAAAATTCTAAAAGGTTTTTGCTTTTTATAAATATTACTGTAGTGCGATGAGCATTTCAGAAATATAAGTACAATATTCATATATTCTCTTCATTAACGTCACAATTAAACATTTAATAAGTAGACAATAATTATAAAAATAAAATAATCAACATCTCAACTACCCTTAAACACTTTGTGAACACTGTCTCAAACAACAGTGGCTGCGTTCAGAATGCAATGCTAGTTTACTACTCATAAACACATTAAATTATTAATAAAAATAAAAAAACATCTCAACAGTACCGTCTTGGAAATAATTAAGGTTGCATTTAATTTCTAAAAATTTTTTTTTTTTTGGGTGCATTGTGCACAAATATAGGTGATCAGCAGAGCATGCAAAAACAATTGTTTACTATGCACAGTATACATAGTAATTAGTACATATGATGGTATGCAGTTCTGAATGCAGTCACTCAGTCCAACATGTTCTCAGACAGTGATTTTCATATGACATGGCTTTACAGCTTTCACAGTATAAGACACCGTGGTGATTCTACGCTCACTTGTTTTAATTGTTGTCACTTATGTTGGCATTTTATTGCATGTAGATGACAGCCGAATGTTCGTTGTGTCTTTTTTATTGAACCACTGAATAAATTAAAATCATCAATTTAAAACACTAAATCTTTGTTTTTGAATTCAGACCAGAACAGAATTTGTTTTATAAACTAATATGAACCGTGCCTACATATGCAAATATTACAAATCATAAAAGCGTTTAAAAAAAAGTGAGGCAGCATGTTGCATATTTCGCTCACTACATCCCATAGTTCCATTTGTATTATTTCAGAGTTTATCACTTTAATTATTTTAACACATGGAAAACATTCAGAACAAAGATTCAATAGGTGTGTTTGACACATGAAGACGTAATACGCGTAAGACGCAATACACATGACGTCATTGATTTGGCTGACCCTCATTCACTATTCCCTATGTTAGTCCACTTGAAGGAGTGAGTGAATTCGGACAGTCGCTGTGTGTATATCGGCTGTACACTCGTTATGGCGGTGCATTGTGGGATTGAATGAGTGCACTCAATAACGTCCACTATGGTTTTGGACACCACTACAAATGGCTGTCCCCTCAAATAATGCCCTATTTGAGGGTATAGGGGGCGATTTCGGATTCAGCCTTTGTTTTTGTAGTTTACACGGAGACGATAACGGTATAATTTAAAAAACTTGCACTTTGGGTACATTTACAGGACAAAGATGTACTGAAAAAATGTTTTCCTTCACATTTTTCGTGTATAGACAAAAAATTATTTTTTCTAGAATCAATATTAATTCAAATTAAATTGCTTTATTTTGGTCCTTGCTTGTAGACGAGGTGAACAGAAGTTACCCGCCTCCAACAGAGGGTGAAATGTGTCGTTATCTACGAGTGTTAAGTGACGTAATATCCCTTTCAAGTGGACGTGTGAAAGCGATGTAAGACTGAATGCACTGAAAAGACCTTGCTCTATTTATTTGTTATTTAATCACTTATTCAAGAGAATGTAGAGTATGATGCTTCTGAAATAAAACTCAGAAAGATGTGATGAATCGTTTCTGTAAATATGACTTATCTTATACATCATGTACAGTCTGTATAAGTGTATGATTTAACTTTTTCCCATGGTCTAGTGTTAAAAAAAAAAAAAAATACATGAAAAAATAATAATACTTCGCAACATCAAATCGCAATACTTGTAGAATAGTAATTCTTAGAATAAAAATACATATAGTGTCGGCACGCAAGTATCGTAATAGTATCGAATCGGGATATAGGTGTATCGCCCCAGCCCTAACAGAGACAACATTATCAAAACAATCCCATTCACAAGGATCCACGAAAACGACTAAAACACTGTATTCTGCTGTCAGGCCAGTAGATGGCAATGTCACTTTGTAAAGAAACACTACATGCCTTTAGTCTGAACAGGTAATACCATAGACTGTAAAAACAAATATGGATGTAGTGTCTGTGACGTCACCCATAGGATTCTGAAGAGCAGTTTTGAAGCGTAAAAAAGTAGGGTCGAGCTGGCCGTTGCCATTTTGGCAGTGTGTCATCGCACGTCACGCCCGGATAACAGAAAATGGGAAAAGAGGCGGGACGTGGGCGGAGCTGAGGTGACGCGGCGACTAACAGACAGCGGATAAATGGCTATCCACCTGTCACTCAAAGTGGCCACACCCTTAATTATGCAGAACTTTAAGGCTTTATATAATATAATGTAAAGAATGAGTTATAAAAAAAATGTCACCCCTCTCACAGTTGTCATGAAGGGCAAAATTAGCTGAAACCACAATTTGTGCCAGGCTGTAAATATGTTTTTTTCTGCTGTAAAGTTGGGCATTTTAACATGGGGCTCAATGAGATTCTGCTCCCTTCTGGAGTCCCTAGTGGCCAGTCGATGAATTGCAGTTTAAGTTACTTCTGTATCGGCTTCAACAGAAACTGGGGGAGGTTGCCGCTTGGGTAATACACATAATGTGACATTTTCACAAAATCATGTTTTTGTAGTTTACATGGAGACGATAACGGTACTATTTTCAAAAACTTGCATTTTGAAACCAGCTTTCAAAAGTTAGCATTTTCAGGCTCCCAAAACACTGTTGTCGTAAAAATGAACGGCCAAAACACATTCAAAGTTTTAGTGGAACACGGTGTCGTATAAACAGCCCCCTAATAAACCTTTCTTAAAAATCGTAACACAAATGCAAAAGAAGCACACTGAATCTGACAGGCATCTTTAATTGATGATTTTAATCTTATCTGACTTGGTTTGGAAATAAAAACACGTTGGACAATCCCCAGTTATTAAAGAATAAAATATGGCGCAAACACAGAGGGTTAAAAACCTCCACATTCAGATTTGGCCACATTCAAGCACTCAAACACACACACACACACACACACACACACAAAGATAAAAGAGGGAAGATATGCTTCTCACACACACGCACTCACACAACAGCACCTTCCAGAATAAGGCCCCGTTACGCCAAAAGAGCTCCAGCAAATGTTCATTAACGCAAGTCAGAATTACAGACTCGCTAATTGGCTTTACAGTGACGTCATGTTTAAAAAAAAAAAAAAAACTATATTAGTTACATTAATAATAATTATAAATGTCCAACTTCTGGTTACAGGCACATTTTAATATTCAAATAAAAGAAATCGCCTGGCACAGAGTTTAGCTTTAGGACACCAACACTCGGCTATTGATACCTTATAAAATAGACATTTTAGACTCTGTTTTAAATAAACCTTTTATAAAATATGTTAAGAAAACCAAAGGTTGACAAAAGAGCAGCCTATTATAAAAAAGAGCTGTTCACATTGTCATGATGACTAAAGTTCAAGACAATAAAATGCTGTTCATCAAAAGAAGAAATTTTCAAAATAAGAGTCTCTAGCACTGCATGTAAATTTGTTAAAAAAAGAACCAGGATGAAACTGGAGACTCCAGTTACTTTGGGATAAAATGCAGCAGTCGGATTTAACATCTCCCAAATGGATCAGCAAGTAAATTAGGGACATATTCTAGATTTACAATCCGTGCCGAGTACGTAAACAAAGTCAAATCAAGAGTCTTCGGCATCGTTTCACAAGTCAAATCAAACTCCGAAAGCATTAAACCAGATCTGATGGAAAACTAAAAGTACAGGTCAGTGAAACTCAACAAACTCCTCCAGGCTTTTGGGAATCTGGTCCCGGTACAAGATCTGATGTTGTTGCACAGCGCGAGCCGCCAGGCATTTCAGACTCATCTTCATTTGCGTCTTCAGAAGGATTTCAGAAACTCCCGTTGTGCTCTTGTCAAGCGGTGTCTTCTTTTGCTTGTTGGTCATGTCCGTATGAGCGCCGGCTTCGACAAGGCTGATGATGATGGCGTGGAGGGTCAGGAAGTCGCTGATGGGACGGTTGTATTGTACTATGAGGTGCAGAGGACTGTTTCCTTCATTGTCCACAGCGTTCACTTGGGCGCCGCAGTCTATGAGCAGCTTGGTGACTTGCGCATTGGGGAAACTGCACACGTCGTTGGTGTGGAAGTCGTCTACGGGTGTACCGGAGCTTGCTGCCAGGTGCAAAAGCGACGACCCCTCTCGGGAACGCGGATCCAGGCGTATTAAGTCGTAGATCTGTTTGTTTATACGCGCCCGCTCCTCTTCACCACACTGCGTTTTGGTGGAGATGCAAACCAGGTAGAGGAAGGTGAACACATTGGATTCGTAGTTGTCGTTTGCCGGCAGCAACTCCGCTTCCGTGGCGGTTTGCATGCGTGCCATGCTACGGCGGATTTCCAGAACGCTGGCGCGCAAAACATGCTCCACGTCCGACGCGCGGACCGGCTCCTTCAAATGGACCATTTGCGAGAACACTTGCGCGAATCTCAAGAGGTCTTTATGCGTGTTGCGGTTTCCTTGCTGGCGTAGGTACAAGGCATGCAGCCACAGCTTGATGCACTGATCGAACTCCATGTTGTCAGCGTAGACTGCGCCGCGGTATATAATGGGATGCGACACATCTATGTTATCTGCACCCAGAATTCGCTCGCGAATCATCAGGCCTTCCATGTGCAGCGCATCCCGGTCGTGACGAATGGCCTCAAGGTCTTGCAAACTCCGACATTCGGTCCTCCCTCCGTACGCCTCCACGGGTGACAGCAACTCTTTGGCGATGACCCTCTCAGGATCCCGAAATCGCTCCAGCATGGCCAGGTACAAGTAGTGGTAGGTCTTAAGAATGTCGTAATTCTCACGGTCATTGGCAAACGAAGCCCCAAGAAGTTCCAATGCCTCAATGCGGCTGTGCGCGTCGCAATCCGCATGGGACAGTAGCAGTTCCACCACATCCGCCTTGCAACTCTCGGCTGCCACCTTGAGGGGCGTCATGCCGTGCCCGTTAACCACCATCGCCGCTTGGCATCGCACCAGCTCCTTTACAATGTCCAGATGCCCGGCTTCGGCAGCAAAGTGCAGTGCAGTGGCCCCGCAGTGAGCTTTGGCGTTGGGATTGGCGCCCCCCTCCAGCAGGAAGTAAACGACATCACTGTGGCCCTTATAGGCAGCGATCATCAAACAAGTGTTGTCGTACTTATTGGCAATACTGATGTCGGCCTTGTGCACCACGAGGTACCGTACGATGTCCAGCCGGCCGTCAAAGCACGCCGCCCTGAGGGGGGTGGAGTTAGTGAGGGTGGTGTGGTTCACATTAGCGTTGTGGGAAACCAGTAAACGTACCACCTCGAAATGCCCAGCACCAGCTGCACACCAAAGAGCTGTGGCTCCATCGATAATATACCTGTAAGAGTGAAAGACACGTCAGCAATGACATAACGAAACATGGAGCCCTATCCACCATTCTTTCAGCGTGGAAACGTGTGCACGACTGCGCTACAAACTTGTGTTTATGATTACAACAAATGCGAACATCAAGAAGTATAACAGACTGTTTTTGCACAGCGGAATAACTGGAGGCATCAGTTGGTCATTCACTTTCACTGTCTGGAAAAAGACCAATGTTGCTAAACAATTATTTTCATGTTCCACAGAATAAAGTAAATCATATCGGGTTTGGAACAACATGATAAATGCCAGAATTCATTGGGTGGACTATTACTTTAAAAATACATATACAGAATGCTTTCTGGAATACTAGATTCTGGTTGGTCAATCGTAGAACGTACAATTTACTCATGGAGCCGCATTAAGGTCTCCATATCTCTGGGATTGAAGCATTGAGGTCCTTTAAAATGAAGAAAATCAAAAGAAAGGTTTGTTAAAAACCAAAATATGAAAGTATATTAAGATATCTTTAATACTTCTTGAGTTACAGGCATGCAAACTTGGTGCAAAAAACTCAAGAAGTGTTTTTTCCCCATTTTTGAACGGTCACCGTTGGCATATAATGCAGCAAAGACTGCTCAAGTCAACAGATTTTACTAATAGACCTGCCAATCTTGGTGTAAAAAAAAAATAAAAAATTTTCCACCCTGTAATTTGGCTTCAAATCTCAGGTGTAAATTGTCATTTTAACCCTCCCCTATAAAACAGTGGATAACTCAGTTAATATACATCTGTGACATTTATTATTTTGGCTTTCATCACTATTTCTGTTTGTCTTTCTTCAGAAAAAATATGAACAAAATTACAAATTTGAGCTGGTGGAGTTTCTAAAATTTGGTTGATTTGACTTGGAATGACTCAATATGACTTTTAAACAAACACAAACATTTTTATGATTTATTTTCACAAAATCTGTTGCTACATCAATGTTCAATGCAAACATATATAATTTTTCTGCAAATTATACACTATGGGAGGAGTGAAAAGCAATTTTTTTCTATGAGATAATACAATCTATACAGTATAGTAAAACGAACTATACTTCAGTAGAGAACGTGTCAAAAGAGTAAAGGGATAGTTCACCAAAAAATGTATATTTTGTCCTCATTTACAATCATGACAAAATATTACATTTACCAAAGAAGAATGTCGGTAACCAGTCAGTTGATGGCATTGACTTCCATAGTATTTTTTTCAGCGTCAATGGGTGCCATCAACTGACTGGTTTCTAACATTCTTCAAAATATCTTCTTTAGTGTTCAGCAGAGAAACAAACTCTGTTCTCAACAGGGTTGGAACAACATGAGGATGAGTAAATGATGACAAATTTTGTGATTGGTCTACTCTACTGTGATTGGTCAGATGGCCCAGTCTGCTGTGATTGGTCAGATGGCCCAGTCTGCTGTGATTGGTCAGATGGCCCAGTCTGCTGTGATTGGACTACTCTGCTGTGATTGGTCAGATGGCCTAGTCTGCTGTGATTGGTCAGATGGCCTAGTCTGCTGTGATTGGTCAGATGGCCTAGTCTGCTGTGATTGGTCAGATGGCCCAGTCTGCTGTGATTGGACTACTCTGCTGTGATTGGTCAGATGGCCTAGTCTGCTGTGATTGGTCAGATGGCCCAGTCTGCTGTGATTGGTCAGATGGCCCAGTCTGCTGTGATTGGTCAGATGGCCCAGTCTGCTGTGATTGGTCAGATGGCCCAGTCTGCTGTGACTGGTCAGATGGCCCAGTCTGCTGTGACTGGTCAGATGGCCCAGTCTGCTGTGATTGATCTGATGGCCCAGTCTGCTGTGATTGATCTGATGGCCCAGTCTGCTGTGATTGATCTGATGGCCCAGTCTGCTGTGATTGGTCAGATGGCCCAGTCTGCTGTGATTGGTCAGATGGCCCAGTCTGCTGTGATTGGACTACTCTGCTGTGATTGGTCAGATGGCCCAGTCTGCTGTGATTGGTCAGATGGCCCCAGTCTGCTGTGATTGGTCAGATGGCCCAGTCTGCTGTGATTGGTCAGATGGCCCAGTCTGCTGTGATTGGTCAGATGGCCCAGTCTGCTGTGATTGGTCAGATGGCCCAGTCTGCTGTGATTGGTCAGATGGCCCAGTCTGCTGTGATTGGTCTGATGGCCCAGTCTGCTGTGATTGGTCTGATGGCCCAGTCTGCTGTGATTGGTCAGATGGCCCAGTCTGCTGTGATTGGTCAGATGGCCCAGTCTGCTGTGATTGGTCAGATGGCCCAGTCTGCTGTGATTGGTCAGATGGCCCAGTCTGCTGTGATTGGTCTGATGGCCCAGTCTGCTGTGATTGGTCAGATGGCCCAGGCTGCTGTGATTGG
Organism: Paracanthobrama guichenoti; assembly: GCA_018749465.1. Lineage (NCBI taxonomy): Eukaryota > Metazoa > Chordata > Actinopteri > Cypriniformes > Gobionidae > Paracanthobrama > Paracanthobrama guichenoti. The sequence continues at coordinate 6,258,295 of CM031967.1, forward strand.
TCTGATGGCCCAGTCTGCTGTGATTGGACTACTCTGCTGTGATTGGTCAGATGGCCCAGTCTGCTGTGATTGGTCTGATGGCCCAGTCTGCTGTGATTGGTCTGATGGCCCAGTCTGCTGTGATTGGTCTGATGGCCCAGTCTGCTGTGATTGGTCTGATGGCCCAGTCTGCTGTGATTGGTCTGATGGCCCAGTCTGCTGTGATTGGTCTGATGGCCCAGTCTGCTGTGATTGGTCTGATGGCCCAGTCTGCTGTGATTGGTCTGATGGCCCAGTCTGCTGTGATTGGTCTGATGGCCCAGTCTGCTGTGATTGGTCTACTCTGCTCTGATTGGTCAGATGGCCCAGTCTGCTGTGATTGGTCAGATGGCCCAGTCTGCTGTGATTGGTCTGATGGCCCAGTCTGCTGTGATTGGTCTGATGGCCCAGTCTGCTGTGATTGGTCAGATGGCCCAGTCTGCTGTGATTGGTCAGATGGCCCAGTCTGCTGTGATTGGTCAGATGGCCCAGTCTGCTGTGATTGGACTACTCTGCTGTGATTGGTCAGATGGCCTAGTCTGCTGTGATTGGTCAGATGGCCCAGTCTGCTGTGATTGGTCTGATGGCCCAGTCTGCTGTGATTGGTCTGATGGCCCAGTCTGCTGTGACTGGTCAGATGGCCCAGTCTGCTGTGACTGGTCAGATGGCCCAGTCTGCTGTGACTGGTCTGATGGCCCAGTCTGCTGTGACTGGTCTGATGGCCCAGTCTGCTGTGACTGGTCTGATGGCCCAGTCTGCTGTGACTGGTCTGATGGCCCAGTCTGCTGTGATTGGTCTGATGGCCCAGTCTGCTGTGATTGGTCTGATGGCCCAGTCTGCTGTGATTGGTCTGATGGCCCAGTCTGCTGTGATTGGTCTGATGGCCCAGTCTGCTGTGATTGGTCTGATGGCCCAGTCTGCTGTGATTGGTCTGATGGCCCAGTCTGCTGTGATTGGTCAGATGGCCCAGTCTGCTGTGATTGGTCTGATGGCCCAGTCTGCTGTGATTGGTCAGATGGCCCAGGCTGCTGTGATTGGTCTGATGGCCCAGTCTGCTGTGATTGGACTACTCTGCTGTGATTGGTCAGATGGCCCAGTCTGCTGTGATTGGTCTGATGGCCCAGTCTGCTGTGATTGGTCTGATGGCCCAGTCTGCTGTGATTGGTCTGATGGCCCAGTCTGCTGTGATTGGTCTGATGGCCCAGTCTGCTGTGATTGGTCTGATGGCCCAGTCTGCTGTGATTGGTCTGATGGCCCAGTCTGCTGTGATTGGTCTGATGGCCCAGTCTGCTGTGATTGGTCTACTCTGCTCTGATTGGTCAGATGGCCCAGTCTGCTGTGATTGGTCAGATGGCCCAGTCTGCTGTGATTGGTCTGATGGCCCAGTCTGCTGTGATTGGTCTGATGGCCCAGTCTGCTGGTGATTGGTCTGATGGCCCAGTCTGCTGTGATTGGTCTGATGGCCCAGTCTGCTGTGATTGGTCTACTCTGCTCTGATTGGTCAGATGGCCCAGTCTGCTGTGATTGGTCAGATGGCCCAGTCTGCTGTGATTGGTCAGATGGCCCAGTCTGCTGTGATTGGTCTGATGGCCCAGTCTGCTGTGATTGGTCAGATGGCCCAGTCTGCTGTGATTGGTCTGATGGCCCAGTCTGCTCTGATTGGTCTGATGGCCCAGTCTGCTGTGATTGGTCTGATGGCCCAGTCTGCTGTGATTGGTCTGATGGCCCAGTCTGCTGTGATTGGTCTGATGGCCCAGTCTGTTGTGACTGGTCTATGCTCTGCTCTGATTGGTCAGATGACCCAGACTGTTGTGACATTTTTGGGTGACCTATCCCTTTAACCTAGAAGGGAACAGTTCAAACTCACCCGTCAAATCTGACAGTCCCCGTCTGCTCAGTGTCCACCTTGTAGTGGTCCAAAAGCAGCCGGACCACCTTGTCATGTCCGTTCCGAGCAGCAATAATGAGCGGCGTGGATCTCTGTCCGGCCACCTGGGTCACATACTCCAGCAGGTATCGGGTCTGGACGCTGGAGTGGTTCAGGAGCAGGGCTGCCAGGGTCAGGACTCTCCCCTCACTGGCTGCTTTGTGAACGTACCGGGCCAGGGACTCCAGCCGGGCCAGAGCCGGTACCTCCGCCATCTGTGCAAGATTCGCCCACTGATCTCAGAGCAGATCGACCCGCCTCCCATTAAAAACCCCTGCCTGAGCTCTACAGCTCATATATGGAACCAGTGTAGAGTTTCTGCCCAACCAACAGTCATTATTGTGAATATAGAGGTTATTAATATATAATATAATCTATTAATATGGATCTTATATACAAAAAAAATAGAGACTTTTAGTCTAACGTAATGACGTCACGCCGAATTCTGAATAAATGAATGTAACCTAAAGGGGACACGGTAGTATTAATACTAATAATAATCCTATATCTTACAATACATGAGTCATAGACTATTAATATCAAATTACGTAACTGAAATGAGTTCCACAGGAATTATCTTTCACTTCTATGAGAAACGAGTTTACATGCCGCATTCCTCTACTTTTGCAGTTCTGAGTCTTTCCGCGATAATGTCCGCCGGTCACTTCAACAGAATGAATCCGGATTTGGCTGATAACCCCGACAATGAATCAGAAGTAACGCTCAAACCTGCGGCCAATGTGTTTGTGTCTTTCACCTCTGCTAGAAACGACGCACGGAAATGAAGTCACCAATAACAGGAAGTGCGACACTGGATTCATGCGACGCCTTTTCAAAATAAAAGAACAATTTAATAATTTTTTTTTCGATTGAGGATATGAACAAGTAACAGACAAAACAATGTGTGACATTACCTGGTGGCAGGGGATCCGAAAGTTATATCATAACATTTCAAACATTTTAATGATTTTCTTTCTTTCTTTATTTTTTCAATTTCGAAGACATAAAAAAGTCAAATTCTTAAATCTTGGGGATTAATTTACATACTTTTGTTTATGTAAATAACATTTTGCCAGCAGTATAAAAAAAAATAACAATGTATTCAAGACCTTTGTTAACATTGTTTTCATAATATACAATATCACTGAATAATAATAGTAATAAAAATACCAAGGTAAACATAGTTTCCATATATGATATAAATATATGTATATATACATATTTGTATAAATATTTCAGATATAACTATATATATATATATATATATATATATATATATATATATATATATATATATATATTTTTTTTTTTTTTTATTGTAAATTATATCAATATCATACTATATATATATAATGTTATCTGAAATATTTATACATCACTGTACAATAGATATCATTAATAAAATAATCAGAATTTATTTAAAACTACTGTATAGACTAAAACAATCCTTTCATGTTTCATTTATAAATACTGATTTTTTTCTTTGAAAGGTTTTAAAATGCTTTTCCAGGGACACATGATGCTGTATATTCAACAGAAATATCAAATCCTAAAGCATTTCATGCGTTTCACACACAGAGGGGGTTTGGATTAAAGGTTTATCTCGACCGCACCAACTATAAATGCACTGAAGCGCTCACCAAACCTAATCTTTACGGGATTTTCTTTGAACAGACAACCTCGATTTAGTAATTTTCTCAAATGAGCTGAACTAGATGTTTTTATTTTATTTACTGATGTTTTTTTGTTTTTTTACCTAATAAAATAGAAGTCAGTTGTCAGCTCAGTGGGATCGAAGCTACGCCTGCCGTGAGAGATCAGGAATCAAACAGAATGACTGCTTTCTTCTCATGTTTCACCCCTGCCTGATGAGGTCAAAGGTCATCCAAAGGGCTCATCTGATTCCAGTGAGGGTAAAAAGCAAGAAATCTTCATGGTGAATGCCACCCATCATGCGCAGAAGGCAGAACTGTGTGATGCACGCTGCCTTCCTCAAAAGGTCTGAAACCTTTATTTTGCCTCTTTTAAACTATTTTTATTTCTGACACAGTGAGTTAATGATGCATTGAGTGTGTGGGGTTTGTTGACAATTCTGGTTCTATATATATATATATATATATATATATATATATATATATATATATATATATATATATATATATAATGATTTAATATTTAGTTAGTAAAAAAAAAAAAAAAAAAAAAACATTTGAATTGTGTGTGAATCCACCTTATAAAATCACTCAGCACCCAAAAGCTCTTTGATGCCTCCCAAAGCCCCGGCAGCCGGAGATATTGGGTTGGGATTTGAGGGAAACAAATTGGATGAGATTAAAATGCGTTTCCTACGGCGGTCCATCCTCCATCCTCTTCTTGATCTGGAAGAGGAGGAAGAGTCTGCATCCCTAACCTTCATCCTGACTCTTCACTTGCACTTTTAATGATGTTTGGGTCAAGAATTAGTGACTTGAACAAACTCAGATGCTAAATATACAACCGAAACTGTCCTGCTTTCTTCGGAAAATGTACAAATCTTGCTTATATTATTGCATTGCACACTTTGAATGTAATCTTCAGTATTAGTTTTGCATTTTTGCTAATATTGCATTTGATATTTAGATGATATTATTATTTTTCCATGCTTTATCTACTAAAATATTAAAGTATAATTACAAACCCGATTCCAAAAAAGTTGGGACACTGTACAAATTGTGAATAAAAACAGAATGCAATGATGTGGAAGTTTCAAATTTCAATATTTTATTCAGAATACAACATAGATGACATATCAAATGTTTAAACTGAGAAAATGTAACATTTTAAGGGAAAAATAAGTTGATTTTAAATTTCATGGCATCAACACATCTCAAAAAAGTTGGGACAAGGCCATGTTTCCCACTGTGTGGCATCCCCTCTTCTTTTTATAACAGTCTGCAAACGTCTGGGGACTGAGGAGACAAGTTGCTCAAGTTTAGGAATAGGAATGTTGTCCCATTCTTGTCTAATACAGGCTTCTAGTTGCTCAAGTGTCTTAGGTCTTCTTTGTCGCATCTTCCTCTTTATGATGCGCCAAATGTTTTCTATGGGTGAAAGATCTGGACTGCAGGCTGGCCATTTCAGTACCCGGATCCTTCTTCTACACAGCCATGATGTTGTAATTGATGCAGTATGTGGTCTGGCATTGTCATGTTGGAAAATGCAAGGTCTTCCCTGAAAGAGACAACGTCTGGATGGGAGCATATGTTGTTCTAGAACTTGGATATACCTTTCAGCATTGATGGTGCCTTTCCAGATGTGTAAGCTGCCCATGCCACACGCACTCATGAACCCCATCCCATCAGAGATGCAGGCTTCTGAACTGAGCGCTGATAACAACTTGGGTTGTCCTTGTCCTCTTTAGTCCGGATGACATGGCATCCCAGTTTTCCAAAACGAACTTCAAATTTTGATTCGTCTGACCACAGAACAGTTTTCCACTTTGCCACAGTCCATTTTAAATGAGCCTTGGCCCAGAGAAAACGCCTGCGCTTCTGGATCATGTTTAGACATGGCTTTTTTTTTTACCTATAGAGTTTTAGCCGGCGACGGCGAATGGCACGGTGGATTGTGTTCACCGACAATGTTTTCTGGAAGTATTCCTGAGCCCATGTTGTGATTTCCATTACAGTAGCATTCCTGTATGTGATGCAGTGCCGTCTAAGGGCGAAGATCACGGGCATCCAGTATGGTTTTCCGGCCTTGACCCTTACGCACAGAGATTGTTCCAGATTCTCTGAATCTTTGGATGATATTATGCACTGTAGATGATGATAACTTCAAACTCTTTGCAGTTTTTCTCTGAGAAACTCCTTTCTGATATTGCTCCAGTATTTTTGGCCGCAGCATTGGGGGAATTGGTGATCCTCTGCCCATCTTGACTTCTGAGAGACACTGCCACTCTGAGAGGCTCTTTTTATACCCAATCATGTTGCCAATTGTCCTAATAAGTTGCAAATTGGTCCTCCAGCTGTTCCTTATATGTACATTTATCTTTTCCGGCCTCTTATTGCTCCCTGTCCCAACTTTTTTGGAATGTGTAGCTCTCATGAAATCCAAAATGAGCCAATATTTGGCATGACATTTCAAAATGTCTCACTTCAACATTTGATATGTTATCTATATTCTACTGTGAATAAAATATGAGTTTATAAGATTTGTAAATTATTGCATTCCTTTTTTATTCACAATTTGTACAGTGTCCCAACTTTTTTGGAATCAGGTTTGTAAGATTTTTCACTGCAAATTCACGATTTACTTGCAACGTAAACATTTTACAGTATTTTATTGTACAATTGCACATATTGTCTTGTTAGACATTAGTCTTGTTTATTTTAAAGGGGGTCGGGGGTCTAATGCTATTTCATGCATTCTGACTTATTTACACTGTTAAAGAGTTGATTCTCATGCTAAACATAGACATTTAAAAAAAAAAACAAGTTGATCTATCACAAAATATTTCAAATACATTCCTTCAGGATTTGAACAAGCTTCAGCAAGTTTCTCGAGTATGGCCCTGTATGATGTCATAAAGGGCGGAATTCCTTGTATGGACACTTCTCCCGGATGAGCACACACACACACACACACACACACACACACACACACACACACACACACACACATCAGCTAGAGCAAGAGCAAGAACACGCCCATCAACGAGCTTTGTTCGTGTTACGTGAGCTGTCGGTGGAGCTGGCATTGTGTTTTTAGACCACGAAATCAACAATGTCACTTCTTTAGTGGGAAATCACCTTGTTCAGCTTCCCAAATAACCCAGCGTTAAGGGAACAGTGGATGTAGTTTGTTTCCCGGAGTTCTGCAAGTGTGTGTGTTTGTTCCCGGTCATGAGTGGAAACCGCAGGCGGTAAGTGAAACTGCATCAAATGTGTGTGTTTTGTTGGCAATTGGCACGTAAGTGCATATAATGTGAACAACACCAACGTATAGTGAATCGAAAGTTATCCAGGGATAATGCCATGATGTAGTGTGTGTGTGTGTGTGTGTGTGTGTGTGTGTGTGTGTGTGTGTGTGTGTGTGTGTGTGTGTGTGTGTGTGCTCGTGACTCTTTAGCTCCGCCCACTGCATGCCTCCACTTTTCGGAAAGAATCGGTACAGAGTATCTGTCGTTTATAAATCTGTGTGTTTATAAAACTGTGTGTGTTTTATCCCTTTTAAAGGGAAAACTCTTCCAGTCTCAGCCAATGAAAATCATTGGCTGGCATTATGCAAATGTGTCAAATTTGTTACAGGTTTGAGCAGTAAGACTGGAAATAATGACGACTCGATTGATTATTTCTTTTAGGAGACAATAACTTTATTTGTCGTGCACTTTGATTTTTAAATCTTTGCAGACCTTTTACCTTCACAAACAACATGAAAGGTAATATTCACAAAAGCATAGGGACACTTTAAGCAATTACACCAGAATTCTTGTGGTGATGTTTGATGCTTTTTCTGTGAATTTTTCCACTTGCACTTGTATTGATGTCAGATCCCAACACTGAGGGGTAAATCTTGAATGTGATCTTTAGTATTAGTTTTGTCTTTTTGTTTTTATGCTCTTCTGAAGTGGCATTTGCATCCTGCAATAAAACTGATTTGTGCGCCAACATCTGGTCCGTGGTGCAAAGTCAGCACGAAAGTCAAACAACAAAAAATTAAAGTGACATAACCAGAGGGAGCCAGATGGACATGAATAAATGAAACATATTGGCCAGATGCTCTGGGAAACACACAGCAGGATCTGACATCCTTTATCAGACAGACAATCCTAAAAGCATCGCCACCAGGCGGACTGCTCACTGCAGAGCAAATGGGTGGAGCGTACATGTAGCTCCTCCCCACTAGAACACCAGAGAGGGGGGCGAATGTAATTTATGCCTAATGGGTGGAGCTAGAATATCCAGCCACACCCTAACCCTACCCACAACTCTATCCCTCCACCCCATTGAAGCTTCAGAGAGGAGGAGCTCAAGGTCATTTGACTCTGCAGTGAGTATCACTTGGACTTTAATGACCTCTCACTGTCATTTTACATGTGTCTTCTGATGCCATATCTTTGCACAGACACGGGTCGAGGGAGACGGACGCCTGTCTGAGGACAGCTCAGTTTCACATGGACCTCTGGTGCTGTTTCACCGTCCAGAACTGGCTGCTGGACTTCGGGAGTCCTGTAGTCATGGTAACAAAACAACACAAGAATAAAGCATCATTTTCAGAGGTTTTACATTAAACATCTTGGGCACAAAATTCATAAGATTTCACGTTATGCCAAAACATTACATTTGCATTTATTCATTTAGCAGGCGCTTTTATTTTATTTTTTAATTTTTAAAGAGGCAATAACAGAAGTGCAAAGTCTCAAAAAGAATTAACAGCAAAAGACAAATGTTTTCATACTTTTTATGAAGCATAATTTTTGTGAAAAATGGACAGTTAAACAGAATTTAGCTTTTCACTGTCAATTATAAAGATAATTCACTTTTTATTTACAAGGAAAATACATTTTTACAGCATTTTATTGCACGATTGCATGTGTTGTCTTGTTAAATATAATATACATTATATAACATAAGGGAATTGAATGATAACCAATTAACAGGTTTTTATGCAGTATTTTTACATTTAAAGATAATAACAATAATATTATAGAAAACTAAAAACATTAAAACAATTCTAAATAAAATAAATGTAAACTGAAATCTGATCAAATTTTTACAATACATGTATTTTGTTTCAGCTAGTTGTTAAAAATACTAAAACATAACTCAAATAAAAAATATTTATAACATTTCACACTGTAAACATTTGTTGCAAACATATTTTAATTAATCTGATACACCTATAATGTATTTTTAGAATTTTAATAATGCTTTTAAATAAATAAATAAATAAATGTATAATATTTTTATTAATTCTCTTGTACAATGTATTTTTCTGACCCCAAAGGCAAACAGCTTCTCTTTTCACAAAATTCTGTTGGATTTCATCGAAATCAAGATGTAAATTATTGTGTTATTTTGCTTCTCAGATGTTTAGATAATTGTGTTAAAAATCAAAGTGAGAATCTGATTTCTGCAGTGCATTTACACCTGTATTCTTGTGATGATGTGAAGGTTTCTCTGTGAGTTTCTCCAGATCTTTTGTCCCGTGGAGTGGTTCGCTTTGAACAGACCCAGCGCTGGTGACTACTTCCACATGCTGTACAACATCACCACACCCTTCCTGCTGCTCAAGGTGAGATTATAATGGAGCTATTCACTAATTGGGCTGACACATCTTTATAAGCCCCGCCCCTTATGTAAGCGCCTCGCCTTTGTAGACTGGTCTGAGATTTATTGCACTTCCAGGATGGATGTCTCTTGCTTATTGCAGTGGTTGGACACTTTGTCAGTGTCACATTTCTGAGTGTGAGGCTTGCACAAAGCGCAGACATTTTATTAAAGCTCACAGAGCAAAAGGAGCACACAAGCAGGTGATATTTATGACCTGAGAAGGCTACATGGCATTGAAATGATGCATTACCACCAAACCTGTTGGAAATAAACAACACTGACCTTTACTGCATCCTGCAGTTTACATGACTGATGACATCAAGAAATCTGTCATATGATTAACTGTTCTCAGGTCAGTGTTGCGGAGATCACTGTTTTCTTCCTCAGTCTTGATGCATTTACTTGAGAAGCAAAAGTACTTGTTTTTTTTTTGTTTGTTTTTTGAGCAATGCATTTTTTTCTTTTCTTAAAGTCCCCTAGTCAATCATTTTATCCCTTAAAACTCGTCTTTGATCACCAAAATTATGTTTAAACGTTTTACCTCTGAAAAAAAAAAAAAAAATCTTCATGCCTTTAAATAGCTTGAATGTAATGCCACAGCCATGTATCATTCATGAATATGCAAATGAGCCCCGCCTCCACACACTTTTTTTTTTTTTTTTTTTTTTTTTTTAATTGCAAAGAACAATTCTGAAACACAATATCAGTCCCCGTAGTCAATAATTTTATCCCTTAAAACTACCAAAATGACAAAAAATGTATTTGTGCCTTATAGCTTGAATGTAACTGGACACCTTTGCTTCACTTAGTACATGCAGAATCATTAATATGCAAATTAGCCCCGCCTCCACTCACTCATACGAGCTCAGAAATGCAGTCGGCCAACTTACTGAGGTAAACACTGCACAATGGCGCTCTTTACAACGTCGTCAGACACATAACGGTAATTAATATGATTATCCTTTGGCTGTTATTAAACAGCTAATAATGTGTTGCTAATGTTACACAAACCATGTCAGTCAGAAACTCTTTGAACAACTCGTCAATGGAGAAAGGCATATAGTTCACCGTACCGACTGATGAATTTGCACATGGTTTGTCTGAAAGCATATTAAAAACACCACATAGACACATAAACAACATTAAACAACAACAATTTCTTCTTTTTTTTTTCTTTTTTTACACCACAGGGGACTTTAAAGTTTTTGCTAAAAATAGGAACAAATATCTGCCAATGGGGTCAGAAAAACAAACTTAATTCAAAGGGAAAACAAGATTATTTTTCTGACCCCATTGGCAGATATGTGTTCTTATTTTTAGCTTCATTTTGGTTGATTTTTCAGACTTAATATCTTCAGTCATTTTGCTTCTCCAGTAAATGTATTTGATTTAATAATGTTTAGATATTTGTGCTGGAAAACAAGACAGAAACACAGAGGGAGAACATCAGTTTTGAGTTTGTGTTCATGATCGTCAGCTATTTTTTAACAATCTATCTATGGTACTGCATTACCATATGGCAACGATTAATTTCTACTAATTTCCTTGTTATTCAGGAAAAAAAAGAAAAAAAAAATACAATAAATTGCGCTATGGGAATTAAAAGGGCAGGCCTTAAGGTTAGAATTAAAAGGGCAGGCTGTTTTTAAGTCAAATGGCATTTGAATGTCCCTCCAAAACGCTCTTTCCCTCGGTCACCCTCACACAGACGGCACCGGCTGAAGTGCTCCAGAAATTGCTAACCTAATTTCTTAACATCTCTTCTCAAGGGGGATTGTTTTGCAACATCTTTGATTTGAGTAAATTTGATATTTTTATTCACAAATCAACTTTGTCTAACATTGTGAGTGAAAGTTGTGTTTAGGAATAAGTAACAAAATTATTTCTTCTTTTCAGAAAATGAATACAGCAATATTTTATGGAAAGGGCAACAGGAAGAGTGCAGAGTGATGAGAGTGAGGATGAGTTAGCCAAATTAAAGGGAACGATAGGGATTAAATGATAGGGATCTAATTATGTTTGGGTTCCATGAGTCCCAAGTATATACATCTATCAAAAAAGAAATGTGCATTTAAATAGAAAAGAAAATAATAATTTTATAGAAGAAGGTTTGTATGATTGAAGCTATTTCATATAATAAAAATTGAAATTTGGAAAAAATATTTCATGGTTAGAACATAATGCGTCCCATAGAAGGTTAAGTGAAATCGTATTGTAAGTTGCACTCAATATATTTAGCTATTTAGTATTTTTCAGTTCAGTTTTTGTGTGCTAAATTTTGCATAATTTTTGTCTATAATAAATCTCAGCTGTGCTTCATCACTCTAGAACTGATGTCAAGTCGAGTGCATTGCATTTTGCTATATAATATCTCATTTAACGCTCTGTTCCAGCTCATTGAGCGAAGCCCGAAGACATTGCCTCGCTCCGCCGTATACCTGTGCATCATCACGTTTGTGATGGGCGCGAGCGCAAACCTGGTGGGAGACTCCATCAACCACCGGCTTCTGCTCAGCGGATACCAGCTGCACCTGAGTGTCAGAGAAAACCCCATCATGAAGAACCTCAGACCACAAACCTTGGTAGAACTCACTCTATTGATCAGAATCACTTTCAAGGCTCTTTATACACCGATTAGGCATAACATTATGACTGGTGAAGTAAATAACACTGATTATCTCTTCATCACGGCTCCTGTTAGTGGGTGGGATATATTAGGCAGCAAGTGAACATTTTGTCCTAAAAACTGATGTGTTAGAAGCAGGAAAAACGGGCAAGCGTAAGGATTTGAGCGAGTTAGACAAGGGCCAAAATGTGATGGCTAGACGACTGGGTCAGAGCATCTCCAAAACTGCAGCTCTTGTGGGGTGTTCCCGGTCTGCAGTGGTCAGGATCTATCAAAAGTGCTCCAAGGAAGGAACAGTGGTGAACCAGAGACATAGGCAGCCGTGATGCACGTGGGGAGCGAAGGCTGGCCCGTGTGATCCGATCAAACAGACGAGCTACTGGAGCTCAAATTGCTCAAGAAGTTAATGCTGGTTCTGATAGAAAGGTGTCAGAATACACAGTGATCGCAGTTTGTTGTGTATGGGGCTGCATAGCCGCAGACCAGTCAGGGTGCCCATGCTGACCCCTGTCCCCCGCCGAAAGCACCAACAGTGGCATGTGAGCATCAGAACTGGACCACGGAGCAATGGAAGAAGGTGGCCTTGTCTGATGAATCACGTTTTCTTTTACATCACGTGGATGGCCGAGTGCGTGTGCGTCTCTTACCTGGGGAACACATGGCACCAGGATGCACTATGGGAAGAAGGCAAGCCGGCGGAGGCAGTGTGATGCTTTGGGCGATGTTCTGCTGGGAAACCTTGGGTCCTGCCATCCATGTGGATGTTACTTTGACACGTACCACCTACCTAAGCATTGTTGCAGACCATGTACACCATTTCATGGAAACTGTATTCCCTGGTGGCTGTGGCTCTTTCAGCATGATGATGTGCCCTGACACAAAGCAAAAATGGTTTGAGGAGCACAACAATGAGTTTGAGGAGTTGACTTGGCCTCCAAATTCCCCAGATCTCAATCCAATCGAGCATCTGTGGGATGTGCTGAACAAACAAGTCCGATCCATGGAGGCCCCACCTTGCAACTTACAGGACTTAAAGGATCTGCTGCTAACATCTTGGTGCCAGATACCACAGCACACCTTCAGGGGTCTAGTGGAGTCCATGCCTCGACAGGTCAGGGCTGTTTTGGCAGCAAAAGGGGGACCAACACAATATTAGGATATAACGTTATGCCTGATTGGTGTATGTAACGGTTTGTACATGGCAGTTGTGGTTATAGCATATATCATTACTGCTTATAGATTTAGTGATTAACAGCTACTTTAATCGTTTTAGTTGTAGTTAACAATAACAGAATCTAATCATTGTGTTGCTGAGTTTTGTTGTGGTAAAACAACATTAATAAAAAAACAAAATTTTCTTCAGGAATTATTACAGGTTTGCATCTAGTTTTTCTCTGCTTTCTGACAGATTGACTCATTCGAGTTGCTACAGTATTATGATGAAAGTCTGGGTCACTGCATGTGGTAAGCTGGAAAATATTCATACTAATTAACCTAATTGATCATAAAATCAGTAGAAACATCCTTGCATTAAAAGCAGACGTGATGTTTATAATTTTATTAAAGTGCTGGTATTAATTCTCTTGTACAAAATGTTTGGTAACACTTTATTTTACAGTGTCCCTGTTACATATGTTGTAATAACAGATTATAACTAACCCTCAACCAAACCCTAATCCTTCCATAACACAATAGTAAGTGCATGTAGTTAATTAATATTACCCAGTACTTAAATATATAATTACACTGTAACAACGAAACAGTGAAATAAAGTGTAACCAAATGTTTTATTAAATCTATAACGTTCTGAAAATGTTTTGCCAACGTTCCCATGAAATGTTATTTCTGAATATTTCAACATCCAGTTTTTTCTTGCACTGTAAACAATTATTTTCATGATTTATTGTTATCAAAGCTTTTTTTCTTTTCCTTTTTCTTTTGTTAACTCAACTAAATTAATTAATGTGGTTCAGATAACATAATTTTTTGAGTTTCGGTTTATTAAGACAATCTCCTTCTTTGTATTAACTCAATTTGTTAAGTAATATTTATTTATTTACATATGAACATTAAAGGAACATTCCATTTCATTGTATCATTCTGCAAACAATATTGGAATGTTAATTTTTAATGTTCTCTGAACATTCCAAAACAAGTTGCAAAAAATACATCAAAAGAATGTTGAAGTGTTTCAGAAAAAATTTATAAATAATGTTTTTGTACAGACATTTTGAGGAGAAAACATTTACTGGAAGAACGTTTGTTCATAACGGTGAGAGAACCTTGATTAGCTGGAAATCTGCATTGTAAACCCTAGTGCTCAAAATAATTAACTGTTTTGAGTAGAGCCAACTTAAATTAAACAAATTAGTTCAAAACAAATGAACTTTTATGAGTATTTAGAACTTTCTTTTTCTTTTGAGGTTCATAAAATTGACACATTTTAAGTAATCTGTATTGTTTCATTGTTTTGAGTTTTATGAACTTGTTTCTTTTAATTTAGAATAACTTTAATTTAACTGAAACTGGGCTGGGATTTCTGTTTCCCAGCATGCTTTGCCATGACACTCAAAAGGGACAGTAAATGCCAAAATTAAGTGTTGTATTTTCTTGTGCAAGATTAACTTTAAGTGGGAGATTTAGTAGTGATTTATGTTTTGCTATGCTAGTTTAGAAGAGTTTCTGTTATGCTGTTTTTTCAGGGTTTCCATGACGAGTGGAGCATGAGCTTATTTTGAGAACAGATGTTAAATGTATTATATTGCTGTCCTCATTCAGCAAGTGCTATATGCTATGCTAATGCTACCAAAGCATTGTGTAACCAATTAAGGTGGCATTTATTGAATTATCTAGTTAAAGCTAGTCAAGTTTACACTACTAAAAATGTGAGATTACATGATATTTTGAAGTTAAATGTATGAATTAGCTTACTCAAATGTTTCAAGTTCAGAGCAATTAAAATGCATGAGTACAAAATACAAATCTGCAAGTTGTTCAACTTTAAATTTCTTAACTTAAAACAATTGAGGCCTCCATTTTTTTTTGAGTTTTGCCAACTTATTCAGTTTCTTTTACGCATTACGCATTATCTTCCCTACAGGTATGTTCCACTATTTCTCATCCTGTTCCTGTATTTCACTGGCTGTTTCACTATTGTCAAATCAGAGAAGAAGATGCCTGTCTCTGCTTGGCTTCTTCTGGGTCCTAGTGGCCTTTACTACTGGTCAGTTTGTCCCTGTAACACTAGCGAGTGTGTGAGTGTTTGACCTGTTCATCGGGAGCCAGATGGTCTGAATGTAGCGCTCCATATTTCATTATTCACCATAGCAAGACTCAGCTCTCCATCCCGGATCACAATAAGCCCAGCCCTTAAAGAAAGAACAGCGTCTGTATCGTGTGTCGTGCCGAGGAAATAACTTTGTGTTCACGTTAGTGTGCCATATAACACAGAGTATTTCCTTCCCTTATCTGTTAGACTGATGATTCATTAAAGCAATAATCCACTTGAGGTAGTGTGTTAGGGCCCTTTTTTAACGATCTGAGCGCATGACGCAGGTCCACTTAGGGCGTGTCTGAATCCACTTTTGCTAGTGTAACGACTGAAAAAATGGTCCATGTTCCAGATGCATGGTCCAAAAGGGTTGTGCCTAGTCTTTTAATGAGTCATGGCCATGGGTGTGTTTTAGGCGTAATGTGCAATAAACCATTCAGAGTCTAATCTCCCATTCCCTTTAAAAGCCAGTAGCGCTCGCGCATGGCGGATTCGCTATTTACATGCGAGCAGAAACACTCCTTTTATTTTTTATATTTACAAATGTGTGTGCTGCGCGTCCCTGTGTGTGTAATATGCAGTGCACCCGGTTATAGGCGCAAATTACTAACGCCCTTTAAATAACACGAAAAATACTGCGCTATTGACTTTAGACCAGGTTTTTGTTGGTCAATGGTTAGTCGTGTTAAGTTCCTCAAAATAGCAACGTGCCAACAATGTGCCTGAACACACCTGGTTTTCAGACCAGCACGCCCATGGCCGAACAGATGGCGCCAGTGCATTTGCTATTTAAACAACGTGGCGCAGGACGTTCAAATGATAACTGCGTCGGGCTGAAACTAGCAAAAAACACTTGCATCGCGCCTGGCGTCGCATTGCACCAAGTGTATGATCGGGCCCTTGTTAGTGCATGGGTAAAGGGTGTTTCACAGCTAGCAAAAATATGTTCAAAGTTTTTAATTAAGTTATGAAAAGGTTATTTCTTAATGTTGCCTGAACATTCAAAAAAAAATGTTGTTGATGTTTTAAAAACGTTTTTTCTTGGTTATATGAACGTTACTGGAACATTCCATTTAATCATTCTGCAAACATTATGGAACTTTTGAATGTTCTCTGAACATTTCGAAGCAAACTGAATTTTTTTAATTTTTTATTTACAGTAAAAGATTGACTTGGGACTAAAATGAATCACTCTTCACTCCTCAGGTATCTTGTGACGGAAGGACAAACTTTCATCCCCTTCATCTTCACTTTTTTTGCCATGATGGCTACAGTCATGCACCAGAAGCGTAAAGGTTTTCTGCCCGACAGTAATGGACTCTTCCTGCTCTACAGCTTCTCCATATCACTCGTGTTAGTGACCGCATGGGTCGCCTGTCTGTGGAAGGATGCGGTGTTACGGAAGAAATATCCAGGAGTAATGTATATACCAGAGCCGTGGGCCCTGTACACGCTGCACCTGAGAGACAAACACATGACACTCACAGACTGAGCCCTGTCAGGGCAGAGCAACCATAAACTCTTTATTAATGTGTTTATATGCAAGTTGCACCTTTAAAAATGTACTGTATGCGTAGTATGCATCCTTTTGAATTCATGCTAAATGTTTTGGCTGTGCATTTCCAAAGTCAAGCAATATCTATTCTATTCTATTCTAAATTGTCAAGATACTCTACTGTTCAAAAGTTTGGGGTTAGTGTGTTTTTATTTTAAAGAAATTAATACTTGTATTCATCAAGGACGCATTAAACTGATCAGAAGGGACAGTAAAGACTTTTATAATGTTATAAAACATTTCTATTTCAGATAAATACTATTCTTTTGAACTTTATATTCAAAAAAAAAAAAAAAAAACAGACCAGTGGTTTTATATCTATCTATATATATATATTCCTGAAAACAGCATTTTCTGTCTGTTGACATGTATTTTCTGATTTATAGAGTGATAAACAATAAATGTCAACAAAATAAATAAATACAAGAATTAGATTCAAGATTCAAGAGTTTTATTTGTCACATACACAGTTATATACAGAATATACAACCGGCAGTGAAATGTAAACAAATGGGGCTTTCTTTTATAGAAAACCTACTGGACAAATACTAAAAGAGCAAATTTCCAGTTTCTTATCCAGTTTTTATCCATGTGTTCTGATTTCTGTATGCAAATTAGTGCATTAGACAATGCCTTGCATATTTAAAACATTTCAGAAGACTTTTAATACAAAATAATCAACTTAGGAAGTAACATTGGTTATATTTTTCCCATATACATCTGTGTTGTCTTGCCTTAAGTATTATTTTGTTAAATAATTAATAATGTATTAATTATTAATTAAAGGAATATAGTCTATAGTTCACCCTAAAATGAAAATTCTGTCATCATTTACTCACCCTTAATTTGTTTTCCAAACCTGTGTGAATTTCTTTGTTCCGCTGAACACAAAATAAGATATTTTGAAGAATATGAGAACTAAACAGTTGATGGACCCCATTTGAAAAATACTATGGAAATCAATGGGGTCCATCAACTGTTTGGTTATAGGCATTCTTTTAAATATCTTCTTTGTGTTCAACAGAACAAAAAAACAAAAATATCATACAGGTTTGAAACCACCTGAGGGTAAATAAATGATGACAGAATTTTCATTTTTGGGTGAACTGTCCCTTTAAGAGCGAAATACCTTTTTTTAAATATACGATGTGGACTACTATAGGGTACGTCTTCTTTACTTAAATAGCGACAATACGTCTATATTAATCACTCTAACTTTGTAAATTCCCACTGTATATTTTAAATATTAAATATTCAGTGTTTATTAAAGTCTCTCAGGTGTAAAATCACAGCTGAAGAACGTCAACCGTTGACGCCGCTGTCACGTGATACCCGTTTCTTTCCTCAGCACTGGGTTGTCTTATTATTATTACTGGAGAAATGTTTAAAAAAAATCACCCTAACGTGCTTGAATGTCATAATATACATTGGGTTAAATATTCTTAAACGGTATATAATACATATGTTTTCGATAAAATAAAAATAAAATCCATGGTGAGATTTGAATGCGCTAGCGCCGCCTACAGGAATAAAAGTTCACCACATTCGCTGTAAAGCAGGGCTGCACATGGACATGGTCAGTTTACCATCTGTTATTTGCTTATTATTTCCATGTAAAAAAATCTTTTATGTTTTAAAGTAACTTCTGTCATTAATTTCAGGCGAAATTCCTCAGTCAAGATCAAATCAACGGTAAGTAGACCGAGGCTATAGCTTTGTTCTCTCTCAATCCTTTCTTACACTGTTTAATTATTACTAATCTGATGAAATACATTAAATTTTACATGAACACTTTATAATAACTTTCATTAACACATTATAACGCGTTATAAAATACTTTATCTGCTAAACATATAAGTGTTTGTTGCTGCTATAATGGGAGGTTATTATAATGCATTGCTCTGGTTCTGAAGCCATTCAAAAGATTTTATTCTTCCACTGGAGACAAAGTGGCATTTGTTGCGGTCACTTCACTTCAACTGACCGATTACTGCAGCACACACACAATGTAGATCCTCTGATGCATAAAACAGAGAGAGAGTAACTGAACATGGGACTCAACAAAATATGAGGATAAAAACAAGATGACAGACAGATGATGCACGATTTACACCAAAGATATAAACTGCAGAAAAGCAAATAAATGTTCATTCGTCCACCTGCTGTTGTTGATAATGCTGTAATCTTGATTCCCTCTTAAACAGGCTGTCTCAGTATGTGTCAGAACAAATCCTTCATTTTGGATTAAAGAGATTCTTTGCCAAACCCTATCCAATCCACGTTATAAAAAAAAAAAAATAAACATTCGTATCTTTGTCCTAAGTTCTATGTTAACTTGGCTATGGAGTGCTTTGTTCTCTGATGTTGTGTTTCAAATGTTTGCATGCTACACTTTTGTTTTCAGTAATACGTTTTGTCTTCATTCAGAGTATAAAGAGTGTTTTTCGCTGTACGACCAGAAGCACAGGGGTAAAATGAAGACGCAGGATCTGCTGACGGTCATGAGATCTCTGGGCCGCTGTCCGACTCTCCCAGAGCTCGACAGACACTTACTGACCCATAAAATCGGTATAGTACCTATATCCAATGGTCTGTTGGGTTGCAAGCTACAAAATAATGATTGTTTTCCTAATGGGTTTCCTAAGCTCCTCCCCTTCTGCTCCACACCTGTCAGTCAAACATAGTCCCGCCCCAAACTCGCTCTAGAGAGTGCAACTTTTTCATTTTAAAATTGTGTTATAATCGAACAACCAGCTAAGGGCTGAATCACAACACGCAAAGAGTATTTGAAAATCAGACTGGATTTAATGAGGGAAAGAACTACAATCCCATGAAGCATTGCGAATCACATAATCAAAATAAAACCAATGGATAAATATAAACGATTGATTTAAAGATGTTGATTATGTATATAGAAACAATACATTTTATGTTTATTGTGAAATATTCATGTATATTTCTTTTTCTTTTGATTTGTTTGCTGGAGATTGTTTTGTGGAATCATGGGTAATGTAGTTTTTTGATTAACAACTTTGTCTTTAAAGTTCAGTTTTGCAATGTTCATCAATTTATGAAACCAGTTCAATTCTGCTTATAGCTGTATTGAATTTGTTTCATAACTGATGAACTTTTCCACATTGGTACAACTGAAATGATCTGAAACAACATTATACTAAATTAAACTGAATAATGATACTATTATCTTCTGTAGAGCTGCTTTACAGTTACAGAGTTGATGAATTTTACAATCTAAAGGCCTGTTCACAGCAGGAACAATAACAATAAAGAGGTAGTTCTGAAAGTTGTTAAAACAATATCAGAGTCCACACTACAACTATAACGATAATTGCAGAGAAGCAGTAATATTGGAATCGCTTTCGGAAAAATGTTTTTCCAGTTGGTGAATGATAAAAACATTGACAGCCAATCAGAATCCATCCTGCTTTAAAGAGCTCAAGTATTTAAAGCAGGGCCTAAAACTAACTTTTTGCCACACTTGCCAAAATGTACCGGTCATAAATATTTTTTACTGGCCATGAATCAGTTTTTTGCAAAAACAGGCAGTATTAGAACAATACAATTGGAGTTATATAAATATATAATATAAATATCCTGGCTCTTCCAAGCTTTATAATGACAGGAATGGAGGACGAGATTTTGAAGCCTAAAAAAGCACATCTATCCATCATAAAAGATATCTACACGGTTCCAGGGGTTTAATAAAGGCATTCTGAAGCGAAGCCATGCATTTGTGTAAGAAAAATATCCATATTTAAAACTTGATAAACTAAAATAACTAGCTTCCGACAGACGTACACATTGATTTAACCCCTGACCTCACACATGACGTACTGACGAATGTGGAAGCGCAGAGGATAGAGCAAAACAAAACACCGGTAAAGAGAAATGTTGGAGGAGCTTGAGTTTGTTGTTTGAACCGTGAGAGGTGTCAAACCTTACGCTTATCCTACGTCATGCGTCGGGTCAGAGGTCAGTCGTCTTGCATAGGACTTTCAATCGAAAGCTAGTTATTTTAGGCTATAAAGTTTTAAATATGGATATTTTTCATACACAATCATATGGCTTTGCTTCAGAAAGCCTTTATTAACCCCCTGGAGCCGTATATGGATTACTTTTATGATGGATGGATGCACTTTTTTGGACTTTAAAATCTCATCCTCCATTCATGACCATATAAATTAAACATCCTTATTAATGAATCCTTACTAAGGTTACAAAAGTTATTCAGTCAAGAGCATTGAGTTATTTATTTCTTTGTCCTTTGTTGTTTGATTAACATTAAAAACACAGATGGCAGCAGGAATATTAGGCTACTGTCACTTTAAGTATGAATGCACGGATCCAATATAATGTTACACATGCGTTTACTTTCTCAACTGTTTACACTCACTTAAGACATAATCGACTATGTTTACTAGGACACTTGATATTTTTTTACATAATTTTGTGTGAATCTGTCTGCTCAAGTCCAAGAAGACGTGAAAGAGAGCTCAGTGCGCAAGTAGCTCACTTTCGTGTCATCTTGCACTTGAATATTTAAATCGTCAAGGCTTAAATTTTCGCCCGTCAACTGTCCCGAGCGTCATTCACGTTCATGCATTGTTAGAATTCGTAAAAATGTTATCGGCCAACTGCCGAGTGTCACCATTTCATATACTTGCCAATGCCGATTTTTACTCGCATTTGGCGAGTGTTCATTTTTTGGCCCTGATTTAAAGCGACGGGCGCTAATATAGTTATTGTTATCTTTATAGTTATCGTTCTTGGTGTGAACAGGCCTCTTCTTTGAAATATAAATATAAATGTGACTCAACTTGACTTAAGTTAAAAATCAATGGAGAAAATTAATGGGATTTTATAATGTTCTCTATTGTTTGAGTCAAAGTCTCTCATTGAAAACAATCACTAACTTACAGCGACAGACAACATCCAAACAAATTACTCACATCACTGTTAAGTTATCGGATGGATGTCCTCCTAAACTTCCAACCCCCAGGTAAAGTCAACAGTGTAAACTTTGCTTACTAAGTAAAATAAACTGGAAATCTGTAGGAGTGCGTGGATGAAACTCAACAATAACAGTCGCAGACTTCAGTGCCCAGCACTTCCAGATAAGGACAGTCAGCGCAGAAAGATAGTTTATAGAGTCGCCTAGAAGAAAAACAGAGCAGTACCACATCAAGAATTATATTTATTTGAAAAGAGAGACATATGAACTGACATCACATGATGCAATGCTTGACAAATGTGATGAAATGTACTAAATATAACCCCGCTGGATTGAATATAACTCTCAGCCTGTCAGACGTGATCAAGAAGCTTCCGTATCCCAAGCTTTTTGGCAAATCGCTTTGACTCTGTCTGTCCCAGATAAGAACGGCGAGTTGGACTTCTCCACGTTTCTCAGTGTGATGCATGCGCAGATCCGGCGGGAAAAGCCACGGGACGAGATCCTGCAGGCCGTGAGGCTGATGGACACGAAGAAACGAGGCTTCATCACGGCGGCGGAGCTAAGGGCCACACTGACGGGCCTTGGAGAACGACTCACAGATCAAGAAGGTAATATACGTTTAAGTCCTTCTGGGAAGCTCGTATTTACGAGTTGGGAAGTCGTGTTTAGTATGTCAGGTGTGTTCAAGTCACTTTCGTCTGGGCAAGTTGCTGGTGTACCTTCTTTTAATTAACTACACAAAAATACACTGATATGAATATTGTAAACGATAATTCTTTATATTTGAAAGCCGATAATCGATATATTGTCCGATAAATCTAAATCTAGATTTTTATATAATTTTTGAGAGCCTGATTACAAAAACAATTCATTAAAATGACCATTAAATGCCACGTCCCAAGCACACAATTATGATGTTATGATTTTATGTAGCCAATGACAGACTGTATTTTCCTTTTTGACATGATTTCAATCATATTTGAAGCAATTCAAACCCATCATGGTGAACAGTGCACATTATTACATTATTTATTGACATTAATATATCGGCCAAATTTTATTATCAGGCCGATAACATTAAAAATGAACATATATCGGCCGATACCGATATGGTGACCAATATATTGTGCATCCCTAGTTTTTAAACTCTAGTTCTAGAAAATGAAGAACGAAGGGTGTGCCTTGGGTGTGTTTTGTTTTTTTATGTTTTTAATTAATTTATGAAGTAAATCTGTAAACTATATTTTGTGCAGGAAATTAGCTAAAAGTAAATCCCAAGCTTCCCACTTGTATTTACGACTTTTTTGGCTTACAACTTTTACGACTTTCAACTTGTAAATACGATCTTTCCGACATGACTTGAACGCAGCAGTAAATCTGATTCAACCACAACACACAGGAGAGGTAAAACTGCATTACCCACAATGCATCAGATATTGGATATTCCTACTTTATATTTCTGACTTACAACAATAAAAGCGTGTCTATCTATTTTTAATATGTATAGCAATGCTAAATTGTCAACAAAGTCATGCAAAATTTATTAGGGTAAACTAAACTATATCTCCATACTTTCCCCAGGAGATGCATCACATTACACTTAGACAAATGTTTTGTATTACAAGTTTTCTGTGATTATGCAAAGAAGGCATTATCAAATTAAATGTGCACTAATTTGCGTACAATCCCAGAAGAGAAATCTGAACATTGGATAAAGCCAGGTTCTTGTTTTGTCAAAATCTGTAGAGTTAAAGGCGTTTTGCAGAAGTGGTTTCTCTTTTTATCACTTCAAAAATCAGGAAATACTGTCAACAGCTAGAAAAAATAATATAAATAAATAATAAATATGTTTTTAGGAAGAACGTGTACTGTGTATTATAATGGAAATAAAGTGTAATAAAATCAACGCTTAAAGGATTAGTTCACCCAAAAATGAATATCATTTACTCACCCTCAAGCCATCCTAGGTGTAAATGACTTTCTTCTTTCAGCCAAACACAATCAGAGTTATATAAAGAAATATCCTGGCTCTTCCGAGCTTTATAATGGGCGTGAAAGGGGGATGAGATTTTGAAGGCCAAAAAAGTGCATCCGTCCATCATGAAAGTACTTCATACGGGGTTAATAAAGGCCTTCTGAAGAGATTAAAAATATTCATATTTATAACTTTATAAACTATAATTTGCCAACACATTCGCCAGTACGTCATGTGTCGGGTCAGAGGTCACTCTTCTACCGGAACTCGACTTATAAAGTTATAAATATGGATATTTTTTATCTCTTCAGAAGGCCTTTATTAACCCCTGGAGTCGTATGGAGTACTTTTATGATGGATGGATGCACGTTATTAGGCTTCAAAATCTAAGATACTGTTCACACCCATTATAAAGCTCGGAAGAGCCAGGATGTTAATTACTATAACTCTGATTGTGTTTAGCTGAAAGAAGAAAGTCATACACACCTAGGATGGCTTGAGGGATATTTTTAAATGTGTATTTTAGATGTTTTCTTTACTCTAATTTGAAAGCCTATTTTGGAAGCAATAGCCCGAAATCTCAAAAATGACCAGAGCGTGAAAAAAAGGGTAGGAAGCAAATTCCAATGTTTGATGTCAAATGCAACGCTGCATATTGAAAACATCTGCAGTTCAGAAACTATCCAGAACATATCAGCATAGAAATGACTTATTGTTTCATCTAGCTTAGCTAATTGCTCACATTAACTAGATAATACAGTTTTTCTCAATTGCTAAAACACTAAAACCCATTGGCTCAGTTGCCTGAACTCATTTAGCTAATTGTGCAGTCTGTTGTCAATACCTTAAACCAGTTTCTCATGGTAAAACACAATTTGCAGATCTCAATTACAAAACTCTAAACACATTCTCATTCTCATAACACATTCTGCACTCTTATGCACACGTCATCCATGCCGGTAAACACAAGTGGCAACAATCAAATACAAATAGAGAACACAATGTCATTGATTGAACACAACCACTCAAAACTGATTTAACCCGTTTTAAAATGATGTGACACAACCAATATAAGTACAGTGCATTGTAGGCTGTATACTGTACAATGAACAAATTGTATGGCCCTGAACACTGCAGGTTCATATCAACAAAGAACAAGAGTATCACAGAGACAAAGGACAAGTGTGAGATGCAAGGTACAGTACTGTAAAAATAGGGATACAAGGAGGAGGAGGAACAAACAAAATGCCAAAGAGCAAAGCAGAGTAGCAGTTTCTGATCAATTTTGAGCTACTATGATAGAACATGTTTTCGTTCATCAAAAGACAATGACGGAAAATATGAAATTTGTTTTGAGATTAAAAAAGTACTTCTCCCTGAGAACTATATGTTTTGAACAATGTGTTTTCTATTTTTAGGTGTGTTGTTTACTGGCTGCTTGATAGTGTATATCAGTGTAGAGCAGTGTTTGATTTTGAACACAGGTCAGTTTTGCCAGAGGAGTCAGAGGTCTTGTAAATAGTGCTTGAAGAAGAGGTTTTGTGTTTAATGCTTTCAGAAAACTGAGCAAGGTTTCAGAAATTGTGTTTTAGCAGTTGAGAAAAACTGTAATGATGTTTATGTCTCAGTCGACGAGCTGCTGAGTGAAGCCGGCGTGCCGTTTGACGGACAAATCCACTACGAGGACTTTGCAAAGATGGTGACGTTTCTGACGGTCGATGCCGAACAAACTTCAGACCAGCACTAAATCAGCAGGAGAACGCCGTACCAGCTGAAAACCACAGGTACCACCAAATCTTCAGAAAACAGCAACAAATTTAATAACGAACCAACCATGACTATATTTAACTGATAAAACACCTGCCAAACCCATTCAATCATTAACTAACCGTGGGATTGTTCTCGGAGTGACCAGATGTGACTAAGTTTCCAGAAACTTCAAAACAGGTTCAGATTATTGGTTTTGTATTTGTGATCATGGTGCCCTCTTGTGCTTATAGAGAATATTATTTTACACATGCTGTGATGTAGTTGACTGTGGTATAAATCACATTTCACACAATTTTATTTTATTTTTTTCAAAAACAATAAACCTGTGGATCTCTCTCTCTCTCTCTCTCTGTTAAAACATTTATTATAACCCATGAAAGCAAGAACAGAAAGCAAACTCTGTTGCTTTGTGAACCAAACCATCTTTGCGTGGCTCATAAATTCCCCTGTTGTGCTGTTAATGTGTCTGTGTTGAGATAATAAACTAAAGCTTCAGTCCAGCGCAGTGGATTTGCTGTCAAATGTTAATTAGATGGAATAACAGTAAAAGTTAACTTTGCAGTTGTGTTTATGAGGAAAACAAACATTGCTATGATAAGACAGGACTTTATTATGCCCTTCAAATGGACAACATAGTAACACTGTTTACATTCATTTCCGGTCACCTTCACATGGTTGAGGTCAATGACACAGCTTTATTACACTTCAAATGAGCAATACATTTTAATTATTTCAGAATTTCCAGGCAATAAGTTCAAACAGCAAAAAGGAGGTCTGAAACCAGATATGAATAATGTATCAATTTCAAGTTGCTGCATTAACATCTGCTTCATTTACAGTATGATAATTCATGACATTTTTTTTTTTTTGAAGCAACAAAATTAGTAAATGTCAAAAAGGGGGTTGGTCAAATATTTCTAATAATTATTAGTATATAATAAATCATATATTTTATACTATCGTACAAATATTAAGATAATTAAGCAATTATAGTAATTCAATTTACTACTTTTTATTTAATTTTTTAAGTAATAGTGCAATAACATTTTACTCCAAATGTGAAAATTAGGTTGCTCAAATAATATATAATTTTAAGATATAATAATAATACATGCATATATATTTACAGTGCATATATATATATATATATATATATATATATATATATATATATACACATATACACACAAAAACATGCCTTTTTCAATATTTACATTTTAATTCATAGTAAAATTGCATCAAGTTGAATCGAATAATCCTTACATATTAATATGAATTAAGAATTTTAAATGAGTAATAAAAAAACATTTTGTATGCATTTTAATGGAACAAGGGAATGGACCATTTAGTTTATGTGATTCATAAATATGTTTAAATTTAAGATTTATACATAATGTTTTATTTAGCTGTAGTTTATAATATGAATATTTAAGGATTATTCAAATCAATTAGATGGAATTTTACTATTAGTTGAAATGCGTAAATCTTGAACAAAGGTTTGTTATTATAGTGCATATATATTATACGAATTGTATCTTAATACAAGTGTTAATTATTTTGGTTGCACTTTATTTTAAGGCGTCTTTGTTTGGAATCAATGTTTGGTTTAGGTTTAGTTGCATGTGATTTATAGTTATTACTACATGTAACATGTCTGTAAAATAAACTGTTACCATTATTTTATAGCTATAATTATATTGAGCGTTGGATTTTTTTTATTTATTTTTTTATGCGACAATATCTTCCTCCAAAACATGAGTAAAAGTGGAAAATATGTATATAAAAAAAGCAGTGCAGCTTAAGCCCAATATTTTATTTCGATACATCCAGGTGTGCTTTACGCGCGCGTAAAACCAGTTTGAAGAAGCACTGTTGCTTGCAGCGGACAAATGGTTTTAGTTCTTGAAACAAATCACAATAAAAAAAGAGAGATCTCGTCCAGTCTACCTCATAACGGTGCAGTCTGTGGACGGCAGCGCGTCGGTCTGCCCGTTCACCACCGACAGTCGGAAGTCCTCGGTCTCCATCACGTTCAGCGGGATCACCGCCTGACTGTCGTCGCGCGCTTTCGCGGTTCCGGAGAACGGGCGGATCTGGCAGCTGTTCGCGATCGCCGGGGAGGAAATCCTCCAGAAGAAGTCCTTCAGCATCTTCCTGAACTCCCTGCGCATGAGGCAGTACAACACCGGGTTCAGGCAGCTGTTCGAGTGCGCCAGGCAGATGGTGACCGGGAACACGTAGGTGTGTAGCATGTAGTAGACCTTGTCCCACTGGATGACATTGAACTTGACCAGGACTCCCCAGAAGGTGATGGCGTGGTTGGGCAGCCAGCAGATGAAGAAGGACAGGACCACGATCGTGACGGATTTGGTGACTCTGGACCTGCGCTTGGGGAGGTTGTTGTTCATGCTGCGCTGGCGGATGAGGCGCAGGAGGAGCAGGTAACACACGATGGTGATGAGCATCGGGAGCACGAAGCCCACTAGGATCTTCTGGAGGTGGTAGATTGCGTGCCAGTGATGGCCGTTGGGGAAGCGCAGCAGGCACAGATTGACGCCGTTGATGGTGTTCACCCCGGTGAATATCGCCGTGGGCACCGATGCCACCGTGGCCAGGAGCCACAGAAGCGCGCTCACCAGCTTCACCGAGCAGCGCGTGTTGCGCGTTCGGTCCTTGAGCGCGGACGCCACGGACCAGTAACGCGTGACGCTCATGGCGGTGAGGAAGAACACGCTCGCGTACACGTTCATCACGGTCACCGTGACCACCACCTTGCACATGATGTGTCCGAAGGGCCAGGTGAAGTCCAGCGCCGTGTCCACCGCCCAGAAGGGCAGCGTGAGGACGAACTGGAAGTCCGTGACCGCCAGGTTCATGATGAAGTAGTTGATGGTGGACTTCTTCCTCCCCTGCCGGACTCTCATGAGGAAGAAGACCAGCAGGTTCCCGACCAAACCCACTGCGCACACCACCGAGTACACGATGGAGATCATGACGCGCAGCTCCAGGGTTCCGTCCGCGGCCACGTCGATGTCCTCTAGGTTGCTGAAACGGCTCGCCTCGGAGCCGTTCGAGGCGCTCTGGTTCTGGTACTCCGCCATCCTGTCCTGCCACAGATCGGCGTCAGGTGCCCGGTGCAGCCCGGGTCTGTGCAGGGCTTGCATCGCGGGAGGGCGCACTAGGAGAGCGGGTGAGGGGTTCGCGCCACTTCCAGACACACTGGAGACGCTGATGACTCCCGCGCCATGACGGAACCTCACGGTGCCGGTGCTGCTGCTGGTGCAGATGCGCTGCGCGGGGCTTTATGAAACCTGTCCCACGTGATGCGCCACTCACTGGGGGGCGGAGTCACGAGGAGCCACTCCCCCTCCAGCCCAGGTTTGACTTGCTTTATTCTACACGTGCTAAATATAGTGGAGCGACTCAGAAACTCAGTACACAGGTGAAATCATTCACACAAGTCACAGTATAACTGACCAAATACTGATAAAACCAAAAATCGGACTAAACACAGTGGTTGTGAAACAGACAATTTTGGATTGTTTGGGTTCCAGAGAAACAAAGGTGTAGGCCTATATAAAGCATTTTAGATTCAATTTTATTGCGCTATTAAATAAGCTTATTGATCACATTAATATGAAAGGCAAAAACAATAGAAAGAAATATGTGAATGAATAACTAAACTGATTGTAAATTAAATGCAAAAAGGTTTGTGCATTTAGATTTGCATTTTACAGTTTTTCTCAATCGCTTTGGCACATTTTTCAAAACAGTCTTGACATTCAACTGTTCACTGAAATATCAGAACTCTATTGCATGTCTGCAAAATGTAGTAACTCACCCAAAACATAATCAATACATTG